>JBBMOE010000069.1:0-346698 GCA_037975065.1 Chaetodon trifasciatus
CTGAAACCTACTCTCACACTCTGTGTCCCTATGTGGTCAGCTGTCTGTGTGTCTATAACACACGTGCAAATGTCCACCATCACCCACACACAGGCTGCTGCAGGAGAGCAGGGGAGCAGGGGTCATGAGTGTTTGAGTGCATGACAGCATAGTGGAAAAAATAACCCACAACATAATTTTGTGCCTCTGATACACCACCCCACTGTTTAAGTCAAATACAACATACGTGCTGCAGAGTGTTACTGTAACAATCACCATATTAGCTTTCTGGTTATTTGTTGTCTTTACTGTATATGCTGTTGTTGGCAGTGGCAGTATGGGCAGTTTCTCCTTTGTGATTGGCTGTTGCTCCGCCATAGGTTTCACAAGCCTCCTGACGCCGCTCACAGAGCTGTTTGACTGAGCGGCAGCCAGCAGCATGAGCAGAGGGAGGGGGCGGTTCGCAGTGTGTGTGAGTAGTGACTGACAGATGTCAGACACTCCTTTAGACACTCCTCTGGCTCTGATTGATTGTTTTTTGTCAGGTGTGGTGGATTCTTGCAAATTGATTCTTGCAATTAAATTTTGGACTGCCTCAACACATATTTGCCACATTCAGACTTCTATTGTCAAAGTAAAATAATAAAGTGGATGTGGTTTAACTTGAACTTGTGTGTGTGGTCTTATATGAAACACAGGTACAGTGGTCTAGTGACACAGCAACAGTCTTATGTGTCACTGTAGTTTTACACATGAAAATGCACAAGTCAACACAACACACACACAAACAAAATTCTCAACAATGTGTTTGCTCATCAGTCCAATTCCAAAATCTGAATCATATTCATATGTGATCATACTCAGCACAAACTTCAGTTTCACACAAGGGTTAAAATCCCATGGAACAGGGACTTTGTGAATATTTGTAATTATTTGCGCATGATATGATGACCTTCAGACTTCTCTTATTGTCAAAGTAAAAACTCTGAACAGCAAACAATAGAGTGGATGTGCTTTAACTGTCCCTTTGTGTCTGGTCTTGTCTGAAACACAGTTATAATTTAAGTCAAGTTTTGATAGACTGTAACATGGGGCTGTCTGAAACCTACTCTAACACTCTGTGTCCCTATGTGGTCATGAGCGGAGGGAGGGGTGGTTCGCAGCATGTTTGAGTAGTGATTGACAGATGTCAGACACTCCCTCAGACGCTCCTCTGGCTCTGATTGGTTGTTTTGTGTCAGGTGGGGTGGGTTCTTGCAAATTGCAGTAGGAGCAGTAAGTGGGATCAATGGAGCCATTTTTTTTCACAGATTACGTTTCACTGCTGTCTGGGCAGAGGGACAGTTTTAGCAAATATGACAAAAAATTACTGTTTCCTACTGCAGCTTTAAAGATCTGATGTTCATTCATTGGAGTGTGTCCTCCTGCTGCAGAGCTTTAATTCTTAGTATTTGCATATGGTTGGTGTTTGATGGAGGAGCCAGTGAGGACAATGATGGCTGTCCAGGTTGTCTTATAATGAGAGTTAGATGGACGTCTGCAGCAGTGGAGGAGCAAGTGAGGCACACATCACTTGTTTGACAGGAAGAGACAGCACAGTGTGGTCTGAACACACTTCTTCAACACGAATTAACAAAAGAGAGTTCTGTGCTGGATTTCAAAGATGAAATCAGTGTGTGCGTTATGTTCACTGTGACTCGTCTCAAAGACTGTCGCTGCTCCTCCTTCAAAAGATCACAGCTGGAGTTCATTTGAGCAAATCAACCACTCTGTGGTCAAACCACAAAATAGCACCACACCTCTTTCTGTTTGCTCTCTGCAGCCTCAGTGTGTCCTGGCTTTGAATCACTTTCATCATCTTCTTTGCTAACTTTGCTGAGTTCTGTCAGCCAGCAGAGCTAAAATGATTGATTTACATTGATCATGAGGTATTTTTCCATTCAAAAATCACAAATTACATGTGATTATGAAACCAGTCTGTTTATGCTTCATTTTGTTCAAAGAAAGCAATGAGCCACATGACGATGGACAGAAAGTCTAAAAGTAAGATTCTCTTTAAGATTTCTCTCATTGTGCAAGTTGTCCATCGTTTCAGGTTCAACAGTTCAGTTAGATTCAGTTTTGTATGTTGACTCAAATTTAAAGAGTGTGATGGAATAACAAAGCTGACAAATGTGAGCTGTGAAGGACAGAAAAGTCTTGCATAACTACAGAGAACAACTTGGCAAAGAGTCAGTCAAACAGCAGTGCTTATATTCTCACTTAATGAGTAAGGAGACACAGGTGTGCAGCTCAGGTGAGGGGAGGAGGGCGTGGCTAGAGAGAGCAGGTGGCAGGTAAGGTGTGGAGTGGATGTGACAGTGATCCTGGGCGGTCTGACTGCTGGTTAAAGTCAGGAAATTTAAGAAAAGGCTTGTTAGTTAACTGATTACACTTACTGTCTCTGTCAGCTGCCAGTGCAGAACAGAAACCACAACAGCGTGAGGTGAATCAAGTTTTATAGTTTACTGTTTACTGATTTAGTGTATTTCAGGCCTGAATCAGAAAGAGAAGTGGAAACTGGTGTTATTTCTGCTGCCAGCAGACAGACAGCCAGCAGTCCAGAGTGGATCTGATGCTTTATCAATGTAATCTGCTGCTGTGCTCTTTTGTGGTTATAAATGCAAAATGATCAAATTAATCAAGTAACCACACAATCTTACTTATTTGGGGAGAATCACCATGTAAAGACTCAGCTTTAGTCACCTGTGAATCCTGCCTTTGATAAATGAAGGTTTTATTTTCAAAGCTACAAAAGTGATCAAAATAAAAAGAAACACATTTAACATTTATTTTGAAATTTCAGAGTCAAGCACGGAGCATCAGGTCCACCCCCTCTCAGGTGCAAATAATTATGCAAGAATGTCAGTTTGTCAGAATAAGACTCAAGCTGGTCAAATCTTTTGTTTTGCTTGATGACTGGCTAATGACCCTATTCAAGTGAAAATGAAATGGTTGATATCCCCCCACTCCAGTACTAACTCATTTTGATTCTACATATAATAAGTGAAGTTATTTCTGTGTTTCCCTCTTCCTTATTTGGAGAGAATCACCTTATATGCTGAAAGACTCAACTTTAGCTAGTCACCTGTGAATCCTGCCTTTTATATATGAAGGTTTTATTTTCAAAACTACAAGAGTAATCAAAATAAAAAGAAACACATTTACTTCTTCTTTCTCCTCTTCCTGCTTTTGTCTCTTCACTCTGAAACATGAAAACAAATAGTTAAGAATGACTTTTAAAGACAGTAATTCATGGACCACATTAGACTTCATCTAATGGAACAATGTCTACTGCACAGTTCTTATTTGTTACATTGAAAAAGACTCTGAGGATACTGCTGTGGAGAAGAAAAGATGCAAAAATCATTTAAAAAATGATACTAAGTTAATTTAGTGCAGAAGAAATAACTTATTGTAGCCCTAACCCTTTTACTTTATTTTACAAGTAACCACACAGCCTTCCTGATTTGGGCAGAATCACCATATATGCTGAAAAACTCAGCTTTAGCCACCTGTGAATCAGTCAAGCACAGAGCATCAGGTCCACCCCCCTCTCAAATGCTAATGCAGGAATGGGGGCGGGACAGTCAGATAAGACATGTAAGGTGAAGCCACCACATGTCCAGTTACCCCTGAGTTTCACCTGAGACTCTCCACAGAAGCTCATCAGAGATCATCAGACTACAGAGTTCCAGAAAGAAGAAAGAAGAAGAAGAGGAATCCTGCTAACACAAGAAAAAAAAAAAAATTTAAGAGCTTTCATTCCTTGGTCAACAAGACAGCAAGATTTCTCCTGCCTTTGTTTCTTCTCTCTGAGGACGCTTCAGATTAAGAGAATCATGTCCAGGAAACCCAACAGGCACTATCTGCTTTGCCCTGTGTGCATGAAGACCAAAGACTTCACTTCTTTTTACTCTGAAATTTATTAATTTTTTAAGTTGTATTGCTGTGAATCAGTTGAATCAGTGAACTGTAGCAGAACCTAAGGAGCGGATAATCAGCGGGAGACACAGGGAGCTGTTAAACAAACGGTTTAATTACAGAGAAAAAGACCAAGAACACAATATCAGCCCAATAAAACAAGACAATCCCTACACCATGGCGGGTAGGAAGAAAACTAGCTCTCGACCATGATATTGTAATTTACCTTGCCTTTTTTTTAGTAAATATAGAATCAACTGGGCAGGCTAACAATTGGACTGCCACCACCTTTGACCGGGTTCGTCCGGTGTCAGAGGCCTGAGAACAAACACACTCCCAATTCCACGCTGTATGAAACAATAAACCTTTTGTTTAACAAATAGTTCATAAGCGTGAGAAAGGTAAAGAACTGGCCAAACCTTAACACATCCCTCTCCACAAGTCCACCCCACCAACCAACCTACCCTAACCCTAACCCTAACCCTAACCCAGCACGCCAAATCACCAGATACAGGTAAGCACACTATAACATGCAAACACACAGGTGGCATCATACGAAAGGAGGTAAGTACACAAGGCTCACCACCCAATTTCACTCTAGATTACTACACACTTAATTTCACCCAACAAGGGGCCAGTGATTAACTGGGCGGGACTTGTATCACCACCTGCCTATCGGCTAACTTCCTCCCAGCTCCTCCTCTCTCCCTCACAAATACGCTGCTGTGGTGGTTCTATTAAAATGTATAAAAGTTGTGGAAAAACCAACGAAAAAGTAGACGCGGACAATAACACACGGGACAAATTACATAACACCAATTTTAGACTTTAAAATATAACGTCCGCTTAGCTGGCCGGGTGGCCAACACCCTCCCCCGGGGTCTAGGCTTGTGGCGCTGGTCCGACCTGGCTCGTGCAGCAAGAGCCTGTGGCGGAGTCGCTGGTCCAGCGCTGAAACAATGGAGCAGCTGACGGCGTGGCAGACACTCTCACTCGCAGCTGGGCAGCAGTAAGGCACTCCTAATTTCCCGTTCCCTAACTATCAACGGCCCTGTCACAGGAACATCTATTGCCCACTCTGTCTTCACCACCGGCAGCCCTATGCAGCTATGAATGGCGCCCACCCTCCTTTCGCGAGTGCAACAACTGCTTGGTCAGGAAAGCTGCCCCGACGTCTTCAAGCTCCACTCCCCAGACACACACTCCCACTTTCTCCGCTCCCTCTTACCAGTTCACCTCCTCCTCATCACCTGCACCTGAGAGTCATCAATTCACAGTCACTGGCAGCAGCCACAGTTTTGGAACAGATGAGACTCATCAGTCTCTAATTGTGGTCCCAGTCTCCCCAGGCAACCACAGCCTCAGTTCACTACAATATAAATCAAACAAAAGACAAGATAAGGACAACAATACAAGGCGAACAAGGCTACTATGAACGAGAACGCTATGGCACAGGGACAAAAATGGCTAGAGAGTCTCGGCTAAGCAGTTTTGACAATCTGGTAGCGTGCCAACACTGCCACGCTGCTTAAGTGTGTGTTGAATCAGTGAACATCTGCCTCAAGTGCGTCGTCGGCTGCTCGCACCGCCAGGCCACACCTCCACTACAGACAGGGAGAGAGAGAGTACAATTACAATCAACCGAAGGAAAGAAAGATAAACATAACACAGACTATAACGAGAAGTGGTGTAATCCCGGACATGTTACCGTTAAGCAACGTTTCTGTGCAGAACAGTGAGGAGGTGGACTCAGGAGGCTAATGAGTCACTGCAGGACTGCTTTGAGACAACAGACTGGAATGTGTCATGTGTGCCACATGGGGAGGACAGCAACAGCCTGACAGAGTGTATCACAAAGTACATCAAATTCTGTGAACAGACCATACTGCCAACCCGGACTGTACGCTGCTTTCCCAACAATGAGCCCTGGATCTCCAGTGAACTGAAAAGTCTGCTGAACAAGAAGAAACCAGCCTTCAGGTCAGGGGACAACAAAGAACTGAGGAGTGTTCAACATGAGCTGAGGGAGAAACTGAGGCAGAGCAGAGATGCCTATAGGAGGAAGCTGGAGGCCAAACTCCAGCAGAAGTGAAGGATGTGTGGACAGGAATGAAGGAGATCACGGGGCTCAAAATGTGGCGAGCGGAACTGGCTTAGCAGCCTAATGATGTGACAATGCCACCTGGGGGAATTCCGCTCCCAGGAAATTATTAGGCTCAACCCTCCAAACACAGGTTCAACTAAACAATGACAGAGACTGATCCACAGTATACAAAAAGTTTATTAAAATAATTGTTATGTTCCTTTTTTTTCTTTTTAAAATAACAGTCATAAAAGGACAAGCGATTGATGTCACTGTGTGAGTTCCCTAGAGGCATGTGGTAGGGGGCCTACCGGGGGGGCGGTGCAGGGTCCAAAACAAGGCAAACTCCACACCACACGTGAGGTAAAAGAAATCAAGAAAAACACGGCACACAAAGGGATGAGTGAAGGGACACCACCACCAGGAGGTCTGCCTGCCACCGGCTCGCACCCCACCGCTCCCGCCCAGAAAGAGATGCAGTTCATACAAAAGAAAATATACAAAATACGAAACAATATAATAAGGAAAACAAAATCAGAACTGAATTCATCAGGGAAAATAAAACAATGGGAAACCAAACTCTCAACAAAAGATGGCAACCAAAACACTTACATTAATTCTGTAACACAGCAAAATATTACAATGAACAGTGTGCAATTTTCACATGAGTAAATGTCAATTACAGTCAGCTTGATCGATGAAATCAGACACCAGGCTCCAGGCATCCCAATGCTACAGAAATGGAACAGTCTTGTTCCGGCCACAGGGTCTGGAGCGGTCACAGGAAGTTTAGTATAGATAAAATTCAGTGGGAGACAGAACAGCAGTGCGCACCAGAGGCCAGAGGCTGATGACGCTGACACACAGCACACACACACACACTACACTCAGTGCGCAGCTTGGCCCAACATCCACAAAGCGGGCATGGATTCCACCCAGTGTGGATGAGAAGAGGGAAGACACATTGCCGGCTCAACACAAGGTTTTGTGAAGCGCAGGCGAGCACTGCCACCATATGGCTCAGCATTCAAAGCCACTGGAGAAAGTCAGTACTTGTGCTACAGGGAGATCAGCACACGCGTCCAGGCTCTGGAGGAGGTCAAGGAGAGTGATCAGAGCAGCAGCACTCCACCTGAATATAAGAGTGACGGTGCCGCCCCGCAATCAAAGCGCAGCGGGATAATTGAACACAGCCTGTGGACAATTAAGCAGGCTGGAAGAGGGGAGAGTGAAACTCCACCTGCCACAAAGGCATGAGACAGAGCAGCAGCCGGCAGCCTTGAGAGGGCCAACGAGCTAAACCACTTTTTCAACGGGTTTAGCTCACAGCTAGGAGTGGCCCTGCATTCCCCCACCCCTTCACACATCCCACCATCCCCCACAGCACACCCTGCCACCAGCCATCACACTTTACAATAGTGACTTAACAACAGTTAATCCACCAACCTCACAAACCTCAATAGAGTGAGCGTGAAGGAGGCATCCCCCGACTGTCAGCGGGCCCTGTAAGAGCGTTGGTGCCCTGGCGTTTATTAACGAATGCAACATTAAATTAAGTTAATTTCCCTACGCCACAGACTTGCTTTAGATTAAACTTTTTTGCGATCGTTGAATCTACTAAATCCCAAATGTGTTCAATAAGATTCAAATCCGGACTTTGACTTGGCCAGTCCATCAGTTCCAGTACTCCTTTTTCTTGGTCAAATAGTCTCTGCACAGCTTTGAAGCGTGCTTGGGCTCATTGTCTTGTTGGTATGTGAACCCACGCCCAATCAGATTCAGTCCAGAAGGGATTCCATGATGCACTAAGATGTTGTGGTAGACAGTCTTGTTCATGATACCGTCGATTTTCACTAATTTGCCCATGCTGTTTCCACAAATGGAACCCCATACCATAATGGAATCTCCATTGTGTTTCACTGTGGGTCCAATGCATCTGACATCAAAACGTTCTCCAGCTTTTCTGCTCTGGACTCGTCCGTCCTGAGTACCTTCTTCAAGCCAGCAACAGTCCAGTGTTTGTGCTCCTGAGGCGTTTCTGGATGTTTGCAGGCCTCAATAATGGCTTCTTAGCAGCTATTCTTCCCTTTAAGCCTTGTTCCGTCTTATGCTGCTTATGGTCATTCTGGAGACTTTCTCAGACTCTGATCTAGAAGCATTCATCTGTGCCTGAAGATCAGCAGTGGTCTTCCTTCTGTCTCTAGTACTTAAAATCTTGAGGTGTCTGACATCTGCTTCAGTTAACTTTCCTGTCCTGCCTCTTCTTTGGTGCATTTTGTAAGTACCAGTCTCGGCAATCTACTCCAAAGCATACTTGACCACACTGTGAGAACGCTTCGGGCTCTATTTTCGTCCCCGCCGCCACCCCAGACCTGGTCAACTCGCTGGGCAAGTGGATTTTCGTAAACTGGCAGAGTTGTGCGCCCATGTCACCAACACCTCACAGGCAGGTTTCCACAGTGTCTGGCATTTCACTGCGATCAATAATTAGCAACAGCCACGATTCAATGCAACTATCTGAGTCAGCACATACAGTCAGACCTAAATTTATATATTTTGATTAGTATCTCATCTGACTATATCGCAAGCGCATTCAGCATGCGTAATGGTCACTCAACCTGACTGAATGTACACAGGTAAAACAGGGATGCAAACTAATCAATTAACGTCGTTGTGCCAACCAGAAACAGCTGTGGCATCCTACAGAGCATATATACTGCATCTATCTCAGAGCACTCGAGAGACAGAGAGAGACAGACACACGGAAAAAACGTAAGTGATGATCGTTGTCCGCTATTACCCACGTCATTTCATTCCAAATACAAATGTTATCATTGTAATGCTTAACGTTATCTAAAAGATGGAGTACATCATTGCTTTGAGGAGGATGAGGAGGAGGAGGAGGAGGATTTACCATCTAAGGACTTCCTCCTGGGAGAAGTTTGGGCATCGGACACTTTCCTGCGCGGGCTCAGTCATCCTCGAAACTTGCCATGCGCCTCGCCAGCAGTGTTTTTAAAGGTGAGGCAAGGAGCTGGTGTGATTGGTGAAGTTTGGACTCGACTGTGTCAAACCCATTCCACGCCTTCTCCCCTCCCTCCTTCCGAGTTGCGCTGCTGGGTGGGACTGAGATGAGAAGGGGGAGTAGTTGCGCCGGCAGCGCAGTGCACAAAAATACCAAAGTTTGCGCCGCCATGCCCCATCGGCAAAGCGGACCTGACTTTGCTGTTGACGTCTTGATCCTGGCCTGCTGGGACTCGAGCCACGGCTTCCTGCATGTGCCTCCTGCCGATCTCTTTGACACACTTTTATTGGTATTGCGTTTGTAAGCCAGCCTTAATTTCAGCCAGTTCAGGCTGTTATAACTTCTGTTTTATGTGTAATGCCCCTTTAGGTATACGATATTACAATTACAACATTTTCCCAAATTGGATTCAAGAAAAAAGCAGTCTAGTCTAATGATAGGAGCATATATTTTATGTTTATGTGTATGTTTAACCTGCTGCTGCAACAAAATGCTTCCCTAAGTTGGGATATGTACAGTAACGTTACAGTCTATGTTGTGGACAGTGAGACAAAGAAAGGCCAGGACCCAGAATGCAGAGACAAGAGATCTAATTTAATAACAAAAGACAAAGTAACAAACAAATACAACAAAAAACTCCACAAGGGGAAAGAGCACTAGAGCAAACAAAACTGAGAAAACAAATCTCCACTTGGGGAAAAACACTAAGTACAAGCAAGGGATAACACTACTGAAGAAAAGTAACAACAGAAAATCACCTTCATGAGGGATAACACTAGATAAATAAATGAAGACACACGACTGGCCGGCCACCACAACATGAAAATGACAGGACACCAGTATAATAAGATGTGATTTTTCATATTTTTCTCAATTGCCAACTAATGACTTGGGCTGTAACATGTCATAAATCAATGAAAATGACTAAAATCACTAAAACTCTTTGACATTATCAAATATCTTGTTTAAATGCCTTGTTTAGTCGGACCATAGATGTTGAACAATTCAATATTTTAGGAAAGTATTAAAAAAACAACAAAAAAAAATTAATCCCTGTCTTCTAATGGTGTCGCTATTATTCATTCCATGTGTATGTACGTAGTTTTACATATGTGTGGGTGGGGTTAGGGTCTGAGTGAAGGGATGAAGCAGGGCGTTAGTCTTATCTTTTCCTACCAAACAGGGCCTCAAACCCTGCCCCCCCATGTGCGAGACAAAATGGCCATCCACATTCCTAATGGTGAAGTGATGGTAAACGACGCGAACAGACTTTTAAGGGTTCCCCTTTCTCCGCGGAGATGTTGTCCACTATAGTCATTTCCTAAATTAGGATATGTACATATGCTCGGCAAGTTTCCATCGCACAATGAGGAGGCTGACATCTTCTTGATCAGCAGACTCTCTGCTTTCACATGATACCAGGCTTGTGTGGTTTGCATGACGTGTTTTCGTCACATGCCCATATAATTTCTTGAGGTATGAATTATGTTTCATTTGGGTGAAAATGCTTGGTAGAGGCTTTTAGCTGAGTTTCTTGCTGTCATTCTGGTATGCTACACGTTAGGACTGGTCCTTCCTAGCGTGACCATTGATCATCTGAACTGCGTGCATCCCACGCTGCCCCGTGTACAGGGGTTCAGTTATAAAAATAAGAAGACATCGACCTTTACTCTCAAGCGGAAATGCAGTAACTAGTGATATGAAGATATATTTTATGTTTATGCGTTTGTATGTGTACAGCAACGATATAGTCTAGGGCTTTTTTTAAGAGTGACAGAGAGAGACGAGTGATTGATGGAAATGAGGACACACGACTGGCCAGCCATCACCACATGGACATGACAGGACACAAGTGTGAGAAGATCTCCGGTCTTCCACGTGACAGGCGGAGATACTGTCCACTATACTAACGAGGACGACAGCATTTGACATCGACAAAAATTGGGCTTTAAATACCTTATCACTTTTTGTCTCAGAAGTTTCAAATGGACTACCAGGGGCACGAACTGCAAACACCTGCAGATGTATGTGTGTATCCCGGGGTTTGTGCTTACGAGTGGGTGAACAGGTTCAGCTGGTGGGCATGGTCCCAGGAGGATATGGGTGATGGAGGCTGGGGGCGGTTTAGGTTTGGATAAAAGGGTTGGGGTTGAGGTTAAGGCCGCCAGCCAGCGTGTGGAGGCAGTAAGGTTGACCACCTGAAAAACCCTGCGCCTACAGGGGCTACCTGTGTGGAGGGGGACCACCACATGTGTTGGCACATGCACTGCCATTGTCTCCTGCTGTTCTAACTGGCATGTAAATGGTTAAATGCAGTCACTGATGTCTCAGCATGCAAGAGAGCATCATTAGGCCACGTCTCACCGCCATATTCATAACTTGTGGTTTATGCAACACACATGCTGCCCGCGAGGAATCTCAGGCGTGGTCAGTCTTCCGAATTCAACAGTAAGCACAAAAATTTTGCATGTTCAAAATTCCAAGTCAGATATGTGTTGCCTAGTTCAACAGACAGTTTTTTGAGCCACTGATGGTGATATCTCAACAAATAGCCCACCAGTCTTAAGCCTGACGGTCAGCTGAGCCATATGGGTCACACACCGGTGTCTTTGAAATTAGTCATGTCAGCTGTTGCAGGTGACCATACACATAGGGACAGCTAAAGCACATCACCTCTATTGTTTGCTGTTCAGAGTTTTGGTCTCTTCTTGTGCTGCAGTCTTGTGCCCCTTTTCTCCATGCCTACTATTTAACTGAAATATCAGTTAAAGCCAGAAAAGTGTAACTTAAACAACATTGTGTGTGTGTGTGTGTGTGTGTGTGTGTGTGTGTGTGTGTGTGTGTGTGTGTGTGTGTGTGTGTGTTGTATTTGACCTCAACAGTGGGATTGTAACGATTTGGTCCTTTCAAGTGATTTTATGTGTTCTCATCCTGTGATCTTTTATTGCACTTTTGTAATACAGTGGATGTCCTTGTACCGTTCAGCGTTGTAAGATAACATGACAGGTGAAAACCAGTTTTGATAACAGGAGGCAGATGACACTTTTCTCTCTTTTCTGTCAGTGATGTCTGTTGCATTAGATCCACGCCTGAACAACACTCACACACAGGTTGCTTATCACATTCCAAGGACAAGATGTGGACAGTAGTTTGGCTGTCCACGTCTTGGTCACATTCGGTCACATAAGTCCAACTTCTGTACGGGGCTGGGTCAAACCCAGGAAGATAAATGTGAATTTTGACCAGAGATCTGGGCTCATTCTGATGGAGATCCTGGAGAAAACTGTCATTCTGAGCCCAGCGCTGCTATATTTCACCTGAGAGCTCAATAAATACTTCAGCTGTGAACTGAAGATTTCTCCAGTCTGTTCTTAGGCTTCCAATAAAAGAATCTGGGCTAACAGGGTGGTGTATCAGAGGCACAAAATTATGTTATGGGTTATTTTTTCCACTATGCTGTCATGCACTCAAGCACTCTTGACCCCTGCTCCCCTGCTCTCCTGCAGCAGCCTGTGTGTGGGTGATGGTGGACATTTGCACGTGTGTTATAGACACACAAACAGCTGACCACATAGGCACACAGAGTGTGAGAGTAGGTTTCAGACAGCCCCATGTTACAGTCAATCAAAACTTGACTTAAATTATACCTGTGTTTCATACAAGACCAGACACAAAGGGACAGTTAAAGCACATCCACTCTATTGTTTGCTGTTCAGAGTTTTTACTTTGACAATAAGAGAAGTCTGAAGGTCATCATATCATGCACAAATAATTACAAATATTCACAAAGTCCCTGTTCCATGGGATTTTAACCCTTGAGTGAAACTGAAGTTTGTGCTGAATATGATCACATATGAATATGATTCAGATTTTGGGATTGGACTGACGAGCTCACATAGTTGAGAATTTTGTTTGTGTGTTGTGTGTGTGTTGTTGTAGAGTATTTGAATTAAGATTAATACATTTGGCTTCTGGGATGTGAATGGGAAGAACTTGTTCAGACGTGTGTTCTGGGCAACAATAATTAACCCATGTCCAATAAGCTGTCTTTGAGTTCGGTGACCCATTTATTTTCATTCACTTATTTCTCACCTTAGCACAGGTAGCCTATAACTTTGCTTCCATAGATCATCAATATCATCACAGGTACGTTTGCATTCATCTGTTCTCTTAATCACGGGGTTTCATTCACCACAAAGATAAGCGACCTCACGTTGTCACACTGACATGGTCAAAAACTGTTTGCGCTCCTCTTCACACACCTTGCTCATTACCTGGGGATTACCTATATGCCTTTGCTAGTGCTAAGCAGCACCCACTGGTTAAACACAAAAACAGCATATACACAGATATGGTTTTCAATATAATAAAGAAATAAAAAAGAAAAAAACAACAAAAAGTATATTATGACTCCAGCAGTTGTATTTGACTGCATTTTCATGTGTAAAACTACAGTGACACATAAGACTGTGTTGCTGTGTCACTAGACCACTGTACCTGTGTTTCATACAAGACCACACACACAAGTTCAAGTTAAACCCCATCCACTTTATTATTTTACTTTGACTATAGAAGTCTGAAGGTGGCAAATATTCTTTGAGGCAGTCCAAAATTTAAGGGAGCCAAGCCGGGTTTGAGCCCTCTCCACGAAAAGACTTCTTGTTTACTCAGTGATCAAATAAGAGCTCCTCGTTTACATCAATGTTCCTGGTTGCGAGGAAAAGGACGACGTCTTTTTCCTCTCCATCTGTCACCACAGTGTACAACCTTGGCCTTACGTTGGCTGCTGTGCTTGAATGGTTGATTAGCCGGCCAACAGTCTGCCGTCCAGGGTGGCACTCACAAAATTCTGAATGTGCATCGATGCACATGGGCTGCCCTCTTTTGTCTTTGTAGAAGAACATGTATCTGGTCTCCTCCTCACTGGTGTTCTCGTGGATTTGCTGGCCCTCTTCGGCTGTGATGACCCGTCCGTGGTAGTCACAGACCACCTCACCAGTCTGGAATCTCCGGGTCGCAATGACACCCTTGCCCTTCTCTTCAATGGCACTGACTAGAAGTCCTTTCCACTTCTGTGATCTCATCAGCTTCTGGATCTGATTGGAGTCCATGGCCGTGTCCTCTGATCCGGAGGGCTTCCACTCTTCAATAATATCGGCAGCGGTGGGGATGTTGCTCTTCCATCCCTGCTTTGCGATCCAGGCGCTGACCCGGTTTTCCGTCGGGAGACGACGGCAGAAGTATGCTGTGAAGAAGATAGGATAATGTTAGTCAAGAAGACTATAACTGACAACTTTGAATCATGTACATAGCATTGTTACTTGGGAAAAATGCTATTAAATATTGAAAAAAAAAAAAACTCACCAAGAACATGCTGCTTGCGCAGTTCCATCTGCGCCTTCAGCCAACGCTTGTACAGGGCCCGCTGACAGTCGGGGGATGCCCCTTCACGCTCACTCTTGCTTGGCACATCCCCATCCAGAGTCACCGGGTGATTTTCCAGCAGTTTGTCATACGCTGCTTGGACATCTATCTGCACATTTCCAACGACACGAGCAGTGCCACCACTGGTACCCTCTTCTGCAGACTCAGACGACGACAGAAGTATGCTGTCAAGAAGATAGGATAATGTTAGCCTATAATTGACAACTTTGAATCATGTAAATAGCATTGTTACTTGTGAAAAATGTTATTAAATATTAGGAAAAAACTCACTGATGCACATTTCCAAAGGCGCGAGCAGTGCCACCACTGGTACCCTCTTCTGCAGACTCAGCACTATATAAAAAAGAATTAAGGTTATTACGAGAAGGGTATAAGATTTGATGTTTACAAATTGTTGATTGTATTAATTGTGTTATATGAATAAATGAAACATGCGTACCTTGAGTCACCAGCTAGCCTAGCTAGCACCTGACAGGCCCTCACAACGTTGTCTGTCTGCATCATGCAGTAATGTTTTTCGGTCGTTGCGTTGGAGTGTGCCAGGTAGTCGGCCACCAGAGACTTGTCTGCGTCGGTCAGAGTCAGAGTCTTGGTGGCCGTCTCAAAGACTTGACGTGCCACCTGGCTGGTCACTGGCTCAATGTTGTATCTAAAATGAGAGTTTAAACAGTATATTAATGACATTTACACTTCTCACCAGAGACATGAGACAGTTATTAACAGAAGTACATATTGGAGGTGAAATTAATCATGATGGTTTGCTTACTTGCAGTGCAGCTGGTTCAGGTCATTGGAGGCATTATAGATGGGCCTCCCCATGGAGGAGATGAAAAATCTTTCCTCTTCCTCTGAGTCTCCCCTCTTGCGCTTCTTGGAGTTCCGGAGTTGTGGCCGCACCCTTGTGTAGTACGCGTCAAACCACTGTTGGCAGAGGAAAAATAGGAATAAAGATTAATTTCTGCTTTTCAACAGGTTCTGATGGGTTCTCATAGGAAACTTGAACTTTGAATTTGAACTTACCAACTCCTCTTCCTGTGACAGGGCAAACGTGGCCACTTGTTGTGCTGCAGTCTTGTGCTCCTTCACTCCAATAACTGCGTTGCCCAGTGTGTCTGTCTTTCTCACAATCCACTCCTTTACCTGCACAAAACAAGGATATCACTTGATTAGTGAGGGTAATGGCAAAAATGTCAGGTGAAACTTGCTAATAATGAAGACAAAAAGGGCACAATAATACTCACAGTCATGTGCTCCACCACATCCGGTCGTTGGAGGTGTTTCAAAATCACCACTGCCTGGAGATAGTACACCACAAAGCTGCACTCAGTCAACTCCAGGGTTGCGTTCTTGTCCTCCAAGACCTTCCCTATAACTGCCAAGAAGTCCTTCTTGGCAGCCCTCAGCACAGCCAAGCAGTCATGTGGTGTCAGCTGCTCTTTCTCAGTCAACAGGCCCTGTCTATAGGAAAAACAGATAAAATATATTAACAAATCATAACATTACTTACTACATTGCTCACTTATCTGTACTGTAATCCAGTTAACTGCGTGCAAACAATTAAACTTACCTCTTTTGGGTGATCTCTTTGTTCACTTGCTTGGAGCAGGACTTCTGCAGAGACCCAATAAAATCAATGAAATCCTTGCAGTCCCCATAGAGTGTCTCATCCTTGTGCCTCAGGTTGGTGTTGACAGTGTGGTACACCAGGAATCTGTTGGAGGAAGTGTAAGTATTTACACATATTTAAGCCCAATTACGTTTACTGTCTACACAGGTGTTGATATTATATGGAGAAAAAAAACCCCAAAACAAATGCTACCAACCTTTTCAAGCTCTTCAGGTAATTCTGCTGTGTTTGTTTGCTAAGTTTTGCCTCAGAGAGCTCACAGAGGTACTGCTGGATCTTCTCCCTGTTCCTGACAAATTGCAGGGATGGTTCCTGTGGGTCGAAGTAGTACAGGTACCAAGCAACGTTTTCAACCTGAAAAAAAGAATGTTAAATTACCTTCTGATCAGAACTATTTTGCAAAATCATCTTATTTTACTTGGATATATTTATTTAAAAAAAACAGAATGTTTTATGGTAGTCCTCACCTCCTGTTTAAAATTTTCTTTGCAAAGCTCCCTCTCCAGGTATGTGCCAAAGTCCTTCAGCAAAGGATAGTCCAGAAAGTGCTTCTGATAAAGTCCCTTTTTTGCCATGAGCTTCCTCGTCGGGGTCGTCCGCTGCACATTCGGGGTACTGCAATGTGGGAAAAGCGTTTTGGTATAATAGTGTGTGCTAGGATGGAAAGCTGATACTCGTTGCAAAGAAGAGTCTAAGCTTTTATTTGGAAGGAAGGAAGGAAGGAAGGAAGGAAGGAAGGAAGGAAGGAAGGAAGGAAGAAAGAAAGAAAGAAAGAAAGAAAGAAAGAAAGAAAGAAAGAAAGAAAGAAAGAAAGAAAGCAAGCCTTTATTTGTCACACAACACAACATGCTGCACACACGCCATGCATTGGTGAAATTCTTCCTCCGCTTTTGACCCATCCTGGTAGGTCCTTCCTCCACGGCAGACCAGGAGCGGTGTACAACATGTTTGAGTTAAAGCAGCTTTAGCAGAAATACAGGAGGAGAGGCAAAACCAAGGAAACAGGTTGGCTGCAGGCCAACTCAATGTAAACAGAGTTTAGAACAACAAGCTGCTAGACATCAGAAGCTTTGAATTGAACAATGTTGGACTCTATGAAAAGGTCTGAATCTAAGTTTTAAAAAGAGGTATGACTCCAGTAAATCAGATCATGCTAGCCTGAATTACTGCAGACTAGAAGGCTGAGAGCCCTGCCTGAGATTAACAGATAATTTAATCAAGATGAGAAGTGCATCACCAGTGTTGATGATTCCCAGACTGAGTGAGGTTGTGACAGTACATAATTACTTGCAAAAAAATCATTTCTAATTAAATTACAATTAATTAAACACATTGCTGGACATGCCTAAATGTGTTAAAACACATTAGCAGCAGTGTTCAAACATTGTACGTGAAAGAAGTTTGACCTCTGACCCAGTATGATTTCATTTTCAATGGAATAGGGTCATTAGCCCGTCATTAAGCAAAACAAAAGATTTGACCAGCAGCTGATGAAGCTGAGACTCACCATTGAGAGGTCTCACCACTGCTGACAGAAGCATTGTCAGATGGCTTACTCTTGCCAGTCTCAGGAGTCACACTCTGGGGTGGCTGTGAGGTTGATGGTCTTGCTGAAACATTGGCATTGGGTAGTGGTGGAGGGACACCGGTCACCGTCATGTGACGACGCTTCAGCTCCTCAAACAGCCTTTCAATTAAAAAAAAAAAAGAAAAACATAATTCAGACAATGTTATTAGACTCTCGACTGCTTCTTTATTGATCCCAATTTGGGAAACTGTTTTGCTGCAGTAGCAAACATACAGACAAACAAAAAATGTATACAAAATTGTTAAAACAGTAACAAAAAAGTGGCAAAAAATAGGCATATAGACAATATAGACAGGAATAACAGCAGTGAATTTAACTCAACAAGATGTGTAGTTATATGTGTAGTAGTTAATGTGTGTTTTTAAGTATAACACACATTATATAATATTTTAATATAAAGAGATATTTACATCAAAAAATGTGTGCAGTTTTGGGTGACAAATGACTGTAAACAATAAGCAGTATGTGCAATATTGCAGTAGTGCAGATAAGATGTAAAATATTGGTGGTTAACTGTTGACTGTTGAAGTTACTATTGAGAAAGCTTGGGCAGAGGGGGCTGTAGGGGTTTGAAGGGTCGGGGGGATGCAGGGCCACTCCTGACTGTGAGCTAAACCTGTTGAAAAAGTGGTTTAGCTGGTTGGCCCCCCTCAAGGCTGCCGGCTGCTGCTCTGGCTACGTTTACACGTAGAAAACTGGAAAAAGCATTTTGGCACCTCCGTTTTCAAAAATTACATCATGCACACAACATTGTTTTCAAAAATGTTGAACCAAGATAAATACGCCGTCGGGCGCCATCATGGGCGTGAGTGTAAGCATAGGTCGCTCACATGACGTATTTTCAGTCGCATGTTGTGACGTTTCGGAACCTAAAACGCTGTTTAACCCTGTTTACACAACAGCATAACCGCATTTTCAGAGAGATCCGGGGCTTGTTGTTGGGAAAGCAGCGTACAGGCCTGGTTGGCAGTATGGTCTGTTCACAGAATTTGATGTACTCTGTGATACACTCTGTCAGGCTGTTGCTGTCCTCCCCATGTGGCTCACACGACACATTCCAGTCTGTTGTCTCAAAGCAGTCCTGCATTAGCCTCCTGAGTCCACCTCCTCCATTGTTCTCGAGGACACAGGCTGCCTCTGGACAATAGGGACATACTGAGATGTTAACAACACCAGGCTGTATCAGCTCTGCCTGGGGAAGGGCAGTGGCTCTGTATGCATCATTTTCATTTGCATACAGTCGGTCCAGAGTGGCGTTGTCTCTGGTGGGACAGTTGAAAGGTTTTTGAAGAGTTTTGTCCAAAGTATTGTGGTCTCCAGTAATAACTACAAACGCATTTGGTTGCTGCGTTTGTAGCTCCGCTACGGTGGAGTGGATGACGGCACGCGTTGCTTCCCCATCAGCCTTCGGAGGCATGTGGTCACGATGGCGGAGGTGAACTCCCGAGGCAAGTAATAAGGCCGCATCCCCACAGCTAGCAGCTCAATGTTCGGGCTACAGAACTGACGGTCTGTATCTCCGTGCCTTCGTCCTCCGTTTGGCTCCGGCTCTGCAGCCCCGACGTCGCCTCTTCAGCTCGTCCGGGACTACAGTCCTCTCTCCAGGCAGCAGCGTGGGTATACACCACGCGATCAGCTGCTCACGTGTGTAAACAATGTCCCCACTCCCGTCTGTACGGCCCAACAGAAAGGCCACCAAAGAAGTTGCAAAAAATGCGCGAACATCGCGACACAGTTACCAAAAACGCAGAAATAGAAATGAAAGGAAATGGAAAAAACACACTAAAATGATCAACAACGAACGACGGAGCTGCTGTAACAGGCGGCCACCAACACAGCAATACAACTTGATAAATTACAGAGTAAACAAGAAGTGATGTTTGGAGAAAAAAAAGTCTCTTCCACCAACCTGCTGAGTGGATCAGCATCATCCAAGATTTGGCGAAGAAGCACGTAGCTGAACACCCTGCCAGACACCAGAAGTTCATGGGCCTCCCTCTTTGCCTTCTCCACCGCTGCGTCAATGGCTTCTGGTGTGCTGTTCTTCATACAAACCCGGCGCAGATGCACTGACAGGGTTTCCTTAGTCTTCATGCACACAGGGCAAAGCAGATAGTGCCTGTTGGGTTTCCTGGACATGATTCTCTTAATCTGAAGCGTCCTCAGAGAGAAGAAACGAAGGCAGGAGAAATCCTGTTGTCTTGTTGACCAAGGAATGAAAGCTCTTAAAATTGTTTTTTTTCTTGTGTTAGGAGGATTCTTCTTCTTCTTCTTTCTTCTTTCTGGAACTCTGTAATCTGTACTGATGATCTCTGATGAGCTTCTGTTGACGGTCCTCTTCTTCTTCTTCTTTAGCTTCTTCTTCCTCTTGTTTTTCTTCTTCTTCTTCTTCGTCTTCTTCTTTTGGTTTAATGGCGGGTTGCAACCATAACTTATTAGGCGCATACCGCCACCTACTGTACCGGAGTATGTAGCATGAATTACTACAAGGATTACTGTATATCACTTAATTGATATTTAATTCATTAATTAATATAAGTTTTAAACAAAAAACAAACAAATAAAAACAAAAACACCTCAGCTAACCTTAGATTCTACAATATAATCTTGTCTCCTTCAAATACTCCACTAAAGCTTACTGTGTGTCCTGTACCCCTTTTCCTGTTGTTCCCAGAATACCCTCGAGGCATTCATTTGAATTATTTTCCCTATCAAGAACATTGTCTTATTAAGACCTGTATGATCAAATCTTAATCTGGTTAATACAGTCTGCTCTCTTCTATTACCTCTATATACTCGCTGTGTTGTAATGGATTTCTGCACACTGTAATATTTACCTTCTGCTGCTGTCCCTGTCCCAGCTGTCCTGCCATTTCATCATTATTTCTTTTTTGAGTATTGCCTTACCTTCTCCTTTACCAAAGGGTATATCTATAATATTTGGCATTCTGGTTGCTTTTTTGGCTATTTTATTTGCTCCCTCATTGCCTTTTATTCCAACATGGGCAGGTACCCAACAAAATTGTACTTCCACACCAATCCTTTGAATTCTGAATAGAGTTTGCTGAATTTCCAGCATTAAATCGTCCCTGTTAGACAATGTAGATTGCAAACTTAAAAGGACAGCCATTGAATCTACACTACACACTACTCTGTTAGGTCTTACTTCCTCTACCCACTGTAGTCCTATGATGTTTGCCATCATTTCTTCTGTATAGACCGACATCCTATCAGGAATCCTATTTCCAATATTAATATTCATTAAGGGTGCATATATTCCTGTGCCTACTCTATCATTTTCATCCTTGGACTCATCTGTATATATATCTAAATAATTATAATATTTGTGTTTAATATAATGACTTGCTAGATATCCTATCCCACTCTCTTCCCATTCTTTCTTTAATTCTATTATACTTAAATCTATTCTAGGTCTCGGGAGTAGCCGGGGGGGCATTACTAATAGGCGTAGGGGTATTGAAACTAATGTTTTCCAGTCTATATTCCTGTGATTTAGCCTTTTGTTATCCACCTAAATCCATTACCTTGAAATTTATTATATTCCCAACATTCCTGAATTACACTCTTAGTAGTGTTTTCATTACCACACCCACGTAGATGGCTCCAATATGTAAGTGTAAGTTTATCTCTTCTTAGATCTAATGGAACGTCTCCTAATTCTATCTGTAGTGCCTTGATTGGTGTTGACCTCATTGCCCCAGTGCATATTCTAAGTGCTTTATTTACTACTCTATCAATCTTATCGAAGTGTGTTTTGGCAGCTGCACCATAAACAAAACAACCATAATCTATTATTGATCTCATCAAAGCCCTATAAATATACATCAATGCCTGTTTGTCTGCTCCCCACTCTTGCCCCACTATCACTCTCATTAAATAAACAACTTGTTTACAATTTAATTCCACCTTCTCCACATGTGTCTTCCATAGGCCCTTCTGTTCTAACCAAATGCCCAGATATTTAAATGTATCTACTTTCTCCATGTCTTGTCCATATAGCTTCAGGCTCTGTTTATTTATTTCTTTCTTCCTTGTGAGGAGCATGTAACAGGATTTGCTTGTAGAAAGTTTGAATCCCCAATCATATGACCACTGTTCCATTTTACTTATTGCTTCCTTAATTTTACCCATAACTCTCGAAAGATCTCGTCCCTTTGCCCAGATGGCCCCATCGTCTGCATAAAGAGCTGGCCCGATCCTTCTGTCCAGATTCATAAAAATATCATTAATCCTAATATTAAATAAAACTGGTCTAATTACACTGCCTTGCGGTATTCCATTAATAATTTCAAATTCATCAGACAACTCTGAACCTACCTTAACTCTGAATCTTCGATCAGATAAGAAATCTAATACCCAGTTATAGATCTTCCTCTAATTCCCATCCTGTTCAGTTTAATTAACAACCCTTCTCTCCACATAGAATCGTAAGCTTTTACAATATCAAAAAATACAATAGTCATTAATTCTTTCATTTTAAATGTCTTCTCTATTTCATTGCTTACCTTTATCACAGCATCCATTGTTGAACATCCTTTCCGAAATCCACTTTGATATGATGCAAATAACCCTCTATGTTCTAAAAAGTAATTAAGTCTTCTGACTAATATCTTTTCCATCCATTTACATAGATGAGAGGTTAATGCTATAGGTCTGTAGTTACCAGCGTTGTTCGGATCTTTACCAGGTTTGTTAAAAGGCAGAATTACGGCACTCTTCCCGCTTTTTGGCATTTTCCCTTCTTCCCATATCTTATTAAATAGCTGCAAAATTATCTTTAATACTTCTTCAGGTACTTTTCTGAACATTGCATAACTCAGCTGATCTTCTCCTGTTGTAGTATAACCAGTTCCATTTGATGCTGTTACTAATTCATTCATGGTTATTTCTGAATCCATAGCACTTTCCTCGTTATCTTTCTTTCTATATACATCCCTATTTTCATTTAGAATCTCCTCTTTCCTTTCTCTATGGAGGTCATCTTCCATAGATGGTTACCACTGTGGACACTAGCAAAATTCTTACCTAACATGTTTGCCTTTTCCTTATCTGTTATTGCCAGTACTCCATCTTCCTCTAATACAAAAATTTTAACAAATACCTTTTTCCCATTCATTTTTTTTAACATTGACCAAACAGCTCCGATTTGAACTTCCCTCCCTATAGTAGAGCAATAATTTCTCCATGCATTACGTTTACAATTTTTAATTACTCTACAAGCTAAAGCCTTTTTCCTCTGATAATTGAGTACATTTTCTTGGTTCAAGTTATTTCTCAACATTCTCAGTGCACTATTTCGTTCCTTTATAGCTTGAGTACATTCAACATTCCACCACGGAACCACCCCCCCAAAGTCTTCATTGTTATACTATTTAATGCAGCATTTTCACTTCTTCCATGGACATTTCCAATGGCACATTTGCAATCACTCCTCTCATCTATGCTGCCATTCCTGGTATATGTACCTTAATCTTTCCGCCATCCAGGCCGCTCATCTTCAGTATCTTTTCCTGTTGTGTCTTGTTTATTGCAGAAATAAGGATTCTTCTATTACTTAGCAATTTTGCATTCTTTATTTTTCCAATTGTCTTCTCAATTTCTTTTGCCACCTGATCTGGGTGAAAGTGGCCTTTATCATTACTGAGTGTAATAATAACTTTCCATTCCCCTTGTTTATCATCATCTCTGCTCTCGTCTTTGCTAACGGTAGCTCTGATTTTCTTGGTGTTGCGACTTGGACTACGCTCTCCTCCGCTACTTACTTCGGACCAAGACTGTTTTCTTGCATATTTCATTTGGCTATACTTCATCTCAGAAGCCCATGTCTCTCCATCTCCATCCAGTTTATTGGTGCATTACTGCCACCTTCTGTTCCGGAGTGTGGACCAGACAGTAGACTTACAGTCTTATTACTTTATCTGACTAGATCAAAAGCAATATTATACACATAATATATTTAAATAAATAAAAAAATCTTACTTTAAACTCTCCACACCCATGTCAACTACAACCCCCTATTCTTTTATCCCTGCTTATCCATCAGATTCTATCATAAACCCCTGTCCCCCTTAAGATTTCTATCAGTGCGAAACAGTGTGAAACTTTACCTGACCTCCCAGATGAACTATTCTTGTAATTGACTGAAGGACTGAATACAGTATGTCTTGACGGCTGTTTGAATGGAATGACCTTAGGCTTGCTAGCATTGAAGATGAATCTGAACATACCAATGCCTTATCCAGACCAGCATTCTCCACCCACCGTAACGCAACCAGTACTGCCACCATTTCTACTGTGTACACTCCTAATTTATTAGATGTTCTTCTATTAATCCCAATTCCTTTTGCTGGTACTTCCCATTACTCCTTGATCATTAGTTCCATTATTCTGCCCCCTTACAGCTTCAGCATATGATATCTTTCTTTCCACTCTTACTTTTTGGATATTATTCTCCCATTTCATAACCTCACATCCTCCATATGTCACGTTATGGACTCCTCCACAGTTACAACATTGTGGTTGCACCCCTGTTCCACACTCTCCATACTCATGGTCTCCCCCACACCTAGCACATCTCCTCTTCTCCTTGCAGTTCTTGGCTACGTGTCCAAACCTTTGAAAGTTAAAGCACCTTAATGGTTTTGGAACATAAACTCTCACTGGGTAAACCCAGGAAAACTTTCTTAGGCACACACTTTCCTTCAAACTCAATCAATACAGTTTCGCTATCCATTCTCATTCCTTCTTTTGTTGTCTTCATTCTTTGCACATTCATTATTTTTCCTCCTTTAATATTCCTCTAAAGTTCCTCCACACTCACACTCAGTGACACCTCTGTAATCATTCCTTTGCATCCACTATTTCGTGCTCCCACCCTCCCTGTGCTTGCCACCTTGTTTTTCCCCAACTCTTTCAGTTTGAGTGCCTTCTCAACTTGCTCTTTATTAGCACATTTCACTAATAAATTGCCATCACTCAGGACCTTTGCAAACTGTATCTCTCCTATTTTACTTGCTAGAATTGTTGTTAGCATAAAGGGGGTAAGCTTCTTCATGTTTTCTTGTGTCTTTTCATTGAATCGTATGATGACAAAACAATTGTCAGGTACTTCTCAATATGCTCAGCTCCTTCTTCCTCAGTGCTATAACTGTCATCATTGCCATTCTTCTTCCTTTTATTCCTCCCATTACTCCATCCACTCGCTCCCCTTTCAAACTCACAATCTCCCCCTTCCTCCTCATCCATATCTGCCCAACTGCCTACTTCTGATCCATTCATGGAACAGTTGTGCTCAACCACCAGGAAATTATTTTCATTTCGACTGGGATTTCCCACAATCTGCCGATTATTTTTACCCCGTCCATGCCCATGACGCCACCGCCATTTCAGGCTTCAGTGAAGTTGAACAAAGTCCGGGAGAACTTTTACGAAGCCGGCCTATCTGTTGTAGCGTTGCTGCTGCTTCTTCTTCTTCAGGGATAACTGGGCATGTGGTGGCCTAACCTTAGATGTCTATCTGACAGTCCCACCCACATTCCTGCATTAGCATTTGAGAGGGGGGTGGACCTGATGCTCTGTGCTTGACTGATTCACAGGTGGCTAAAGCTGAGTTTTTCAGCACATACAGTGATTCCCCCCAAATAAGGAAGGCTGTGTGGTTGCTTGTAAAATAAAGTAATAGAATTAGGGTTACAACAAGTTATTTCTTCTGCACTAAATTAACTTAGTATCATTTTTAAGATGATTTTTGAGTCTTTTCTTCTCCACAGCAGTATCCTCAGAGTCTTTTTCAATGTAACAAGTAAGAACTGTGCAGTAGACATTGTTCCATTAGATGAAGTCTAATGTGGTCCATGAATTACTGTCTTTAAAAGTCATTCTTAACTATTTGTTTTCATGTTTCAGAGTGAAGAAACAAAAGCAGGAGGAGAAATAAGAAGAAGTAAATGTGTTTCTTTTTATTTTGATTACTCTTGTAGTTTTGAAAATAAAACCTTCATATATCAAAGGCAGGATTCACAGGTGACTAAAGCTGAGTCTTTCAGCATATATGGCGATTCTCCCCAAATAAGGAAGGCTGTGTGGTTACTTGTAAAATAAAGCAATAGGGTTAGGGTTAAAGTAAGTTATTTCTTCTGTATCAAAATAACTTCCTAACATTACATAAAATAATTTTTAATGAGTTTTGCTGCACATTATTTATATTTACAGTATGTTCAATTTACATTTAGTTTTATCTTGTATTCACTGCTGCTTTTTCTGTATATATTTTTTGTCACTGTATTGTTTACTTTTTTAAGTTCTTGTATATATTCTATGGTCGTCTGTATGTTTTTTGTTCATTGCTACTGCAACAAAACAATTTCCCAGATTGAGATCGCAGTCTAAAGTCTAAAGTCTGAAGTCAAGGACACTTCAACATGTAGCCTGCCGAGGCCAGGGATCGAACTCCCAACCTTCTGATAGGTGGACGACTTCTATCAACCTCCTGAGCTGTACAAAGAAAAGCAGCAAATCATCTCATTAAGATGCTCCAATCAGAGTGTTTCTCATTTTTTAAGGATTTTTGCTTAACTGAAATGTAATCAATTATCAATATAGATGCTAATTATTTTTCTGTCAATCGACTCATCGCTTTAGCTCTAACTAAAACTGATGTCAACACCGAATCAAACTATGTGTCATGCAATGTGAGTGTAAAAGGTGATGCTACCTTTGCGAGCCTTTTCCATCAGCCTTTGTAACACATTGAAGCAGCAGTAATGGATTATGTAACCAGGGCAATTGAGCATTAATTGAAACCAGTCTGTCCTTGTGTCTTGTAGGTACCTGGTGGGTGGCTACCTGTCTTCAGAGGCTTTTGTGAACATTTAATAAGGCTGTCATGGAAACTACAAACGAGCTGTCCATCAGCAGCACTGTGGTGCTGTTTTCAATTTTGAGATTTCAGTTACAAATGAAATGCTTGGTTTTCATGAGTTAACACCACCATTGAATGTTACAATTTGAAGAAGTGACGACACAATTATTGAATAATTGTTGATGCAGTGATTGACTAATGTAAAGTGTTGATTTGTGTTTCCCAAAAATTCTAAAATTGGTCACATTTGATTGGTAAGCTGCTATTCATCTGGAAAGAACAATACTGTCAATTTACCTGTTGTCCTTTCATCTGCTGCTAAATGTGCTCCCTGAGGTGTAACAGCCATCCCACATTATTGCATGTAAAGGACTCCATACAATTGTTAATGTTACTTCTTATCTGTTGGATGTGTAAGTAGGCAACCCAAGAGACCAAAAACAATGATTTAATACAGGTTGAAATAAGCTGTGTGATCTCAGCAATCAACCTGTGTGATGTCCTGGAGCTTGAAGTGTGCAGTATTTTATTGTCTTGTTTAGTGTTGAGTCTGTTGCCAGTTTTATTTGGGGAAGTTATCTCTTTCAAGTATGGCTGTCCTAATAATTTAATGCACTTGCTTTTACATACAATGAATGTTGTGGACATTTCTTCAGTTGTGTTTTCTAGCTGAGTGAAAGAAAATTGGTTTTCTGTGACTGAACGCTGAAACCACAAATAGAAATCAATGCTCTCGCTCAGTGCTCTCACACCTCAAGAACACCACCGATCCTCTCCTGGACCCCCTGCAGTTTGTCTACAAAGCCAACAGGTCTGTAGACGATGCAGTCAACTTGGCCCTCCACTTCATCCTCCAGCACCTGGACTCCACAGGAACCTACGCCAGGATCCTATTTGTGGATTTCAGCTCTGCTTTTAACACCATCATACCAGCTCTGCTTCAGGAGAAGCTCTCCCAGCTGAGCGTGCCTGACTCCACCTGCAGGTGGATTACAGACTTCCTGTCTGTCAGGAAACAGTGGTGAAGCTGGGGAAACATGTCTTTGACTCAATGACCATCAGCACCGGATCACCCCAGGGCTGCGTTCTTTCTCCTCTGCTCTTCTCCCTGTATACAAACAGCTGCACCTCCAGTCACCAGTCCGTCAAGCTCCTGAAGTTTGCAGACGACACCACCCTCATTGAACTCATCTCTAATGGTGATGAGTCCGCCTACAGGTGGGAGGTTGACCATCTGGTGACCTGGTGCAACCAGAACAACCTAGAGCTCTAAAGACAGTGGAGATGGTTGTGGACTACAGGAAGAACTCAGCCTCACCCCCATCACCCTCTGTGACTCCACTATTGACACTGTGGAGTCTTTCCGCTTCCTGGGAACTATCATTTCCCAGGACCCCAAGTGGGAGCCGAACATCAGCTCCCTCATGAAGAAAGCACAGCAGAGGATGTTCTTCCTACGGCAGCTGAAGAAATTCAATCTGCCAAAGACAATGATGGTGCACTTCTACACAGCCATCATTGAGTCCATCCTCACCTCCTCCATCACCATCTGGTACGCTGCTGCCACCGCCAAGGACAAGGGCAGACTGCAGAGTGTCATTCGGTCTGCAGAGAAGGTGATTGACTGCAATCTCCCATCTCTTCAGGACCTGTACGCCTCCAGGACCCTGAGGCTTGCAGGAAAGATAGTGGCTGATCCCTCCCACCCCAGACACAAACTCTTCAAGACACTCCCCTCTGGCAGGAGGCTGCGGTCCATCAGGACCAAAACCTCACGCCACAGGAACAGTTTTTTCCTGTCTGCTGCCTGCCTTCACACTCCAGCTCTGCCTCTACTTGTCATATTGACATTGCCATAACTCTATGCGTTACATTAATGCTCAGCTTGGACTTCCTTGTTTACTGTATCACTTGCAGCTGTACTGCTCTTTTTATTCTGAAAAACAGACTGTGTATATATCTTTATATTGTTATATCTTTTACCTTTTAATTGTTTATTTTTAGAAGATTTGTCATGCACCAACATCACCAAAACAAGTTCCTTGTATGTGTAAAATCATATTTGGCAATAAAGCTTTTTCTGATTCTGATTCTGATTTTTCTCATAAACAGTATTTACAGCAAAAAACAGCAAAAAATGTGTGCAGTTTCAGATGATAGATAATTGTAAACCATAGACTGTATGTGCAATATTACAGTAGTGCAGATAATATGTAAAACACAAGAGTTTGTGAGGTTGGTGGAATAACTGTTGAAGTTACTGTTGCACAGTGTGATGGCTCGTGGCAGGAATGATTTCCTGAAGCGGTCCTTGTGACAGCGGAGCTGGAGCAGTCTATTGGAGAAGGAGCTCCACTGTCTGTCCACGAGGCGGTGAAGAGGATTTTCAGGGTTATCCATAATGGATAACAGTTTGTCCAGTGTAATCCTGAACCACTGTGACATTCTCCCCCAGAATGCACACTGGTTGTGTGGGCGTCCTGTTCCTTCTGAAATCAGTGGCGCTGTGGTCACATGATCTTCACATGAAAACACACTCCTGACCTCTGGCCTCTGTGACCCTCAGCAGAGACATTCAGACATATTATGGTTGTATACCTGCCGTGGCAGGTTCTCCACGTGTGTTTTTCCTCCACAGAGGTCACAGCAGCTCATTCAAACAGTTCTTTGAGTTAATAGACAGGGGAAATCCTGACACCTGGTGGACAGATGACACCATTGCAGCTTGTCTAATCACCTGTTCTGTGTGTGTTTGTGTCTCCAGAATAACGATGTACCAGTGGTGAGGCTCCCTGACAGATTCACCCAAAACCTGCGCTGTATTGGACACCTGTAAGTAACACACACACATCAATGCAAAGACACACACGAGTGAACACAGAGACTGAGCTTCAGTTTGCATCGTCACACACACTCTTTCAACTGTCTGATGCATCTGTCTGTCTCTCTTTATCTGCGTAGGAATGGAGAGCTGCTGTATGAGCTCACACAGGTCTTCCCTCCATCTGCCTTTGCTGCTGCTCCACCCAACACCTCCAACTCAAAGTAAGTTCACTTTGGACAGTTTGGATCAAAATGGATGTTTCTCTTTTTTTCTGACTGGCTCTTGATCTGTGGCTGTGGTCACCATCAACAAGCCAGACTCTTCACCAAATCACAGTCTTCTTATATTTAATTTCTGTCAGTTGTTGTTTGATTTCAGGTGTCTGTTCTTTGTCTACCAAACACGTCTGCATGAATATTATTATAATCAGTGTCTGTTAATGATTTTAATAACATGAGCTCTCACTCTGTTCTTGTCCCGTAGAAGGAGAGAGCATGAAAACCAGCAGCAGGACGATCGGCCATATGTCAAAAAGCCGCCAAATGCCTTCATGCTCTTCATGAAGGAGCAGAGGCCAAACGTTGAGGCCAACGTCAGCAGAAGAGGGAGCGTGGCTGTGAATGCAGTCCTGGGTCAGAGAGTAAGTGTGCTGCTTCTGTATGTTTGACTCATTCACTGTAACAAACTTGATCAAAGTTTGGTCAAAAAAAATAGTTTGTGTGCATATTTATGTGTCTGTGAATGTTTTTATGTTGGTGTTTGCGTGTGGGTTGACACTGTGCTGTCGTCTGAGTGGAAGTCTCTGTCAAAGGAGGAGCAGGCCAAATACTACGAGCAGGCCGAGAGAGAAGGACTCCTCCATGCCCAGCAACACCCGGAGTGGACCAGCCGGGAAAACTACATAAGTACACCGAGCTCACACATCAGTGCACGAGAACAAATGAAACACAGTCACTGCAAAGAGTCTTCATCAGCTGACACCAGATGGTCTGTTTGTTTTGTTTACAGGGCAAAAAGAGGAAAAGGAGAAAGGCACCCAGGACACATGTGACGGAGGCTCCACGCACTCACACAGGTGTGATGGTGCCCCGTCACCTGTAGACGGTCCAGGTGCAGCTGCCACACACACAGGCTCCAGTAACCACGCCTGTGTAGGAGGTTAGCACTAACATCTGGTTGGATGCTTCAAGAACATTGTCCACCTAACTGGCCTCCCCTGCTGGCCTCCCTCAAATCAATTAAGAAATGATTATATAAATACTTCATGAAAAAAAAAATCTGATTTTATCAAAATATCAGAGGTTGAAACAGGCCAACAGGCATCTGAGCAACATATACAGAATACAGGAGGTGGTTGACACTGCTGACTGACATGTAATCTATTACAAATCATACTTAGCAGCGTCGGTTATATCAGTGAGGATGAGCTAAAAACACAAACACTTCTCTGTATAATGCAATACAGTTGAATCAACAGCTCTCTGAATGCAAATGTTGAAATGTATTCACGAGAAGCGAGAGTGTTAATTAACAATTCAGTTAAACCTTGGCGGCAGGCTACAGGAAAATTATTTACGTATTTATGTGTTATTTTATAGAAAGATTGGTCATGGCGAACAAACTGTAAACTCAGGCAATAAACAACACTGTCCTGTTTGCGCTGGCAACTAACCCGGAAGTTGTAGTATCCATGGTAACAAGGTAACGGGACGCTAATTCGGGGAACGTTAGGCTTTATTCACTTGAAGTTGTTGCTAATCCTCCTTGTCACCTTTGATAGAAGAAGGCAATGTTCCGAAAAGCACTGAAAGTGGTGGTGGAATTAAACTTCAGAGCGGTAAGATTTTTTACTCTTCGTGAATTCTAAACCCAGCGTGAACACTGGCTGACAACAGTCCGACTGCGCCTCAGACTTTGTCATTTCAATATTTTCTTACCTGCCGGCAGACATGTTTGTTAGACTTTAGCTACAATGCTGAAGAAACGTTAAGTGTTAGAAGTCAGCATGTGACTTAACGTTAGCTAATGCACTAAAGATAGCAATTAGCTAAATTACAGCGTGTAGACTGGGTTCTCCTGTCCTCACCACCAAGCGACGTAGCTGCTTCACCTGTAGGGCGTTTTGTGTTTGGAAGTAAGATATTTAATTCAGCTGGTGGTAACTCAAGTATATGATGCAAAAACTTTTCCATAAAAGCAGGACATTCAGGGTTTTTTTTTTTTTTTTGGTTTTTTTTTTACCTATCGTCCCCTCTAAAAGCTCGAGAGACTTTTTATTTATTTTTTAAGATTATTTTTTGGGTATTTTGCCTCTATGATGACAGAAACAGCTGAAGATATGACAGGAGAGAGAGCAGAGAGAGAGGGGACGACACGCAGCAAAACAGCCGCAGGTGGGAGTCGAACCTGCGGCCCCTGCAGAGGACTCAGTACATGGGGCGCCTCGAAACACTGTATTTTTCGCCATTTTATACTTCAGTGACTGCATAGCTAACTCATCTGCACTGGCTGCAACATTAATACATCCTGTCTACAGAATGAAGGATCAACGATAATTTGACATTTGAAGGGAGGCATTTTTTTATTATCTTGGCATAGTATATTATTATAGTGCATTTTGGTGTTGCTACTTTTACACATAGTGAAGGATCTCGTCCCATCACTTTCTGCAGGGCTGAACAGACTACATGGATTATCCTGTAAAGTGCCTTTTAATAACAGTCTCAGAAATATGTATTCTATGTAATATACAGATGCAGCTCAAAAAACCAGAATATCGTGAAAAAATTCAATATTTTTGTTAGTCATTCCAGAAAGTGAAACTCATATATTATACAGACTATTACACATAGAGTGAAATATTGCAAGCCTTTATTTCTTGTAATTTTCTTACAGCTAATGAAAACCCAATATTCAGTGTCTCAGAAAATTAGAATATTGTGAAAAAAGTCAAAATTGGAAACTCATGGTGTCACACTCTAATCAGCTAATTAACTCGAAACACCTGCAAAGGTTTCCTGAGCCTTTAAATGGTCTCAGTCTGGTTCAGTAGGCTACACAATCATGGGGAAGACTGCTCACTTGACAGATGTCCAGAAGACAGTCATCGACACTCTCCACAAGGAGGGTAAGCCACAAAAGGTCATTGCGAAAGAAGCTGGTTGTTCACAGAGTGCTGTATCCAAGCACATTAATAGAAAATTGAGTGGAAGGAAAAAGTGTGGTAGGAAAAGGTGCACAAGCAACAGGGATAACAGCAGCTTTGAGGGGATTGTCAAGGAAAAGCCATTCAAGAATTTGGGGGAGCTTCACATGGAGTGGACTGAGGCTGGAGTCAAGAGCCACCATGCACAGATGAATCCAGGACATGGACTACAAATGTTGCATTCCTCATGTCAAACCACTCCTGAACCAGAGACAACATCAGAAGCATCTCACCTGGGCTAAGGAGAGAAAAGAACTGGACTGTTGCTCCGTGGTCCAAAGTCCTCCTTTCAGATAAAAGTAAAATTTGCATTTCATTTGGAAATCATGGTCCCAGAGTCTGGAGGAAGAGTGGAGAGGGACAGAATCCAAGTTGCTTGAAGTCCAGTGTGAAGTCTCCACAGGCAGTGATGATTTGGGTGTCATGTCATCTGCCGGTGTTGGTCCACTGTGTTTTCTGAAGTCCAAAGTCGATGCAGCCATCTACCAGGAAATTTTAGAGCACTTCATGCTTCCTTCTGCTGACAAGCTTTATGGAGATGCTGATTTCATTTTCCAACAGGACTTGGCACGTGGTCACACTGTTAAAAGTACCAAAAGCTGGTTCAATGACCATGGTATTACTGTGCTTGATTGGCCAGTAAACTCGCCTGACCTGAACCCCATAGAGAATCTATGGGATATTGTCAAGAGGAAGATGAGAGACACCAGACCCAACAATGCAGACGAGCTGAAGGCCGCTATCAAAGCAACCTGAGCTTCCATTACACCTCAGCAGAGCCACAGGCTGATCGCCTCCATGCCTCGCCACATTGATGCAGCAGTTCATGCAAAAGGAGCCCCAACCGAGTATTGACTTTATAGAAATGAACATACTTTTCACATTTCTGTTTGAAAAATCTTTTTTTATTGATCTTATGTAATATTCAAATTTTCTGGGACATTGAATTTTGGGTTTTCATTAGCTGTAAGCCATAATCATCAAGATTCCAAGAAATAAAGGCTTGTAATATTTCTCTCAGTTTCAATACTTTCTTAAATGACTGACCAAAAATATTGAACTTTTTCAGGATATCCAAATTTTTTGAGCTGCACCTGTATGTGTGACATAAATGTAAATGAATTAGATTAAAACAGGCTGGGCCATATATCTTCATGAAAATGCAGAATTACTGTCTGATATATCTCAAAACAGCTGCTGTGGGGGTCGTATAGCATTCCTAAACAAAATTCTTGATGTCTGCAAAGACTGAGATTCTCCAATCGGGGAAAAATACAGAATAATTAACACAAGAAAATTTGAGCATGCATTTAAGAAGAGCACCTGTTTCACATTTCTACCAAACCTTATGTTTTTTATGTTGATTGAGAAAAATGTAATCCTAGCTTTGCCTTGTTTGCCTGTGCAATAGTGGCCAGATAGGGAAGGTGTGTCATGATGTTATATTATACCTCATATCAAAGACCCAAAAAAATCCCAATTCACCCAGTACACATTACTGAGAAATGTCTATTTAGCCAGACACTCTTCACCTGTGTGAGCTGATTTAGTCTTGTGAAAGCAGGAAGGTGTGCTGAACAGTTTAGATGTCTCACAAAATCCAAATCCTGGGGGTGAGATGTTTACACTTTGACAGAAAGGATGCTTGCAGTAGTATTTTGATGCATTATATATGAGAAATTAAAACCCTGGAACTGAGAGCAGTTTTAAAAACCATTATGCAGTTTGAAACACCACTGGTCCTCACTCTGCAAGAAATTATGTGGGACTATGATGCCAAGCAGTGTCCAGAAGAACTGGGGAGAATAAAAAATCATGTCAGTTCACACTATTTTAATCCTCACATGACTAGCCCTGCAGTCATACAACTATCTTTCAATGCTTGCCTTCCATCCCATATTATGTGAATGTTACATGTCTGAGGCAAAAAGACATCATCCTCACTAGTTGATGATCCATCTAGAAGACATGTAAATAAAGGAGCAGCCTTTTGCAACGTGGAGCTAGTTTGTCTGATACAGACTGTAAATGACACAGTGTGATTTTTCCAATCTTAAAGTCACTTCAGGGGGAAATAAACATATTAATAAAGGGGTAGCTAGAGGCAGAAGAAATGGCTAATCCAACTCAACTAAGTGAAAAATATATCCTTCAGTGATGGAGTGCTCCTTAAAGCGTCATAAAGTAATATGGGACTTTTGTCACCCTTCACTAGAAACCAGTAGAAAATGTCTCAGGCACAGCACAGATTTTACTTATAACCACATTTCATTAAACTCATATATGTTCCTCCTCTGTTATCAGGTTTCTTGCCCTGGAGTACATCTGCTAGCCAAGCATGATATCTACCTTAGCATGCGCTTCATGGGCCAGTGCCGTCAGTCTGAATGTCTCCCGGCCATCTTTCCTCTGCTGTTTCATGAGAAGATGACCTTTGAAAAGGTGAGTATTTACTTATGGCCCATATGGGAGAGGGGCGGTTAAATGAAAGGAGGTTTGCTTTTTTTCTAGAGCACATTGAGCTGGACCTTTGTGAGTCCAATTTCAAGTCAATCAGACTCACATTGAGCTCCACCATCTGGCTCATTGGGCTTATATTTCTTGGGAAGCACTTATTATTTTCAGTTATTTGGCCGAGTTTCATGTTTCTAGCTCATTCCAGCCCACAGCAATTTGAGCTGATGAGACAGAAAAAATAAATAAACAAATAAACCGGGACAAACACAATAGAGCTCTGCCCCTTCGGGGCTTGAGCCCTACAAAGGAGGTTGAATAAAAAAACATTACTAGTTTGTTTCTGTTTAGATTTTCAGACATGCAGTTGACCCTGGAGACATTGCTGTGATGCTTGAGCGTAAGTTGCTTCATATTTGGTTTTATACAGTTCTGTTTTCTGTGGCAGATACTTATCGTATTAGTTCATATAATGATGCGTCATACTCCTATTCCTACTTCGTTCTTATACAGTCATGTACAAATGTATCTTCATAAATGAAATCCTGAAGGCAGTCTCATGAAGAAATCTGTATAATGTTTTGAATAATTCAGTGAAAAAGTTGGTGCAAAAGGGTGTTTTATGTTTATGTCACAATTCTGACTGGTTTGAACATACAGTGCCCAACAAAGCAACATAATAAACACAGAATCTGTTTCAAATCCTCTTTTATTTAAAAACAGTGTCAGACACCACCCTGCCATCTTTGACAAGTGACCCACGATACCATGGTACTGTAACATAGCAAAGATAAGAGCCAGCAAAAACAATGGCACTGTGGGTCTCTCATCGTGAATGTTGCAAATAGCCTCTGAGATTTCATTTTGATTATGTCCAAAACCTGACTTGAAGACACTCTCTCTATAATAAGGACAATTCATACACAAAATAGGTTACCAAAACGTATGTTTTATCTACTACTTTTATCTACTAAAAATCTTTTCTGTGTCTAATTAATCACATTGGTTGTTAACCTTCTGTTGTGTGACTTTGATGACTTCATCTTCACTTCAAACTACACCCCTGCCAAAAACTCTAGCCCTAGCTAGACTGATGCCAATGTCCCTTTCTCTCTCTGACATGTTGTCTCAGATATTCATAAAAAAAAAACACACTACTGCACTGGATGTGACCAATTGGCTTGTTGTTTGTAGCGGTAATCAAATCAAAACTCTTGCAAAATGCAGCTTTTCCCAAAACATTGGGAACATTTAGGAACATGCTCCAACTTCCCAGTCAGTGGTCAGATGAACTGTCACATGTAATGCACATGAATAAAACACGTATGTATAATATTTTTAATATAATCAATAAAACAAAAAAATATTTTCATCTCAAGCTGATTATAGTATATTATATATAAAGCTTGCACTTACATTCTCTCAGAAATAAATTTATAGCCTGACAAATAGAAGATAAAAAAATGACCAAAAAATTTTAAATCAAGATTTACTTACATGTTTCTTCTGGATTTTCAAGGTCTTCATCAGTGTTATCACGTGACCAAAGCATGGAACTTTGGTCACAATTGAACCATCTCCATGAAAATGAACTCTGACTCCCTCCACTAATGACGAGCTATGCGGGGTGTCCCTCCACCAGCCATCTGAGCTACTGATATCATGAATGTCATCACAATTTGCTGAAAGCCATATTTAACCAAGGTCCTGGAGTGAAATTTAAGGACACAATGACTTGATCCTAATCATGAAATGTGTCTCCTTCACAGTTTAAGTAGTGTTTAGTGTCCTGAGGTGGCTCTGTCATTAACCTGACAAGCAATATTGAACCAGACTGCCTCATAGCCTGCAGTGTTCCTATAATCTCTATAGGGACTTAGCACACATCTGATTCTTGACACACAGTACCATGGATCTTTCTCACCTCGCTACCTTTTATCTTCAGATGAGACAGTCACAATTGAACTGGTGCAGCTGATTCCTCCAGGTGAGGCTGTTTCATTTTCATACTTCTTTGTTCCACTGGTTGTTTACTGAAGACGCAAGAACTTAGACCTGACTCCTCTTTCCTGTCTGTGGAAAGAATGTGGAAGCATTAACATGATTCCAGCCAGAATGACCTTTGTTGAAGTTTAACAGCAGTGTGTTTGTGTTTGCAGTGGGGGACACTCTGGCCTGCTTTGAAGAAGATGCTCGACGTTTCTTATTCCCAGAGCCCAAACTGGTTCCCTCCTTCTCTGGAGTAGATCGAGAGGTTCTGATGACCCGAGCATCTCACTTTCCAGTAGGGTTCGACCCTTGGACACTATTTTAAAGTGTTGTTTATGTCTGTTGTCAGCCTGTGGCAAAAGATGAAAGATATATAACCTTTTCACATGGATGCATCACTAGCATGTATTTTTTATTTACATTTACTAAGGTACTGCAAGCAAATGATGCTCTATGTGACACAAATTTTATTTTCATTGTTTAATTTCCTTAACTAAATTATATATTGCCCTGGCAAATGTGACAGCAAGATTTGTACACACTACTTATGTCGCTGTCACATACACACTGTTGTCACAATGTTAGCATGCTTTTCCATTCTACTGTAATATGTCTGCAGTAAACATTTAAACGAGAAACAGTGTTTACAAAATTTCCTTTACCTGCTTTCCCATTGTTCTAGTCATTATCACATTGTCTGGACCAGAGTAGGTGGGGAAATATATAAAAAGAATGATGACTGACTTTCATGATGTCATGATGGTACAAATATTTCCTCTCCTCTTTTTTCCTCAGGGTATCGCTCCCAGGTTGGAGTTTTCCACCAAAACAACCATCGTTGAGTGCTCAGCTGATGCAGAGATCAACATTCACCCCAATGTGTGCATGGTAAAGATTATATCATGTGGCTCAAAATGTTTGTTGATAATATATAACAAAATGGACTGCATCATATCTTTGATGACCACATTAACTGGACCAGACTGACAAAGTGACAGCGGCAGAAACAAACAGCGGCGTCTGCCTGAACTCAGCAGTCTAAACAGTCCATTGTTGGGGTGTGAAGTGTCTCTCATGATATTTTGTGCTCTCAGCTTCATCCTCCTGGTGTAGGTGTCCTACAGGGTAAGAGGAGGTGTTCTGCTGGTACATTGAGCTGAGTGCTAGGAGGAGGATTCAAAGAAGATTCTGGCTTGTACAGAAGTGGGTCAGCGGCAGGAATATATTATTACTTATATGTTACATATTCTGGGACCAGTCTGAGCTGTACTATGTTATGTCATCAGTCAAATTAACAAATTTGTAAGAGGCCAATGCAAGGGTGATGATAAGAAATGTGTAGTCCCCTTTTTCATATCCATGTAAAGCCCAATTTACTGAATTCTGATCTACTTTGTGGCGTGATAGTTGCTTCTGACAGACAGGAGTGCAGTAGCAGTCATGTCAGGAACAGAAAAAAGCTTAGAAAACCCTTCCAAATCTGATTTATTTTGGAGATCATTTTCATATTTGAAACAAATGTAGCAGCTATGGTTCCAGCAGAAGGCAGCTAGAAAGCCCAGCTGCTTATTTCGTATTTAGGCTGTAGTTTTGAGACATTCACTCTTTTGTTTCCAGAGGCCAGTGATGAAGAGGAACAGGAAACGCTCCAGCAGACCCAGGACCTCCTCTCATCAGAGGAACCAACCTCAAAACCTTGGCAGGGCATGCAGGGAAAGACACAGCAGCACCAGATCACCGTCACACATTTCCCGCTCCCAGTCCCTGTCCCCTCAGAGAGCTGGAAACATCCAACGTCTGGCCCAACTCAGCCTGGACTCTGCATCTCCTGGCCCTGATGACTCCCAATCTGTAAGCACCAACAACATTTCTTTAGTTCATTTCCAGCCAGCAGGTGGCAGAGAAAAGCTAGGCTATGTACTTCTCCACACAGCAGTTACTATTTTACTGAGTGTGCCCTACAACTCCCTCATCTAATAGCTTGTCTGTTGTGTGATGGAATGTTTTACCAGTGAGAGGCTTTGAGAGTCAGTCATAGTAGTGACACAGAATGACTCTAATATTTGCCAAAAGTAAATACTTAATTTTGACATAATCTGAGGGCATGAGATGACATTTTCCAAATTCACATTGATTTAACTTAATTTGCTTCCTCACTCAGCCTTTCATGTCGCCTACCCAAAGCAGCGATGTGGCCGTGTAATGTCATTAAATGTTATGCCCTTAGGCAAGGTAGAAGAGCCGTCAAACTCATTTAAACACTTGACATTTAAACTTGCATTCTGTTGCACTGGACATTTTTAGTTTTAATTCTGTTACACTGGACATGTAGACATTTTTACATTTTTTACTATTAACTTTTAATTCTCTGCTTGCTGTGCTTTTAGATTATTTATTGCATGCCTTTTACTTAAAATCGATTTAGATTTAGATTTAGATTTAGATTTAGATTTAGATGGCAATTACAACAGGACTTTGAATTTTCTATAATTTCCCAAGACTCTCTTGAGTCAGTTGCCTTAAAGTCATCATTGTTTCAGTCAGTGAAATGGGACTAGAAACAAGAAACAACAAGAATGTCTCCTGATTAAAATGTTTATCTGAGAAATGCTAGCATGTGATTCAACAATAGCGCGAGTAGAGTTGTAAAGTCTGACATTTGACGTACTAATATCAGAAAAACAACAGTGTATCTGTGCTTTGCTAGTATTACCTAAAATTAGCCAACATCTAAACTGGTTATACCTGACTAAATAAGGCTGAAACAGCAAAACTATGGACTTAATTTTGTGTCTTTATTATGCAATCAAAAAGATTAGGAGCACTTAGGGGAACTAAATAAAACTTTGTAGACTGGCTGGCTGACAGGATTTTCTGAGGGATCAATCAGACAGCAGCAATGAAACGGCCTTGAAATGGAAGCAGATGCCATTCAGGACTACTGCCAGATCAAGAGTGTCAGCTGCTTTCCTTACTGGTTTGTAATCAAACCTGACACTCCATGGCTTGGCTTATCTCCAGATGAGGTTGTCCTCAGAGAATCCCCAATTTTGCCTTGTTGAAATTAAGTGCCCTGGTGGATGCAACAAGACCTACATGCATAGGTGCCCATGTCTGGTGTTTCTTAAATCACTGTAGTTCTGTAATGAGATACAGATTAAGTAATGTTCATTATTTTAATGCCTGATCGATACAAATAGGTTGTCATGTGCAATAACCTTTAACAACATTCATACACTTGCAGATTATGTTAAAATGCCTTTATTTTACCTTGTCAAAGCAGTTGAGTTATTCATAACCTGCCCAATATTTAACACAAAAATGTAAAGAGCATATAGTTCATACTCTTAAGCAGTACACTGATATTGGCAATCTGATGACCCAGGGACAGGTGAGTGGTGAACAGGGTTATGATATAATCTAATATAAATAATGGCCAACATTTTAAGAGGTGTGGTTAAGGCACTATAAATAATTTTCAATATAAATTCTAAGATTATTTAATAGAATTAGAAGAATTAAATTATTTTTGTCCTTAAAAAAAGAAGTGAAAATGTCCATCCAGGTTGCAGAAAAGTTAAAGAAAAAATATTTATCTTACAGTAAATTTCATTTTCATAAACTAATCAACTAATTCAGTGTTTCAACTCAGTGTATACTCAAGTGTGCAGTGTGTTAGGGCAAGCTGCATCCTCAGACTTCTACTGTCCACTTTTTGACCAGAGGTCCATTCTCGTAGTTGGATAGGAGACATGTCACACTGAACAACTGATTAACGTTCCATGAGATGGACCGGGGAATTTCAGTATTAAGCAGTTTGTTTTCCTTGACCCTCCTAATGAACTTCTCCACATGGACTCTCAGATGAGCAGTGGACTGGGTGTCAGGAACATGATGCGCTGCATTTGGTTTCCTTTTGACAGACAGGTAGGCTGGTGCACTTTTCCAGGGACAAAGTCATCTGCAAAGAAATCTTTAATCAACCATATCCATTATGTGAGGGGACAGGAGAGGTACTTACAGGTGGGCGGTCACCGGTGTCACATTTGGCCATGGATTCTGCAAAACTGTTGTTACCGTGACAAATGTTTTACCCTATTAAAAATGTGCTTTACTGTAGCTGTGATAACATGCAGGTAGAGGGCTATGCATGTACTCATAGACGTGGAGTTGCATCCAGTAATTAGTAATGAGTAATTTCCTCACTACAACACTACTACTTGCCAACTCTGGCAACACAAAGATGTAGATGGTAAGATTATTAGCAACCAATGCCAATTTCTCAATTGTCGGCTGCAAGAACCAAACATTACATTATTATTAACATTATCTCCACACTTAATACTTACAGGAAAGCATCCTCTGCTGTATTCTGTGTCAGTATGTGTGTCTGTTGCTGCCATATGTAGATGTACTTCACAGACATGCCCCATGGTACACTGATGACTACTTATATAATATACTTTGGGTTTTCTGCCAAAACAATGCTGTTGAGATGCCTAATCAACCCCTTATGGCACTGAGGGACTACTATGGTGAAAAAACACTGCTACAGGCCTCACTCAACCAATCATATGGCTAGCAGTTTGACCTGCTCATAATGTCATTCTCTTCTCTGTAGATGTTGGCTTCATGGCCTGGAGCCAGTCGACCTGCCTCACCCCAGCGCTCTGCAGTGTTTACCAACTCCTCTTCACCTTTGACCAAGTCTTCATCCACAGGTAGAAGTCCCCCTATAAAGCTGCTTTGTTGGTTTCAACCAAACAACTTACCATAATAGCTTGAAAAATGCACCATTATTGTTATACTGCTCTGTTGACATGACCTGACTCACTTGTCAAGCTGTTTCAAGTTTGATGATGAAAACCTACTAAAAGTGATCTATTATACAATAACCTACACACAATTAGTTTTCTATCACCGAAAAAATACAAATCTGTTTTGACTCAAAAACATTTTTCCATCTTTTTTCTGTTTTAGTGAGATATTCTCCAACTGGAAGAAGAAAATCTTTGTCCAATGGTTTGGTAGGTTCCTCCTCTTTGGCCTTGTAGACAAGAATTCATGGGATCTATCATATGTAGTTCTAATTTCAAACAGAATAAGCATTAAAGAAATAGTTAAATATTTCAGTAGATGGATACCAAACTCATGTCTGTGTGTTAAGTACAGAGCTGGAGTTAGGACATGGTTAGCCGATCTTAGCATAAAGAGTGGAAGAAGGGGAAAACAGCTCTAAAGCTCACTAATTAACATGCTGTATTCTGTTTGTTTACTTTGTACAGAAACAGAAATGTACAAACTGCTGTTTATAATTTTAAGGATGTTAACCTGCTAGAACTGTTTCTTGGTGAACAACAGCTGTTTGCAGCTTCCTGGAGTCTTGACATCGCAGCGAATGTGTTGATTAGTGGGCCTTAGAGGTGTTGGAAGGTGTATTTTGGAACTTATGACAGAACCATAATAGCTGTTTCTCCCCTGCTTCCAGTCATTATGCTAAGCTAGGTTAACCACATCCTGACTCCACCTTTGTACTTGTCGCAGACAAAAATTGACATTCACATTCTCACTCTCAGAAAGAAAGCGGACAAGCATGTTTCACAACATGTTGAACTATTCCTTCAAGGCCTTGGACCTTGAACTGGAACCTGTGAGCTGTGAATTTATTGAAGTTTACGTTAGTAATGTCTGTAGTCACAGACCTAAATTTGAATTATGATCAGCTGAGAAACACACAAAAAAGTAGATTAGCGATTTGTGTCTCTCTAATAAAGTGTCAGAAATTTAAGTTTGCAGAAGAAAATACTGATTGAGCCTTTAATAACTAAAGTTGAAACTACCATTGAAATTAATTATTCCAGAGGTGCTGATGCATTAGTGGTTATCTGACAATGAAAGTAACAAATAGAAAGTAACTCCACTATTCTTCAATTGGCAGGTTGGAGGTGTATCAGAGGACGATTCAAGCTCTTCAGAAACACATGACACCCTTGACTACCACCAAGGTCCTGACCCTTCAAGACTGTGGCAATCTTATAGGGAACAGGCCAGGCAGGTCTTTTTCTTGACTAGAATATTGACATTCATAGAATATTCATGCATCTCACTACAAAGGCAAGGAACATAATAAAAAAAAAATCTAAATAATTACACATATACAATGCTTTCCCAATCATCACATATGTTTTAAAAGATTTTAAATAAGCAGTGGGTCTGTTGGAAGATGTATCTTTTCACTTTTGATCGAATTGAGATAGCAGTTTCTCCTTTCTTTCAAAGTCTTTATGCTAAACTAGGCTAAACACACCTTAGACTGAGAGTACAGCTAAATAAAATGTCCCTCGAGCTGAAATTACCTGACTATTGGTATAATGTTCAGGTCTCAGTCCAGGTCTCACAGAGAATGGGAAGAGGTCCATGAACGTGTTCGGGGACTCCTTACAACACCAAAAGCTGTACGCCGACTTGCCTATGTAAGTAATGCATAATATTAGAGTCTGTGTTGGATATCATGACATCAGTATGTGTTTCAGTCTGGTGTTAGACTTGTTGCTATTATACAGGCAATTTTATGTTTTTTGTTTCAGCTGTTGCAGTTGTAGATAGTTGACTAATAGGAATATCAGCTGCTCTCACTCCTCGTTTCAGCGGGCTGTCGCCATGTGTTTTTTTAAGCAAGAATTGCCGAAAAAAACGTGTTTTCCTTAAAAAAAATATTCTCTTATTTTTAATTACCATTAATTCTCAAATGAATTTACCTCAACTGCAGAGGGAATCTCTTTATTTACTGTCCTCCCAGAAGTTGAAAATTGTCCAGCGTAACATGAGTTCCAGCGGGAGTTCATTTAGCAAAGTCTCTGTGAAGCACATCATACTACACTCCAGGTACTCTATTAGGGAGAGATATAACATTCCCCATAATAAGAGACGGCATGGAGCATTTTCTTCTCATGGCACTTCACCCCAACTCTGCATCCCCTTCTCCTTCTCCTTATTTCTGTGAGGATCTCTGGTCTTTCCACTGGGAGTATGTTAGTGTTGCACAGTGACATCAACTGTTCACATGTGTTAACAGTGGAACCTAGACTGAACAGACTCCCTTTGTTGTTTCAAGTAATCCAAGAAACAGCCAGCTGTGGCTAAGGAGGTACCACCAATCAGGAGTTTAGTGGTTCGATCCCTGGCCTCGGCAGTCCACATGTCAATGTATCCTTGGGCAAGATACTGAACCCCAAAACTGCCCCCGATGCTGTGCCACCAATATGTGAATTCATATGTACGTCGCTTTGGACAAAAGCATCTAATAAATGACTAATTGTAATTGCAATTGTAAGAAAGAGTGAAAAGCTAATCACTAGTCTCACCGCCATCCATACGTACGCACGATAGACCCAGACTAGTGACGGAAAAAACATGAGAAAAGCACAAAAACACACTGACAAAGAAAATTATCAGAGCTGCTGTAACTAGCAGCCACTTGTGCGGCACCATCTTTAAAACCTGCTAAGGATTTTTATTGAAGCAGCTAGGAGTGAATGTCAAAGGAGCTTACTGACGTTAAGGGGAACACAGACAACAGACTTTACACAAACAGTCTGTGGAAAGTTGAGAGCAAAGTTGCAGTTTGCTGAATTTTGGGGACTCCTCAAACAAACAAAACCCACCTTGTAACTTGACAGAGACTTATGAATATGACTATTGTTGTGTTTTAGGGGGCCACACACTCCGAGATAGACAAGGTTTTAGCCAGGAGGTCCATCTCTCCAGGTCCTCCATGATGTCCTGGCCAGGCCCTGGAAAGGTGAGGTGGACCTGCTCTGTATCCATGAGTTTCGTTTTTGCCTTTAAAAATGCTGGTGGTTAAGCTGCATGTAATTACACATGGTTTAATTCCAGATTGTGACCTTTGTTACATGTCAAACTACTTTTTCTCTCTTAAATTCAGTATAGACAAAAAAATACCCCAGTCATCTTTTTACAAAAAACTTTTCTGGCTTTCTGGGTGTGAACTGGTTGAAACTGTGTAAGGTCTGGTATTATAGATTATGTTTGGATGGAGCAAACGCCAATGCAATTTTTGTGACTATAAAAATAATACGAGCACATGATAGTGCAAAGCGGCTGAGACCCAGTTCTTTGATTTAATGTGTATAAATTACTTATGTTGTTAATTTGTCTTTAATCAATAAACTAAATCACTCTGTTGAAGTTACAGTTCTAAAGTTTTAGTATAGGTTAATTTGGCAACACCTGTGGTTACCAGGGTAATAACAAATGTGGTTTAAAATCCCCAAATTCTGGGAGTAGAAAACACTCTTTGAGCTGCTTCATTCTCAGAAATACAACAGAAAACCAAATTTGTTTACAGAGCAGCCAGTTAAACTCCAGTTGTAATTAAGAAGTCAGTCAAACATAATTGCAACCACAATCAGATTTCATTATACACTTGGTCTGGTAGATCAGCAGAGCACAGTAAAGTTGGTTACCTCTCTGAGGAGTTGGAGGTAAGCCACCTATTCATCTGATAGCTCACAGTGGCTGCTCCTAACTGTTTCATTTCTCCCTGACATATTAACAACTGATTAGCTGTCATGAGCATAATGACTTTTGTCTTGTAGATGTGTTTTTGATGAACGTGACATCCTTTACAGTAAAAGCCACCTTGTGTTTTCATTAACAATAAATAAATTAATACAGCTCTGACAAGGTGTAAACAGAGCAAACAGTAAACAGTGACACTGATATCAGTGAAAACAAATTATGCTGGATTACATGCATGCATTGTTTCCTGTGAATTTCTTGTGCGGTGATGGTAATTTGAATCCAGTGTGGTCATGACGTACGCCACCAACAATAACAACAGTAAAACTGTAAAATAAAGGGTAACAATAGCAAGACATATTTTATATTATTATAGCTATGTTTTACTGTATTATCATGCGTTATCTGTTCATATACCACCGTCCACTTATATGTTATAGTTGATGAAAAATACATTAATAAACAATTATACCACCTTACAGCTATATTATAGTGTTATAAACCATTGATGAAATGGTAATATAGTGGCTATAAATGCAATGCTTAAAACTTTGCCTCTAGAGGGCAGTAACAAGACTTTGAACTCAAGTCACTCATCACCCCTCCTGTCCTGTTTTCCAAACCTCTAATACATCCACTGTACCACAAATGGCAAGTTAGGCAACCTTTCCGAGGCACTAAAGCTGTGAAAGAAAAAAGCCCAAATTTATATTGTCGTTATATGTGTGTGATGTCAGATATCTGTCTTTTTCCTCCCCTTTAGGGAACCTTGCCAATGAATGCTTCAGATGTCAAGACTCTTATGATAATTATGCATGTCCAAAACAGAGAGGTATTTCACTGCAGTGGATTGATAAATTTCCACACACCCTGTATTAATGATGCATTAATGCAAAATAATGTGTTAATATTAAAATAAACCTTTTAGAATTGAAACTCATTGTTATATCTCAGTTTGAGTGCAGTCAGCAGGCGGTCATATGAGTTTGATGTCATAAGTCCCTTTTCCGTTAATCTGTCAAGCTGACATTGTCGAGTCCTCAGGTAAATCAGCTGAAGGCCATTAAAAGCTAATTGTGTCTTTGGCAATGCAGCTCTGTGTGAACTACTGCCATATATCAGAGAAATAGCTGCCCACCACTGTATGACTGTGAGGCATTAAGCACCAGCTCTACCAGGAACATTGTGATCTATTGTAGAATGGCTGCTGAATCTGAAGTCTATTTTTGTGTTATAAGCAGTCAGACCATGGGCCTTCGTGGCAGTGCAGATATTTTAGTGGTTAGCTTGGTCATTTTTATTTCATTTTATGTCTTTAAATAATGCTATAAATAACAAGCAGTTTGGAACTAGTAATGACTGCTGTCAAAGAAAGTGAAGGTGACAGGGGACTGTAGCTTATGGGGCTTTTCCATGGGTCCAGGAGGATCCACTTTAGCTGTGTTGTGCTAAGCCAAGCTGCAATGACATGCATTTCAACAACAGTCCTACAGCAAATAGGTGCACTGCTGTGGTCCTACCTAGGAGCTTGAAACATGCTAAACTGGATAAGCTGCAAGGACAAAGGCGCTTGGACAAAGTTAACGCTCTTTGATGGAGTTTGGGAAATCACCTGAAATGCAAAAAATGAGTTTCATCAGACATAATGATAATGATTTTAAAAACTGATAAAAAACATAAACAAATTTAAGCATAAACCTTATGGCATAGTCTTGAAGAAGGTTGTGTTGTTGTGGTCTTAACAAAGAACCTTGAGTTGGGATTGTTTTGTCAAACTATTTTGTACAAGGTCAAGAATCAACTGTCATGCTGAACAGATAAGCCAAAGCCATCTCAGAGTTCTTAAAATGCTTCTTATAAATTCATAACATCTAATGAGTTTGAAGCAAGCAACCGATCTGAATGATCTTGAATCAAAGGTCACATTTTCCATATTAATGCAGCTAATTCTGGATTTATTTATTTTTTTGTCAAGAAATAATTTTTCTCACAACAACACCAACAACTAAGTTTACCCAAAACTTGTGGATTCCTCTCAAGACAATTGGTGCTAAATGACCAATTTCCAACCACATCATCCTTATCATGGTGGATATGAGTAATATCTACCAATAATGACAACAACAAAATCCAACAAAAACTGAGCAACTTTCTTTTATTTTGTTTGCCGTTACACATAATGTAATACATGTTGATTCACATACTGTATATACTAAAGTAGTTGTCTGTACAGAGAAAGGGTTGGTTGATGCCATTGTGCTTTTGAAATGTAGAATATGACCTAATTTGTGAGGGCTCATCTGCATGTCAGTACAAGCACCTTCATTTATCTATGTTTATTTCAAATGTGGCCCTTTTGGCAGTGTGGGGGTCGCTAAAATGGAGATACTGAGACCTGATACAATGGATTTGGAAATTTTCACCTCTTGGGGTAAAAAGCAATGGAAGTACCTTTCAACATGAAGTAAGAAAATTAGGTTAAAATATGTTATCACCTACAATAAAGTCATATGAAACCACTATAAACCTGACAGCACTCTGTAAACACCATTATTTTATTGAACATTTTTAATATTCTGAAAATAGGCAAAGTTTGAATTTTGAACACATCTTGAAAACATCTGCATGATATTCGGTCAAGGATAAAGCTATAAAGATAAAATAGCATTTGCAGATATTTTTCTATGCTAGGCAGCTACTAACAATACAAAGTACTGACACATTAGCTGTTGCTTTAGGAACAGTATTTTACACTGAGCAAAGAAAATCTCACAAGAGTTTCTTCTGTGATTTTTTCAAGCTGGACTGTTGACATCAGCATATATCTACCTAGCAAGGACTTTTTAAGAGTACCATTTGCAGTGGCTAATTTTTTTACACCAACCTAACTACTAATATTGGTAAGTACTGACACATTAGCTGTTAATTTGGGAGCAGTACTATACATAAACAGACAAAAAATAAATAAACAACAGTTGTTGCTTGCTTGATTTTTGGGCCGCTAAAATTAGCATGCCTAGCTTCTGGGGAATTTGCGACTTCCACTTTGTACACATTGTATAGTATAATATTGTGCTTTAAACTACTCTGGCTGTTTAATTTTAGTCATCACAGTCTGAAAAAACGACTGAGTAGAAGCTTGTAGTTGTCTCGTAATGGATGTAGATCTTGTATATCTGTTGTTCTAAGAATACATACCACCATTAGCATGTGATGAATAACATCATTGTCACTGAGTTGTGTTGCAATGGATTATTGTGTTTCTGCCAGGAGATTGGAAAGGTATTTTGCTCAGTGTCTAGCTATTGACTCCAGGTTGACTTAAGTATTAGCTGCTGCATGGAGTCAAATACACAGCTCTCAGTTAAAGCCATAGACATTTTATGAAAAAAGCATAAGAACACAAGCATCACAAGTAACAGTGCACTGAGTGCCGCCAGTGGGCCTCAACATAAGTACTGCATTTGCATCATTTGTGGAATTTGCATCAAAGCATTAACCATCACTGAAGGAAGGTTAGGCCTGCTGGTTGGTCTGTCTGTCCAACACTTTTGCCCATGGCACAAGTATTTCAAAAACTACTGGCCAGACTATTGCCATGATCAAGCCCACATTTCCAGCTTTACACAAGAAATATCAAAATGTAATGGTGAAATTGATGTAAAATTATGTACATTGTTGCTCCCCTGAAGATGAACCATTCTGTTTTGGGCACTGCTTTACCTTTCCTCTTGCACTTTCGTTGGCCCAAATCTCAGCTTTTTACATTAGATACATTATAATTACATTCGGGGTGTAACTGAAAATTACTTTTATTCTTAATCTGTCAATTCATTTTTCATTTTTCTTCTTGGTAAAATCAGAAAATATTGAAAAATCACCACAATTTCCCAGAGCCCAAGGTGACATCTTTAAATGTTTTGTCCAACAAACTGTATATAACCCAAAGATATTCATTCAATTTTTAATGATATACAACAGAAAAAAGCAGCAAGTCCTCACATTGGAACCAACAGGTTTTTGTTAATCTACAAATCAAATATCGACAAGGTGATAAACCTTTTTGATCTCAATGGAATCATGTGTTTTCCTCTTTGTCCAACTCTAGAATTGTGGTTTGCTATGAACTTTGGCACCTTTAAGGACTACAGTATGTTGTGTTCTGGCATGGCAGCTAGCCAATCTAGACGTACATGGGTATTTTTTAAAATGTAGCTTTTTTATGCATTTTGGCCTTTCGTAACCTTGTAACAGGACTTTTTACATGTTTAAGTAAAATGTACAGTTACTCTTTTATTGTATTGAAGAATAGAGGCATCAGAATCCTTTTATGGTGGAGGAATGACTGACATTACTTTTTTCCTCTGATTGGCTATCACTCATTTCCTTATTAGTTGGATTGGTTAGATTTAAGCATGAGGAGTGATGATTGGTTAGGATTAAGGTTGCAATGCAAGTGCAAACCAAAAACAGCAGAGTAGGACGGTCATCCCTTCGCCAAAGTAGGGTTGGTAAATTCACCTCTCTTGCATGTAGCCTACCAGTAATTGTATTTTTCAGGCTTGTGATTGGGTTAGGGTTATATTGCCACTGTTGTTTTGGCATACTCTTGAATGCTTCAAAGATGTTTTTGTGTTTTCATATCGATAGCTTTTAAAAATAGTACAACTAAGACAAGACCTTAGCTTGTGAGAAACAAATGAGGCATCTGGGCTGGAAGTTGCCAAAACATACTGTAACATGAAAAAAAAAACATGAATGTTGTACGTTGACATTTTTATAGCTTTGCTAGTTAGCTACTACTGCAGTTACTCTCATAGTTATTCAAGCCCTGTGGCAGCGGTTCCTCGCCTTTTTTGCATCTGTTTTTGTATATTGGCGTTGTTGTAGACCAATTAACAAAGGCAGAGAATGGTGTCACTACTGAAAGAGTGTAACATTTGAATATTATAACAAGGTATTTTTAGCTTTGCTTTTTGTTCGTGTGAAGTAACTACTTGAAAATGTAGTAGAAATATTGCACATGTAGACTGAGTAGCTATGTCAGTGATGGTGGGCCTTATCTGGCTAGCATGGGCACAACATGAAATGATCAGAAGTGATGCAGATAAGACAATGTCACGTTTATTAGTGCATAAAGTGCCCATAAAATTATAGAATTCTTATTAAGAGTTTTTGATGCATCATATCATTTCAACGAAGCTCCACAGAAAGTGGTGGTGTGGTTAAGGTTTGCAGCCCAATAAGAATGGATACAAACCAAATGTAGTCAAGAACTAGGTCATTTTGAAACATTATAAACAACAATGTTGCTCTGAATTTTCCAATCTTGTTTAATGTTTTACTTTTAATGTAGAGGTTGCCTTGGAAATGAAACTACCGAAGTCAAAGCTGACATGGCTTCTAGGGCGCTATATTTTGTTACTGTTAATCCATCTGAGCCTACTTTTTTGCGGGTTTTGCCGAAGTAATAACTCAGTATTTTGGGAAAATCAATACCTCTCCCATGTCTGTGCATTAAGCACTAACTAAAATTAGCTTGGGTTACCAGAAGGACTGAAAGTAAGGGGAAACAGCCAGCCTGGTGCTGTCCAAAGATCACAAACACACCTACAAACTCCTCCAAACCTCATTAACATGTATCTCATTTCCATGTATCTCAATTAGTTACATGTTAAAAAAAAATGTATGAAATGTAAAAACCACATTTTTTAGTAGGTGTATATTTGAACTTTGGACTTAGCCTGGTTAGCTGTTTCCCCCTGCCTCCAGTCTTGTTGAAACTAACCTCCACCTCGCTCTAGCTCTTAATACTTAAAGCACAAACACAGACTGATATTGATCTTTTCATCTCACTCTCTGCAAGAAAGCATATGTATATTTCCCAAAATGTTACTGGCCATATGTGGCTCACCATGGCTATGCCACAGCTGAGCCACTGGTTTAAGAGCATTTGAACATATTTCAACCCTACACCACAGTGAAACTATAGTAGCAAAATTGTGAAAAAGCACTCAATAAGACACTCTCTGATTATGTGATGATTGACACATAAATCCATCAGGTGACAATTAAAATTGTTTTTTTTTTTGAGAAGGTACAATTTGGACTTGTGTACTGTCATTTTCCCCTTCCTGCCTTAACACAGACTCTATGATCGTAATAGTTTTCAGTAAATCAATGTAAATTAGTGTTTTGGTTCTGAAAAAATGTGCTCAAATTTCACAGTGTTCAATGACTTCATACGCCTTTGTTAACCATCTCTAGTCTCTGCGAAGTCTCCATAAAAAATCAGGCTGCAGTTAGCGATTAGCATTTCTTTAACATATTGCTTCATGCAACGTGGTGGAAAATCTCTTCATATGTTTGTCACAGTTTAAATATACAGATAGATACAGTACACAAGCAGTGCATTATGGGACATAGACATTCAACAACAGCCACACAAAAAAGATCATTCAGACAATTCAGAGAATTATTGTCTACTCAAGGAGCAAAGAAAGTAGGATTGAAATTTCACATTCAGGTTATGGTTTTCACTTGTGTTCAATTGACATTTTCTTTTTTGCAAAATACATACGCACACCTCAGATACAGTACATCCAAAACAATGTCCTCGTGCACACTCACACAAAAACAGCTCTTCTTTTGAATGGATCTTTGCAAGAAAGAACACACTCTCATTCAAAAGAAAACTGACTTTTCTAAATCTTGGCACAATTTGAATGTAAGAAGGAAGCACTTTAATCTAGTCGTGGTTGTAAATGTCCAACATGAGCGGTGATCATCTTGGATAAGCTTAATGGAAGCTGCTATTGCTGATGTCTGAGCTTGGATTGATCTGGTTGGATAGTTTTCCTCTCTCGTCATGGTGCTGATACATGATGGAAGATTTTCTGTTTTACATCCATAGCAGCATGGCACTTTCTCATCTCCTCTGAGCCGGCCAGAGGCTAAAACTGGGAGGTTTCAGTAAAGGAGATCGCATCTGTTTTGTCGACAGTGAAGCCTCCGTTGACGTAGGATTTCTTCTCGCACTCTTCGTCATCCAAAGTGGCTTCCAGAGCGAAGGGGTTGGCAACGTCCACGTCTGACGTTAGATCCATCCTCTCCAGTTCTCTCTTGGACAGTTTCTGCACGATTCCAGCTCCATAAGCATCACCAAGAACATTGATCATAGTGCGGAACCGGTCCCTGAAACACACCACTCAAAGTCAATCAAAGCATTGCTATTAAGTTAGAATTTAAACTATTGGGAAGAAAAGATGATGAAGACAGTCCATATAGAATGTCAACAGATAAACTTACAGAAGCCAATCCACAGCCACTATCAGAGTGACATCACTCGCAGGTAATCCAACAGCTGTTAAGACTATTACCATGGTAACAAGGCCAGCATTAGGGACTCCCGCTGCTCCAATACTGGCAACTGTGGCTGTTATACTGAAACAAAGAGACACAATTTTGCACATCAGTGGTCCCAAATGGCAGTTGGAGGTACCTGTTTGAAATACTCAACACCATCTGTAAGCTAAGTGTGAGCAAGAAGAACTGTTGCTCCCGAGATATACAATCTGCAATATGTGCTGTAAACAGTAGCTTCTAAAAATGCAAAGGGCATAATGTCTGCATAGTTAACAGAGAGCATCTGTGGGCATCTGTGGGCATACAGATGTGCATAATTCTGCCCTCAAATGGAAATAATTGGGAGTCAGGACAGTGTTCTCCCAAGTAAACAGGCATTTGTTCAAATGGCTAAAACTACCATAGGCTCAAGGCTCCATGTGAGTTATTCCAGTTGTCTGTTGAGAGCAAAAGCATAGGATGGGGTGAATGGATGGGTTGGCAAAGTGTGTTGCTTAAGTTTCCTTTCAACAGTCAGTTTTGATTTCATTTCATCCTTATCATGATAATTCCCTACTCTTAACTTTTTTTTTATCCCAAAACACCTAATTATAACCAAGTAGATTTTGAAAGTCCATTCATGACCTTGGAAATTGTTCTACTAAATGGACCTTGAAACCGTAATATGTTTTTTTTTTTTTTTTCTTATTTTAAATTTGTTTGTCAAACTTGACAAAGTGGTTATTTTAAGACAAATTATGGTCTAACCATGATTGCATGCTAACCCAAGTGGATTTTGTCCCTCAAATACAAACAGTTCAAGTGTATCGTGTGTTATTGATAATATTTTACTTTCTCTCTTCATAAAATTGCCATCATTTTATCCTGTACACTTTTTTTTCTTGACCCTTTTGTGCCACTGTTTTTGTTTTTTTAACGCTTGCTGGCTGTAACAACTTAATTTCCCCACCATGGGATCAGTAAAGTCTTATCTTAATTCTTACACTGTTAATAATTGTCACTTCTTTGTTGAGTGGTTTTTAAATGGAAGGGCAAGTTTTTTATGTTTTTATGTTTTCCAGACGGGTTATGATCGGAGTCAGCAAGAAATTTCTTGATTGACAACTCAGTGCCCCTGAGTAACTGCAGTGTACCTGATAGTAACAATCTGGCCCACATCTAGAGCGTAGTCATTCAGCTGGGCGATGAAGATGGCTGCCACTGCCTCATAGAGTGCCGTGCCGTCCATGTTAATGGTAGCACCCACTGGCAGGACGAAGCGGGTGATCCGCTTGTCAATGCGATTGTTCTCCTCAGCACATCGGAAGGTGACAGGCAGGGTGGCAGAGCTGGAAGGCAAGACAGTAATTGACTTTATTACTGTGACCTTATGGGTTAGCGCACAGTGGCTGTGATTCATGAATATGAAATTGCATATGTTAGTGTTAGAATATACAGAATATGATTTGGTTTTACAATCAGTTTGGAGGTCACTGGGTTCTGACCTGGAGGAGATCATGAGGGCTGTCACCAGGGCCTGAGCCATTCCCAGAGTGAATGTATATGGGTTCTTCCTCACAATGACAAAGAAGATGAGGGGCAGACAGATGGTGGCATGGATAGCTAGACTGAGGGGCGAAACAGACAGTATTAAAGAACAATGCACTTGAGGGGAATTACCGTATACTGTATTACAAGCACAATATTAATGCAGTTGGAGAAATAGGTAAATTTTCATATTATATCCCTAATGATCAGAAAAAAAGTGTTAAATATCATTTAAATAACCATTCAGTTGCTCTCTCAAACTCTTTTCTTGACAAAAATATCACTCATGAAGTACTACCTGTTGGAATTACATGGGTTCTGCGTTTTTCAGCTCATACATTATGAAAATGCTGTTGAGCATCATTCATAATTATGCATAGAACCAACTTATCACTTCAGTTTTCAGAAACTAGCCTCTCTGCTGCAGCTTCTCAATGGACTTTGACATTATAATGGGGCAGTTTTTAAAGGAACAGTTTGCATAAAAAGTGGAAGCAGGGACAAACAGCTAATCTGACTCTTTCAAAATCATGCAACAATGGTAACAGTTGTACTTACATTTTTGTTTATGTACAGATAAAAGAAACTATGTACAACATTTAATTAGTGATGTTTAGTGTTGGTAGGTGTATTTTTGAAGTTTGAACAGAGTCAGGCCTCCTGTTTCTCCCTGCTTCCATCTTTACGTTAAGCTGTACTATAACAGGCCGACTGGCATTAAAGTGGGATCAATCTTTTCATCTTACTCTTGGAAAAAAAGCAACTGTGCATGTTTCACAAAATGGTGAACTATTTCTCTAAAGCATTAAAACCAAAATATTTTTTTAATCACTTAATTTTGCACATTCGGACTCACATGTAGCTAAGAGAAAGTGACCCTCTTTTGATCAGTAAGCTGACAGTAATTGTTCTGCACTCTAAAATCTTTTCAAATTTCAGTTTCACCTGTAAAAAGTTGTAGGTTAGGAACACAACTGTTGCACTAAAATTAGCGCATATATGCAGTTTTTTTTTTTTAAATGTGGGTAAAAAATTGAAAATATTAATTTCCCAATGCCTTTCTGATTTTTTTTTTTTTTTTTTTTTTTCCTGGTGTGTCACATTCAACATCACAAATGTGCTGGGAAGCAGGGAATAGTAGTAATGATGAGGGCCCTTGAAAAAAAGGAGAACAATCTCAATTGTCAGCTAACTGCTCTGACTTAAATAGATTTCACTGCTAATAAAAAGGCAAATTTGGAGAGATTTGACTTTACTTTGACATTAAAGAACCTTTTTCTGTTGATCACATCAAAAACAAAAGTAATATAGAAGTAATTTAAAGCCACAAAGCAAAAAATGTGTGAAAAACAAATTTTATAGCCATTGAAGGCTGCTTTCAAAACATTTCAAGAAAGTGTGAAAATTGCGTGTACATGTCGTCACAGGGCCACTCAGAGCCGTGCACTAACCCTTAGACCTAACTGGATGGGATTTACTGTACAGCCTTTAATGGTGTCACTTAGATTTAGAGGCATGAGCGAAGTTTTCATTACTGCATCTGCAGGTTGAGCAGTTTTAAATGTCCTTGGCCCTTATCAGTGCCTACACAGAGCTCAGCTTTTACTGTATCACTGGAGGGAGAATTGGCCCAAATGTCAACCATAAATCCCAGTGTCTGGAAGAGGCGGATACAGAGTAATGGGCGAGCTTACCCACTCAGCACTGTCACCATATAAAGACCCATCTTCTTGAAGATCTCCCAGTCTTCCACCTCGATGATCTTAGCAGCAATTAGGAACAGGATCCCCACTGGCATGTAGCTGAAAAAAATACGTAACTGAGTCTTTTGGGTTATAGATTCTAAGGTTATAGCAAATAATGCATCTGGACTACAGCTAATACAAGTAGATTCAATGATTTGTCTATCAACAGTAAAATTATATTATTGAGTTAGAAATTGCAATTTTAATAATGGATTAATCATTTAAGTAATTTTTTAAAGCAAAAAAAAAAAAAAAACACTGGTTCTATCTTCTCAAAAGTTAATATTTGCTGGTTTTTGGTTGGACAAATGAAGTAATTTTTCAACACAACACAGTGTAAAAATGTATTTGAATGTGACAAAGAAAAGTCCTAATGATTATGAAGACCTCTTCTGGATGGACAACTGCTGTGACAACTGCTAAAAAAAAATTCCACTGGCTACATACAGTGTAGAGATTACAATGCTACTCTGATATACAGTAGCAAGAAAAGAGGCAACTCCATAAATGTTAGAGAGCTTTGTTATTGGTAATTTGACAGAATGCTCTGATCATCAATCAATAATCAATTTTCATTTGATGCTATGTTATACTTTCATTTCAGTATTTACTCTACCACAGGTTAACACAGGTTAACAACTGTTGCCATGCATCAAACATCATATCACATTTTTTTAAAAACAGCAGGAATAAAAATGTTGCTTTTATGATACTTGTTTAATCGTGCTTTTGCTTGATGTAAAGTATATTTTGCTGATAATTCTCATGTATTTATACAAAAGTAATATTTAGGCATATTTTACTCGAGAATGTACTAAGGACTGTACATGGAATTTGCAGCTCAAACCTAATAGCTACATCTGGTGAGGAAGATCACAAGATGCAACTGAAAAGCGTGGAAAAAGCTAGTAAGTGGACCTTGAGTGTTTCCAAGATCAACAGCGTGAAACCATTTTTTGTCAGTCTAAAATTCAGATTTTTAGGCCCATCCAGGACTTAACCCATACTTGTAGTTTAGTCTTTTATACATACCACATAATGATCTGGACCAGTTTCATGGTTGCTTCATTCAGGGCATCAAAAAATTCCAGGAGGATTCGGCCCTTTTCACCCATCTTCCCAATGACAAGGCCAAATGCAACACAGAACACGATGAGCCCCAATACGTTCATTCCATCTGAATATGTCCCGATGATTTTATAGTCCTTGGTTATATTCTGCCAAGAGAGGAAACAAGGAGGCCATTCATTCAGCTAACGAAGACCAGGCCAGGAAGCTGCTTTCACAACCACATTAGCTGACTCTAAAGACCCATTGATGAGCTGTGCAAATGTTTTCTCCAGGATAATGACCCAATGACCCATGGCTACTTATGATTCATTATTAGGTCTTCTGATGCATTTAGATCAGACACTAGCTGCCAGGTACAGAAACATGAAACCTAAATCGCAGCAGACGGATCAACAAGGACTCATTGTTGTCACTTAAAGATCAAAGCCCCAACAGTCATGTTAATGGATGTTCGCAACAGAAGACACTTGTGCAAGTATTGCTTGGCTTGCTTGCTAAACAAGGCAGTGCATCAAAAGCAATAAGATACTGACTGACCTAGAAGAGCAGGACAATGTGTACACTTACCTCTACTGCTGCCATGATCGTTGTTGTGAGAGGTGGAATTGTCGTCGTGTCTTCTGAAACTTTTGGTGGTTCCACCTCTTTGCGCTTGGTCTTGTACTAATTGGTCACATTTCACAACATCAGTTACTTTCATATGACTACATACTATACACTCACCACACCCTGATGTAGGTTTAAATGACACTTAAAATATGGGAAGAAGTGGAAAAGGAATGACTGATGGATGAACAAAGCCTCTTACCTGCTGAAAACAAGCCTGCACCAGATTTTCTGGAAACATGTTTCTGTTGATGGGAAAAGACATGATTGGGTGTGACTGAAATTCACAGAAGATAATGATGTGAATTACAATCATTCCTTGACAGATGCAAGAACTCGATCTCAGTCAAAATCCAGGATAGAATGATTGTCATATTCATAAAGAGGCTGTGAATGTGGTTAACTTCTTTTGAGGTAGTGGAGCTAAAACACCTAAAATCAGTTCTTTGCAGACACCTTCCCCAGGAATGCCAATAGTTTGTCAAAAGAAAGTTGTGGGTGAACTTGATTTTCATTACATGGTGTCCATTGTTTTGAACAAAAGCAATTGCCTTTAATTAAGAAAAAACTGAGGGCTGGATATATGAACCTTAGATTAAGCTACAAAGATCATCTAACAGCACCTGTAAACCCCTTTCTGACGAGTGACTCAACTGTCCATGTTGAGGTACCTTTTCTGGTTGATGTAGAGTTTCAAGTTGACTTCACTTTCAGAGTTAATGTAACATTTAGTGTTGATGTAACTTTCTGACTTAATGGAATAGTTCAAATTAATGCACTGTAAGTTTCAGAGTAGACATTTTTTTTGCACTGACATAATTTTACAAGTTAATGTAACGTTTGAGTTGATGTAACCTTGAGTTGAGCACAATTCCCATTTGAAACCAAAACCCAATACTGACTGATTTTCAACTCATTTATGTACTATACGTTAACTTAGATAATGTGCTTAAGTCACATCATGTACGTAATGTGTACTTGTGTCACATCTATAAACATAATGTTACTTATTCTAACCCAAACCGTGATCTTTTCCTAAACCTATCCCAGCAGTTTTGGTGTCTAAACCTAACCAAATGTGTTAGAAAGGCTTTCTGGCAGAAAGACTTGCTGGTAGGCATCTCATACAGACGCTGAAGGGTATCTTGTTTGTCTGTATGTGATGCCAAGAGGCATGACAAAACATTGTTGGTATTTGATGAGAATGAGTTGGGTTTTAACTCTGCCATTGACTGTGGTCATTCAGAACAAGTATAAACACTTTTGCCTTTTTATGCGGTTGAATGACGTATTGTACAAACTAGTTTGTCTGAAGCATGGAGCCAGGATAGAGGTGGCGAATGATAAATTGACTCATTATTATTACTGACTATCAAGGAAAATTCTCTCTTTCACTTCAACATCTGAATGAGTGGACACTTCATGGTTAGGAGAAATTTGTAGTTTCTATCACATGGCTGGGAGGTCACCTGAGGAGGTCCAAGAGTGTGTCAACTGTTGTGACATTAGGCGTGGTTCCAGCTCTGTCAATGTGTTCAGCTGTCTGAGAGACTCCTGGTTTGATGGTCATCACCAAAATGATGCCTGCAAAAGGCGATGCTGTTTAATATGATGACAATGTAACTCATAGAATAGGTGTCATATCGACCACCACTTTTTCATAACACCATTTGAGTGACTTAACTGTAGAACAACTGAAATAAACAGGAGAATTTAAATACAGTGTTACTGAGAGAAGGAAAATATCAACTCACCGAGAACAACTGCGATGATGGTTGTTGAGAAGTAATAAATAACAGCTCGCAGACCTATTTTTCCTGATACCTCAGAATCCAGGGCAGCGACGCCTAAGGGCAGAATGGTCAAACTTTATATGTTTGTGTGTGGATTTGCAATAATTTATCTGGTCAAGAATTTTACAGATTGGACCTTTATCACAAACCATTGTACTAATTTAGTGAAATAACTAATGATATTTTTTATCATTATTGAACCTACAGGCGACTTAGATTGCTATATTCATTTGATTTTAAGAACCACAGCTCTCTAAATAACCAGTCATCATACAGTGCTTCAATTGAAATAATTGAAAAAAATGATTTAAGTGTTAATCATGTATCATCCACTGTCCCTCCTCCAGGATGCTAGCACTATTTTGAACAACCTGTCATGAAAACAATCCAGGTACAATGCACAGTAAAGTACTTATCTGAAACCTTGAAAACATGGTGTCATTATGGTGGTTTGGAAAACTTCGGTTTTCTTGTGTACTGTTGGAGAGGTTTGGGGCTGTGTTTCCTGTGTTTCCTTTTGTTTGGCAGAGGCTGGGCGTGGTTCTCCAGGTGGTTTGGGAGCTGGCGCCAACACAGCTGGGACTCATCACAATCAAGCACAGCATAAAGACTGTGCACTACAATGGACTTGTTGCCAGATTGTTTCTGCTGCTTAGTGGTAGAGTTGACAATTTACCAGTGTTACGAGTGTTAGTAATTATATAGTTTTTTGTTTTCTTGAGTCTGTCCTCAATGCCCAATCACCTGCGTCTTCTTTTGGGTTTTTTGATCAGTGAGTTCTCCTGCACCGTTCTCCAGTTCCAGCATCTCTGCCACCACACTGACCAGCCTCTTGCCTCCACCAGCCTCAAGCCTCAGTCACCACATGCACTCAACGCAAGTACTCACACCACCTGAGCACTGTGCACTCCAGTGTATCCATGAACAACCTCATGCCTCACCTGCTGTTCTCAGGACTTCCCTGCTACGAGTTTACTACGTACCTGGAATCTCCACTAACTGCTCATTCAATAAACTTCTATCTTTACCCTTACTCCATGTCTGCGTGTCTGCTGTTGAGTCTTACTCCTACCGAAACATAACAGTCATCATACCATTGGTGCACTCTGACAGTCCAACTATATAATACATCCTTAAATACCTTCTTTCAAATTCTTTGCAGGGGTATAATGATTAAACAATACTACAGCACAAGGGTTGGAAGGGGTTAAACACTTGTTATTGTTATTGTTGTTATGTTGACATTCATTCATTTTCTGTCCATTCTTTCACAGATTCTTTCATTTGCTAAAAACTGACTAGCTTTTTTTCAGAGCTTTCAAATGCATCTCACAATCGTCATTGGATGGGTTGAGAAAAATCCATCCCATGACTACCAAGTACTAAGTACCAAGCATTAAATTAGATCAGCCATGATGGAGTCCATCAGTTCATGAAGACAGAGATACTTTTGAAAGCAAGAGCTAATAAGTGCCGCTTGAGTTCAGATTATTTTGTCAAAGATATTTTTTTTCTGATTATTCTGGGGCACCTTTGTTTGATTGCTGGCAGTGGAGAGATGAGAGATGTATATCGGAACCTAGTCGTGGCACACAGTGAGAAATGATGGAACGCAGGTGGTGAAAACTTGAGGGAAATGCAGGTGGAAAAAACAAAACCTGAGTAACCGATTCAGGAACTGCTACCATGGACTAACAATTGAAATGCTCAACACAGTAAGGTTTCAAAAGCAAGATCAGTCTGAAGCTTCTGTGAAATATTCCATCTAATTGCTTCAATTTGAAGCTCTAAGAATGAACTGCTACTGCTGCAGGGCCTGATTCCATGTCAGCAGGGAGCCCCGATTTGCCGCTGTGGATGAGGTGAGGTGGTTGGATTAGTCAGAGAACATGTAATGCAGCTCCTGAATGACATTTTTCAACAGTCTCAGACTCAGGGTTTACTCTAGACAGCAGGACTGAGACATAACCAGATAGATGAAAACTGTTCATATGCTGACATGATCTGATTGCATCTCACACACAGAGATTACTATCATTTTATGTTATACACTATACATATACAATATTTCTTTTGTTTTTCAGAATTGTTTCAATTTGGCATAACTAGCTACCAAATGCTCAATAAGTCCTAAACATGTTTTCTTGTTCTGCAAATCTGTGACTCTCCAGTAGGACTGAAACTAATTACTTGTTGTCAGTTAATCTTTAATCTCTTTGACAATTAATTGATGAATTCTTGTTGGGAAACATTGTTGGGAAAGACAGAACAATGTTCATCACAAATCCCCACAGCCAAAGATGGCGTCTTCAAATTGCTGACAATTGATCTATTAGTTATCAGTTATCTGTTTAATATCATATAAGACGACAAAAACCTGAAAAATGACTTACACTATTAATCAACAACATTGTTACTGTTTCAGCTCTACTGTCCACTCGCTGATTAAGAGTCTATGTTTGCTCCAATCCTGTGGCTGAACAGAACATTGACACTTAATAAATCTGCAGAAACACAAACGACATTTGATGACAGTGTTTTTAACATCCAAGGTTTAAGTTTTTAAGGTTTTTCTCTGTCTACAATATGTTTTGCATGACAACTAGGCTCTGGTTGCAGTTAGGGAAAGATTGCAGTAGATGCCAGTAGACCATGGTTAAGATATGGTTTATAAAACACTTAGTTAAGGTTAAGGAAAAGAATGTGACAGAGGCAGTGGTGCAAGAAGTATTAAGTACCAATAGCAGACTGAAAAAACCCTATTACAAGTGAAAGCATTCAAAACCTACAGTAGATTGCTCCCTGTCAGTGTTTTACTATTATATATGTGTCTGGATGAATAATGCTGCTGCATGTAGGAATATAATACATTGTATTGTTGTAGTTGTGTATGGCTGTGCTTATTTTGACTACGATATACTCCCACACATATATACTGCTGGGTAATTGAATTACAAATTTTTAATCAACAAAATTCAAATTCAGAATCACTGAATTTCTGCTCATCTCTGCAGGAAATGAAGGAACTTGTTGATTGTGTTGACACCAATCATTATACTTTCAGTATGGACCTGTTTTTATGTACTTTATTTATAGTTATACAGTTTAGGTAGCATAAAATTTTGTTAAGGATCGCAAATGACTATTTCTCCAAAAAGCAAAAGCCAAAAAAAGAAAAAGAAAGAAAGGAGAAAGCATGATAGAGATGGATTTTTGAGGGGCTATATAGTAGCAAATCACTCTCAAGGGCCTGTTCTATATTGTTGGAGGGCCTTCTCTCTCTACAAGAACCCCCACGCCATAAGCCCCAGTACAACTGCACTATCTACATCCCCGCCCCTGACTTATCCTCATTTCTTTAAATGTAACTGTATCTATCATTGCACTACATACTATGACATACAACCAGAAACCATATTCCAGTCACCTGTTATCATGCTAGAAATGATGAGCGGGAGGATGACGAGCTTCAGCATTCGCATGAGAATCTCTCCGGGGAAGCCGAAGTACTGCTTGTGGAGCTGGGTGAGGGACGCGTACTCTCTGACCACGACGCCCAAACTGATCCCTGAAAGATTGGGAGAAAGAAGTCCAATCACAAAGAATTCTTTCAGCTGAAGAAAATGTATTCCATGAAGTCCTTGGGTCACAGAGCAGACAGCAGTGATGGCTGTGTACAGTATATGCATGGCTCAGGCTCTGCAGAATTTGCTCTGCATAAGAAACTGTCACTGTCACCTTATGTCAGAGGTCAGGGAGGTTTCATCCAAACAGAATTTGTGAGGCACAGCACACATTGCTATTTTCTTAGATATTCTTAGATATTTTCCAGCAATAAAACTCACATGTATCCCACTCAGTGATTTCAGTAATGTTTTTTGCTTTGTAATTAGTGGAAATTTATGGTTTAATAAAAACAGGATGCTCATGATTTTGTAAAACTGTCATTCTGGGGAAGGAAACGCAGGAACATCAGATTGGTGGGATGGCTTCTCAGCATGTTTGACTACTTCTGCCTGCTTCTCCATGGTAAATGATCACCTTTCCAGCATCAATAAAAATGCCATTGGTAGACATTAAAAACATGTTCTTGGTTGAAATTTAACAGACATGAGGCAGTAATAAAATTGCAAGGGTCCGATAAGTGAACTGACAAACTAATTGCACCAATTAAAATGTCCTTGATGATCGCAGAATCGTTTCATTTCACAAGGTCTGCTTCCTTAGGATGAATTTTCACACCCTGAGTTTCCATTCAGGTCACAATTTATATTTATCATGTTCTTTAGTATTCAAGAGTTTATTGTAGTTGCACTTCAATTTCGGTGAACTTCTACAGCATACAGTAGAGTGATGGCAGATTTGTCTGTGCATTTTCCTTCAATTCTCAGACTCACTCATGGTTTCATTACAGCACCAGACAACATGCCACTTCCCCCAACCCTCTGATGATGTTCATGGCCTGAACCCTTAACTGTGCTGAGTTCAGAACAATGACAGTGCACTGGAAGAAACGTGGACTTTTGGGAAACTATTAGGTCCTATGATGAAATCAAGGCCTGTACCTTTAACACTCCTTCTTTCAACGCTATGCATGACCAGAAAACAGTAATGTTCCCTTTTAAGTCATAAACTGTAGCTTTCAGTAAACTGATTTGAAATAAGTAAGCAATCTGGGAGGTTTGAGGTCATTAAGGTGAAACAATGACATAAAAACAGCCATAAAAAAAGACACAGAGTACCACTGACAGTCAACAGGTGACTGACCCATTGTGAAATACTTGACATTCATCAGACTCCATTGATAATTTACTAAAATCGTGCTTGTTTTGCCAAAAATACATGAGCTCTATTCTCAGACTCACGACCAGATGAAACCTGTCTCAATAAATCAATAAAATAATTAATAAAAGGATACTTCATATTTTTCCTGCCTCTGAGGATTTTAATACTTTAATATTAACACTTTTGCACTTCCTTCATCCTCAAGCCCACCACAATTTAATGTAGTTACACTGCTTCATGCACTCATGCACAATATGCTGAACTCAGGTCTTTTGGGGGCAATGGGGATGTGGAGTCATTGCCCACTTTGCCCAGTTGGCCGTCCAGCCTGGAGATTCATGCTAATGCTACTGTATTTATTTCCTGCTTTTATGTTCGAGTCTTCTGATTCAACAGTTGACATTACGCCAGAACAAATTAACCCCTGGACAAAACATTAAATTACGAAACAGATTATTCTTTCTAGTACTTAACCAATGATTTGAGAGAGGCTGAAAATAAAAGGTGTAACACAAGACAGAACATTAGTTAAAAAGTTAATATGGGTCCAAACTACAAGTCTGTGGCTGTTAGTCAGCCAATGATAGAACATTTCTGTTTTATGCAAATACAGCTTATAGATAAAATTATTGAATGGTTATACAAAATAAAAACAGCAGAACACAGGACAAGCAAGCAGATGTATATGGGAAGAGATTTCAGCTGGACTTGAATACTTACATAAAATCATTCTTAGTTTTTATAGAAATACAAATATGATTGTTAAAAGCCACAAATCAAGACAATAAACAGATAAAAACAAGAAATTACTCATCTCAAGTAATTTGTGTATTTACTTTCGGGCAGAGTACAAGTTCATGTCCAGGTTTCTTTCGTTACAGTACAATATAACAGTAAAGTAATCATTAAAGGAGCAGTTCAGAATTTTATTTGCTTTCTTTCTGAGAGCAAGATGAGAGAATCCATATCAACTGCATGCATATGTACAGACCTATACAGCTGGAGTCAGGCTGTGGTTAGCCTAGCTTAGCATAAAGACTGGAAACAGGGGAAACAGCTAGCCTGGCCCTAATCAAAGTTCAAAAACTCACCTCTAAAGCTCACTGATTGACAATAAATCTCTCTATTTTAACCCGTTTTCATATCCACATGTAAATATGACAATTTGAGAGCCAGACTAGCTGTTTCCCTGCTGTTTCCCTTGCTTCTAGTCTTTACGCTAAGCTAGGCTAATTGCCTCCTGACACAGACATGAATGAGCAATTATTTTCCAATATTAATGAACAATTCCCTTAATAGGCGTTAAACCTACATTAGTGATGCAAGCAGATACTACTAACTGTCACCTGGATTAATCTAACAGAAGCTGTCAAAAATAAAAAATATGAAAAGAAAATGCATCTAATTATTCAATTAACAACATGTGAACCCTGTCAAGCCCACATGTTTTGAGCACCTGCTGATACTGCAGGCTATGTGCTCCATGTACTGTGCTGCCTCAGTACTGGGACTCCTCACATAGACCCAGCATCAGCTGTCCCTTCAGTCTGGTCACGTTTGACTGAGACACGTCCAGACACAGGGGGGAGAGGACAGAGGCTATGTCTCCTACAACACCACACTCAGCACCTATCCTCCATTCTTTAAGGAAATATAATGATGAAATACAATGCATGTGCTTCCGAACACACACCTCAGCTTTTAGTGTTGCTCTGTGGTCAAGCAGTGGCCAGCTGATGCAAAAGAGGTTGATTTATTTTAACAGTGACAGCAGCTCAAAGCAAGATTGAATGGTAAAACAAAGAAGGAGGGATGCACATACAAACAGTGATGAAGATTAGTGAATAATAGCATCAGTGAAGATGAAAGCGTCTCATTCTCTGAGCATACATGAGCAGACATTAAGTGGCTTCCACATACCGAGCAGCACTGATAAAACGGTGGCAATCAGAAGCCAGTTCCTCCTCAGCAAGCCTTTGAAATTCACGCCTCGTCGCTCTCTGTTACCCATCATGTCCATGGTGTTGCTCATTCTCCAAAAAGGGAGGAACAACAATGGCCCCCGTGGAGACACAAAAGACTCCTGCGGTCGGGATGTCAGATGCAGACGATGCAGAGGATGGAGAAGCCGCGTTGCTACAGCAAAAGGATGCAGCCGTCAGACGCTGCTGATGGCAAGCGATGGTGTGAAGGAGGGAGTGTGTGTGTGTGTGAGTGTGTACTGGAGAGAGAGAGACAGAGGAAGGGAGGGAGCCACCCCTCCCCCACACAAGGTGTCTCTGACATTTTCTCTTTTTTATGAGTGACACCAGCCTGTTTTGTATGCAGAGGAATTAGAACTAAATTCTCCATTTGTGAACAAATTTAATATGAAGGGATGATTTCAAGATTTTCAATGCTCTGATCAGACCTCAACCTACAGCAGTTCCATAAACTGAATTTCTGTTAAAATTAAGGTTTATTCATGTCTTGATTCTACCAGAAAGGGCCCAACATTCAGTGTCTGTTAAAGACGATATCTTGTAGATTTGTGCAGACAGACTCTGCAGCTTTGGTTTGAAATGTTTTAACTTATGTCAGCCTGATCTTGTATTATTGTCTGACTGTTCTTACAGGCAGTGATGGAGCACAAAAATGTGGGCCTTGTAATAATGTTTAATTGCCCCCGTTTCCATTTTACCACATTCACGGTGATGCTTGCACAAATAACTGAATCAGCATGCAAACACATGCATGTGTGGTGGTTATGAGGATTTTAAACATACTGAAGAAGATCTCTGCATTGTTCATCCCTCTTTTCTAGTCAGTGAGAAAGCATTACATTATTTCATAATAAAAGACATGAATAAGACTTGGAATCAAGTCAATTAACAGTTAATTAGTTTCCAATATGTGCTGTTGCAACATAGAAGCACCATAATAAAAGTTAAGAAGCAAAAATCACAATCCATATATTAATAAAAAAAAGAAAAAGAAAAAGATAGCCATCAATAACAATATTGCATACCAATATTCAACCTTTCTGAAGCACTGCTGTCTGTCCTGATTTGACTTTTTTTTTAAACATGATTGGTTACAATGTTCACCTATAGTCCGTAACAGCATTTACTGTAAAGACGCTGATGCACAGTAATGAATACAGAGAAAAACAAACTTTTAGTTCAAGGCCCTTAGGGACCCCTCCTAATGCTGGGCCCACTGTTACCAAGTTCCTCTCCCTGCAACACCAGCGCCTCCTTCAAAATCTGTCAAGTGATTATGCTGCCACCTACTGGACCACCTTGGGACCAGTATGTGCCATCTGAAGTCAAGAGTTATTAATGCATAGCATGTCAAATGCTCCATGGCAAAAACACTAGGATGTTCAACTACATCTTGTACACTTTATACTACACTTTGCAGTTTGCATGCCAACATGCTTTTCTGGCTGTTCTCACCCACAATCCTCTGCATGGGCAAAAGATACATCACATATAAGTTTGTAATCAATGTAGCATCAGATATACCAAAACTTGTATACTTTCTTTTTACTTCAAATTTCATGTTATGGACCTCAATGGATATATGATGAAGAAGGTTAAAGTACAAGGCACAATGTTATGACAAATGGAGTCTGCCCCAATTGTGTGCATACTGTTTGTACTGCCAGTGCGTCCCTTGCAAGGGCAGCTATGCACTAAAAGTAAAAAGGAAGAGGTGTGTGATTTGGAACGCAGCCATTGTCCACTGACTCCTGGTCTATGACCTTTGACTGGATTTGGTCTGGTGTTCACAGACCGCTACTTAATGCATGACTGTAACTCACAGCTGATGACAGCTGAGCCAGTTCTCGTCTATGATGCGCTTTAAAGTTCAGAAGTTGACCTTGAGCTTGTCACAAAAATCCCAAAGAGTGTAAAGTATATAAGGCTTTACAATAAAGGATACCTGGATTTCCTTCAGGTATTTTAACCTCATCCTAGCACTTGCTTGTAATTCTATTGTAGAGGTTTTGTCCCTTCAACAAACCTACATGTGGCCATCGGGACGTATTCCTCCACCACATCTCAACGAGGAAACAGTGTTCACGGAAATGATCGTGCTAAAAGACTGTAACTTTTGAAGATATCCTCTTCATATGGCCAGCTCAGGCCCTGCCTCATATCGGGTAGCATCGGCTGAATTTCATAATATGATCACGAGTTTAGACATTAGCATGAAAATGGTCTCCATGACATGTGCTGTAGGTGTTCATAGTCCCCAGTTGCTGAATCCTGAAGCTATTAGTGACTTTTTCTTCTAGGTCAACATTTCCAGTAGTGCACAGAAAACACTAAAGTTTTATGGATGCTTTAGGCATTAACAGATTCTTACTACCTAGAACATGAACCCTTTCCATTGTTAACACTCTGTCAGTGTTCCTCTAGTTTATTTGAATTACACCTTTGAATTTTAACAACCCGTGACCTGTCCTTTAACACCACCCTCAGGGTAAACTTGACATTTTTGCTACTACTGGTGAAGCTCTAGTAATAGTGAAACCTTTGTATGTTGCTCATTTCAGCCAACACTTTCATTTTGTGGGCTGTGGTGAACTTTCAGCTTCTGGGGCTTTAATTTACTTGCACTCTGGAATCATTTTCAATGTCATTAGTGAGTCCTCCAAGCTGGTTGCTATGGAGCTGTGTTTCTTCTGCTGCTGACCTGGAGACAGTGCACTGTTGTTACCAGCCTCCACCTGGGACAGCCTCCTAGCCAGGCATACTTCACTGTTTCTCCGCAGCACAAGAGCCATGCTTCTGAATTTGAACATGGAGCAGCACAGCACAACCATGACTGATGGTAGTCATCATTTACAACACGTACAATGAATGTGTGCAAATGTACATAAACAGTTTTAGACTGAAAAAAATGACATTCAAGAGATTAAAGAGTTACATTACATCTCATTTTATAAGTTAGACAAAGATGGCTCTATTGTTTTGTATATGTGTGTATATATAAGTATTTATCTATGTACATGTGGAATGTGACAATGAGCCATGACTGATTTCTATAAGAGGTCACGAAAACAAAATATTGGAGACCACTGACTTAATCTTTAACACTGTGTTGTGTTTTACAAGATTGGAATATGTTTTTTTCAAGTAAAGTACCTCAGTTTTTTTACCTAAGTCCAGAATTTGAGTAAATGCAAACCTGCATTCTACCACTGCTTTAGGAACACTGAAACTGGACACAATCAAGGCACCTTGGCAGATATAATGAACCCCACAAGAGACAGAGGAACCACTGGAAAACACTTGAAAAAAGATTGTGATCCATATTCTGGAAATTGTGGATCCATGAAACTGGATCTGGGCTTATTTTTTAGCCGTCATTTGCAGTCACAGCACCCCTCTGTCGACAAAATGCACCACGTCCATCAGACTGGCTACCTTGAAATAATCACAGATGTGTATTTATAGTATCTGACATTTTACACACATAAGGATCTGGATTGCTTGTAGCAGGAAGTTTATGGATACCAGTTTAAGATTGGAAGTTTATTTCTGAAACAATCTCACCTCAGTGTCTAATAGCTTTTATCGAGATTTAAGCCTAATATGACCATCTTCATCCAGAACAGCTACTGAGTAGACCTTGTGGAGTCCAGTTCATTTGAAGTTCATGTATTGTTTGCTTTCCTAAAATGAAATAGAAGTACAGTTAAAGTAAAAGACAAAAACAAATACAGGAAGAACAGGTGCACTCAATGACACCACTACTGGGTGTGGCTACAGGTGCAACAAGCACTTTCCTGACCACACCCAACCACACCCTGTGAAACTGGGGAGACAGGGCAACAGAAGAGTGCTATTCTGCCTACTATTAAGCTACTCTATGAAACAGAGGATCTCAACCTTTTGCATTTATCCCCTTATTAACGTCCTGACTCTCACATTAATCACCTGTTGGGACTCATCAGATTTATCTTGTGACCTCTTTGGTTGGTTCTGGGTCCACAGATTGGGAACTACTGCTTTAGCTTAATTTCTTTAGCTGTGTATGTTACCTTAATATCTGGTCAGCATCTGACATGTGCTTTCAGATATGTCTCAAGCTGCCACCCTGCGGCGAAGTGTCCCAGAAACCCGTATTCCTCAAATGGTTTTATTTTGAAGGTTGAGGCGGAAGTTCCACTCTTAATGCCGACTGGCTGACTTGACTGTGGCATGTCAGACTGAGCCAGTCGTCCAGGGGAGCGTCAGCCAGCAGGGTTTGACTGTTGGAGAGGATATGAGAGGAAGTCAGATGTGTTAACCTGGTAGTCAACCGGCGAACAGGCCGCTGTACAGCAGCATCCATCAGAGCGGGACAACCCGACCGGCCCGGTGGCTGCTGTCGCTACCTAACTGGCTAGCTAGCTAGCTAACCTCAACTCGCTAACTTCACCAGTTTAAGGCGGTTTAAGGAACGAAGCAGTGTGGGGAAAGAGGGGCCTCCGGCTACTACGACTCGGTTTACAGCTGACCTGGAGAGCATAACACCCCGGTTTATTTTCCGTAGCAACATCCTGCTGAGATGGGTGAGTATGCAGCTAACTAACCAGCTCACTCCGAGGTAGCTAACAAGAACTGTTTTTACCATTTACTTAAACCAGAAAATGTTTTTCTTTTTAATGAAAACGCTTGCAAGCAGCCACGTATGACTGATGGCTGACGTTATGTATGCCTGCATTAATGCCCCTGTACCACTTAGTTTATCTTTATAGTTTTCAGTTTTATTATTCTACCGTTAACGTTAGTTCTATGGAAAGCTGACTGTAGCTAAACCGTGCGTACGTGCGCGTGCGTCCGCGTGTCAGCCTCAGTTCTCGGGTGGGGTAGCTTCCCTGACTCTCCATCCACTATCCGCTCTCGTGGTCGTGATTTTTTTTTTTCCTTTTAGCAAAGCTTGCTCTGAAAATACAATGTTTTCGCATCGCCTTCGTTCTCGTCCGATGTGATTCAGCTGGAACTTGAAATGGCTTGAAAGTCCCAGTTGCTAAATGAATGTACATCCCCTGAAATGGCAGTGCTGTTGATGGTGTAGATGGCACTCCTCCATCTCCACAGCTGTTATGCAATAGGATCCAACAGCCCACCTTGTATTGCTGTTTATACTGCACTGCTCTGTGTAATGTTACTGATTCTACTGGTTATTGATGGTGGACACGCACTGCTTACTGATTGCTTGAGCACACACCTGTGACTACTGTAATAATCTCTGAATAGAATTTAATACAAGTTAACATTACAACATGAGCAGATTCACAAAATATTATCTCTCCATCTCTCACATTTGAAAAGCAATGCCCAAAAGACAGTGACGTCCCTGAGTGCCATCGAGAGCAGTATTTGTTTGACAGTTTTTGGGGTATTTCACAAGGTCTCATCCCAGACTGGATCTCTAATGTTATTATTTGCCTTCAGCTATCATGGGGGATGGATGTGCGTGTTGTGCAGTGCACAAGCAACTGACAGCAACAACCAGGTCACTGCAACAGTGTCTGCAATCCTTATGCAATCTATCATTACCTGGTTCGTAGGCATCATGCTTAAAATGACAGTTGAGAAAATGACCGCTGTTATTGCAACCATTCTCTGCATTTCGAATGATTCAAATAAATCGCCTTCTCTATCGGCAATCAATAAGATATGCAAGAAAGTTGTGTTTCAGCCTTTAGAGTAATTAGAGTGCTTTCTGGCCCAAACCTGAGAGGTGAGTCCTGATCAGGTTTTGCTGAGAATGGAGACTGTGAGTAAAAATGCTGCCAAAAACAGAGCTGAATAAACTGAGTGAATAAGCATCAGTGCAGCTCATATAGCACATGCTTCATAGGCATTCGTCAGCTATTATTTATCCAGGTTGTTGTACATGATTGATATCAGCATATTGCATCAGACTTTAAATAATCATGTATAGTATAGATCCAGTGATCCACTGCTCTTTACTGTGGATTTGAAGCAGCTGTCTAATACCACAAAATGCAGCTTATTAAGCATTTCTGAGAACGTTCATTTAGCACCTAGTCACTACCATATGATGTTGGAAAATACGCAATCTGTAATTTGTTTCTTTCTCTGATTAATAAGAATAACAGGAATGATAATCTAATCATTTTGTCAGAGCATGTGATGGATATGCAGTAGTTCTGAATTATTGATCCAGTTTCTGCGGTGAACGTGACTTATAGTCCTCATAATGGTGGACAGAGAAGAAGAGCACAGCTGTACAGCAGAAGAGCTAGCCGTAAACTCAAGGAGATGAGGTGTTTCGTGTACACTTGGCTTGCAGGTTCCTCGTTATTGGCTACTCACAAGTTGTTAGCTTGGTAGAGCTGTCATATGGTTTACACATTACAGGTGTATGTAGCCAGTTTGCAATGCAGGGAAGATGTCAGTCATGCAGCAGATGAGGAAATTAAGTGAAATTCTGGACAAAAAAGAAGATGACGGATGACCCCAGTTATAGATTTGAGATCAGAGAGGGGCTGATGGAGTGCCACTCTCATTTTAGTGTCATTTGCTGATTTTTATTGGGATGTCTCTCTGATTATTTGTATGCCGACAGAAGTCACATAGAAAACCTATATTGCACTGGCATATAAGATTTTGCTTGGTGTACTGAGTGAACTCTTCATCACATCACTGCTACCCATACACATCAGTGTTTTCCCACCCACACAGGTCGTTCAGTGGTTCAACTGATCAGAGATCAGATAAACAACAGCATGATCGCATGTGTTGAAGAAGCTAGCAAATTTCACTGTAACCAGCTGCTGTTATCACAGGGATCAGACATGTAGAGGCTGAATCCACAGATCTCTTACTGACAGAGTTATAGTTGGGAGGATTTAAGATTATGTATGCATCATGGAGAGACAGATGCATTTACACCTCTTCGATACCTGACAAGAATTTGTCTCCAACCACCTCCTGAGAATCAGATTTCAATCCGTCTTGAATCCGTCGCACGCATTCACACTTAGGTTTTTTGAGATCAGATAAATAACCAAGCTGCTCAAGATGTCTGAAGTGTAAATAGGGTCTAAGACATGCTGTGTAAGACATGTAATCGATGGGGTGCTCTCCATTACTGTATCAGTTGATATGAGTGGACACAAGCAAAAATCTTAAAAAGTGAAATAAGATATTAAAATACAGTTTCGTGCTTAAAATTTCAATTGCATTTGGGAATGAAGGACTTTTTGTAAATGTTTTTTTTTTGCCAGAGGCTTCAAGAAATGCCTCCCAGAAGTCACCAATTCAGACTGATCAGTGGGTGGGCAGCATGTGTCAAAATACAAATTTCCCAGCTGATTCCCAGTGATTTTACTGGCTTTGTTGACCGCTCTGTCAAGGGCGTTTTTATTTTTACAACTTAGATGTCCATACCAGGATGTTAAATTGCGGACACACTTTCTGCCAGTGCCACATGAACTCTCCAGAATTTTCTAATACCAGCCATTAAGCCTCCTAACTACAGTAGGTGATGCTGCTGCACACATGATGCCATAATATTAAGCTTGAAGATAACTGCTGAGTGGTCACACATGAACGGTATGGCTCGTGAGCATAGCCAATGCACTATGTCAATGGAACAAAATGCTGTTTGTTAGGCATGCTATTACCAAAGCAGTGGCACGTGTCAATGGGGAGTTGTATTTGGAACATGTGTGACATGTTGTGTGTCAGTGGAACTGCAGCAGTGTATGAATCAGCAATGGCATACCACTAAGAACTGACATCTGCCACTGAAACAAGAGTGGCATACATTTAGCTGTTTTTTTGTCTTGATGCTGCCTTCACAGGTTCTGTCAGCAGGGAGAATCTCGCAACTTGAAGTGAGGAAATAGAACATGAGCAGTTCACGTAATCATTCAAGTGCTTGAAGAACCAATCATCACCAAAGTGCATGTCATGCAAGAGAGCCAATAAAAACATCTGGAATTGTCATAGTCGCCATATTGACATTTCAGGTGAATTGAATGATTGACGACAACTCATGCATTGAGTAATACGTAAGAAAACATTTCAACTTAAAAATTTCTGGTAGTTATCATTTGAATTTCGTTTATTTCTCCAATCTGGCGCTAGCTAACCTTAACGTGTAAAGATAAAAAGGCAGCAAAACATCTTTTCATTCATTGTTCACTCTTCTGACGGTTGTGATGAATTAGTTAAACGTGGCCAGCTTGTGCTGCATCCACAGTGCCTCCAGGAAATGAAAGACTGCTTAGCAACGTTTTCATAGCCTGTTTGATGAGCTTGATCTCTCAAAACAAAAACTCCTTGTGTTCGTTCGCCTGTATTGCTTAATGCCACACTCATGACATGTCATTGCATAACACGTCTTAATGAGATATTATGCACAGTTATTACTGGACAATAGAAGCATTCAGATATTAATTTTCACAATCAAATGAATGTTTTTTTTAAGAATTCGGATATAAATTTGAATTCAGAATTTTCGTTGACAGCCCTGACGCACAAGCTGGAAGCACCATCTACTGTACATGCTCTATCTGTGAGAGAGTTGAGCTAGATGACATGAGAAAATGACCGGCATTTTCAAGTTATCAGCCAAAACCACAAACCAGCCTGCAAGGCAGCAACAAATGGATGATAATAAGGGCAACACACAACAAGGAACAGCATCTCTTGATCTGTCGCAGGTGCGGAGAGGCTCTGGAAAAGATTTGAGGAAACAAGCCCATTATAATGAGTCCATTTGTTTAAAGATGTCTGCCTGCAGATGCTAGTCATGGCCAAAAACCCGAATCTGTTAAAGAACAAAGAAGAAGAAGAAGCACAAAAACACTTACAGACTTCTTCTGTATCATCAGTATGAACTGAATATAAATGGTGATAGAGATTTACTGAGAGTTGCACTGCTCATTTGAATTCTATTAGTTGGAGTTTTTTATTGTTCTTGTTTTTAGGTGTTGCGTCCTGGTCTGATGTTTTGGATAGTGCCCTGTATGCAGCATTAATGTCCTCTGCCGGTCACAGGCCTATTTAAGTAATGATGCACTACTTGTGGTTGTTTTTAGAGATGTAACAGATGGACTTGTGCTATAATTTTGTGGCCTGTGCTGCAAAACTTTCAGCCTCTGTAGCACCAGTACTATGTGCAAAAACAGTTAATGTTCAGTGCTGCTGTGTGCCTGCAGCAGCTTCACAATCAATTACTTTCAGTACCTGCAGTAATTACTACATCATTTAACATGTTAATTGGACTTGGATGGATTTTTATGCAGATGCAGCATGCGATTAATTAATTATTAAGATGGTGTAAAAGAGTGTTCCCTATGTGAAAACAATATGGATTTATATCCTCACTGTCAGGAAAGTGGTAGTTTACAGAGTGAAGGTGAAGAGGTCAGTGAGCTGAGAGGAAACCATTGAAAAGTGACTGTATCTATACACCATGGAACAATACAGACGTTTAAAAAAGTAATGTTTATTGATTTGGCTGGTGACAAATTACAATACATCAATATCAAATACTGGAGATGCTCCAATTTCAAATTTCTTCACTGGTTTTGATTTTTCTTAAATGTCTGAGCTTCTGATTCTGATTTTAAACGATAAATAACAGCATTTACAAATATTAATATGAAATATTATCTGACACTGTTTGCCTGGTCATGACCAATCATGCTGAAAACTGATTGATTCCGGTCATCAGCTGATTGATCAGTGCATCTCTGTCCAATACAGTCTTGAATGACTAACATCCCATAGCATTTTTTTGCCAGATGTCACAAGATATTCCATCCGTCCACCTAATCTCTTATCCACTTACTCTGTTGGCAGTGGCAGGGGCTTGGGACCGGTCCCAGCACCCGTTGGACAGCTTAATCATGGCTGTCTCTCCCTGTGTCATCTTCAGCTCATCACTATTATCTCTTTGAATTCAAAACCTTTCAAAATCTGTTCATTACATCTTTGTGTTTTCAGACAACCTAAGTGAAGCCCTGGAGAAGCTGAAGCTAGCGTCTACAGACAGCGCCACTGACAGCGTGGAGAGTTGCTTGGACTGCCTGCTGAAAGCGCTCACCAACAACAGTGAGTAGAATGTGATTCACACCTGGCGTGTTGTGAGTCCGTTACCTTCTACCTTTTATGGCCAGTGTGAAAGTCTTTGTCAGACAGCTGAGTAATCTGACTGTTATATGAGCAAGTCTCCATTAGCTGACTGTGCTGCAGATCTGTTCTTAACTGGAGTCACTGTGTGATTATACTGGTCTTATAGTCGTTTATTGTTTCATATCATGTTGAAAGTCTTTGGTGGGCAGACCAATAAATGCCTGTACACACTGCGTCAGACAAAAGTTGACAATTGTGAAAGAAATATTGTGAAATCTTTTGGTTAAACAGCACAGGAAGCTAACCCTGCAAGTGACCATGGATATACAGAGTGTATGAAGAATCCCTGCAGTGTTTATATCTGTGCTCAGCACCATGTAAAATAACCGAAAAACAAGCCAGTGTCTGCAGCTATGCTAGCGGCACAGCAGTGCTTTGACCTAAATGCCAATGTCAGCATGCTAACATGCTAATTTTGTGACGGTCCATCCAGTAGCTGTTGAGATATTTCCGCCTGCAGCTAGCATGGCTAAAAGCAGAGGCAACACTATGACCAAAGCTTTCATATATCGAAAAAGTGCCTGCTCCTGTATACATATCTTGTATATATTATTTTACATTTATGTCTTACTTCTGTGACTCAGGCATCCGTTTCACATCTGACATATCAAAGATTGATATTGTCTGAAACGGATTGTGGCAAAGGTTTTATGACACCCATTTAGCACAATGTGCCATACAATCAACCTACAAGGTCACTGTTAGTGCATAGGGTTTACATTTAACTCTTCCCTATTTGAATGCTGTCCTCATAAACACACTTTGGACGGAATTTGAGTCAGTCAAGGTAAATGTGTATGATGAATTGCAACATGATATTGATGACATATTGGCTAATTTAGTTTATTTCTGTTATTTCTGCTGTATTGATTTTGGTGAATGTTTTTTAGAGGCAGTGTCTCCATTATATTGTTTATTTCTACACTGTAAAATGTACTCTGTACATGTATTGGTCACAGTTGTTAAGAACTTCAGTCAGATAGTGATAAGGCTATAGCACTCCCACTGAGAATATGTAGGCATCTTGTATTTCTGAAATCATACATTAATGTGATTTCAAATTCTTCTTCTCCTGCAGACACTGAGGCCAGTGTGAAGATCCAGGAGATGGGCATCCTTCCCTTGCTTCCCACCTTGCTTAACCCCCAGTCTTCCTGCACCCCTAAAGTAGCCAACATCATAGCTGAGGTGGCCAAAAATGGTGAGGTTCAGACCACCCAGGAACATCCTGATTTTCTGTTCCTCCATTTGTCAGTATTACATTTTTCCACTTTCTCTTGTGCTCATCCTTTTGTTTTTCCATGTTTTATTTGAATATTTTATTTGGTGGGAGCAATCATGTCCGTCACGGATATTTCAGAACTTTTCTATGAATTGAAATACTTGAAGAATCAGACGGTAATATGGTTGATTGACAGGCCGTTTCAGAGGAGGGTTAGTTTTAATAGCCCTCCTTGGTATTCCAGAGCTAAGCTGTCACTGACTGTGAGGTTATTGTGTAAGGACTCAAACCTTACATAACTGCAGTGTCAGAGAGCTTCCATTATCCATAATGCCTCTGTGTGAGCACAGGAGAAAGCTTTTAAAGTAGAAAAAAACCAACTTGAATAGAACTTGGGGCTGAAGAACAGGTTAGGATAATGAATGGGTTTTTAGCAGCTTGCAAGACTGCAGCTAATGATCACTCCCCAGCAGTTTGCCGAGCTTGGCAACGACCCGCTGGCATTTATCTGTCACTGCTTCCGGAAATTTCTGCAAGCAGCCAAGCGACTGCTGGGCTAAAGACAACTCCCTTTCTGTCTGACAGTTTGAACTGACACCATTCTTTAACGCTGCACCAGGCAAGATTTAATGGAGAACATATTTGACTAATAAGCGTCGCTACCGCTGCAGCTGAGAATAGCGTCTCATTCTCACTTAAAGTCAGATGTTCCAACGTGATGCGTTCATTGGCTGTGTGGATGTGGCTGAGCTGGGACCTTTGCAGTGACTAAACCCACATATTGTTATTTTCTGCATCATATTTGATCATGCAAATGAGGCACTTATTTTGGTTATTTAGACAGACCAGTGGCCAGTTAGTCAGTATCAGAGTTATGGACTCTGGAGACAATTCTGGTGATTTTAGACTTGACAAAAGCAACTTGACTCACCAGTGACTCAAGACTTCCCTTTCCTTTTAACATGGAATGATTTAATAATCTCCCCAAGCCCAGATATTAAGTGTTTATTATGAAAAGTGTGCAACAGGTCAAAGTTTAAGTGTCAATCACAGATAAACTTGAAGGATTTCACGTTGCTCGAGCAGGAGGGAAAGGTGGATTTGACAGTGCAGAGCAGCAAACAGACAACAGGTCTGATTAGCACATCAGATGCAAACACCAAGAGGTCAACAACAACAAAAACTGCAACATGAAAACATTCAGTAAGGGAACTCAAGTGATTTTAGCCATTTAGATTGTGCCATGTTGTCATTTTATACACACTATTCTGGCTATAAAAGAACCTATACCAGGAACTGAAATTTGGGTCACATTGCACAGCCCTAGATTTTGGATTAAAGCTGTTACAGCAAAGTCACGTTTTCTCCATATGCATTTTCATCTTCTTGCTTTCAAGGGTGATCCAGTAGAATATACTGGTTTTGGATTAATGTCATGTCATTTTATCATCATGTTTTTACCTGTTGTTTTTTACTTTATTTATTTGTTCAAGGCACTGCGTGCCTTCATGTAGACTCCTTTATTTACTGCAGATGATATTTATAAACTTGGATGGAAAAACTGGCAGATATATCTGGTTGACGCTCATAATTTCCATAAGTGTGTTAAACTTGAGTTTTATGCTGATCTCTTATCCAACATCTTTCCTTCTCTCAGAGTTCATGCGGAGTCCCTGTGTTGAAGCCGGCCTCATCCCTCCTCTAATTCAGCTGTTAAACTCCACCGACCAGGAGGTTTTACTGCAGACTGGCCGAGCTCTTGGCAACATCTGTTATGACAGCCGTAAGTAGGAGTTTGCTTTGCTTTGGGAACACTGAATCCCTCATGAGCCTTGTCATCACCGTCACAGAGCTAATAGAGAATAAGTAATAAAAATGATGCTTCTTCTGGGCTACAATAGGCAAAGCTTTGTTAAGCCATGTGTTTCGGCAGCACAAACCTTTAACAGGGTTATAGCATTGCATGCAGGGAAATATGGCATTCACATAGAGTGTTAGCAACATTTGGGTTAGATTTCCTCTGACATGGAGGCTAATTGTTTGTGTATTTGCCACCACATTAGCTTCCATATTATTGGAGCTCGGTGTTCAAAAATTTTCAATACCAGTACCAGTATCTTGCCTTCAATGTCAATTCACAAACGATACTTTCCAATGTAAGTCCAGTGTAACAAAAAGAAAATGATATTCCACATTAAGGTACAATTACTTATTTTAAAGGAAGAAGCTTGTCAACGACCTGGTTGCAGCTGGACAAACTATTTTTCTCCATACACTGTACTCAACCTGGATAACTGAACTAAAATGGAGAAACTGATGGAATATCTGTCCAGTATTGGACAATATCAAAAATATAAATAACCATCAAAAGAAACACTAATAACACAAAGTAGAGTGCAGCAATTCACCATGACACACAGAGTGAGACCTCTGACTTTCCCTGCACTAAAGAGCAGCTAGCCCTGGTATGACAATCATCCACCGTGTCAACTTCAGGACATTACTTACCTTTTACCTGTTGGGCTGTAAGCAACACCATGTCTGCCATCAGAAAGGCTCTCCGCCTCAGTGCCAGGTTATCCATCCTTGTGGGGATGAGGAAAGCATGCGCCAATGGACGATGTGGCGAACGCACTCACAAGCAGATATAGGATAGCTGCACTGGCGAGCTAACAAGCAGCACAAAGTTTGCTTAGTTATCTGCACCTAAGCAACTGGCGGTTAAAAAACAACTAAAAAGCCAAGTCAACCCCATCGGTGGGTGTAATGTATTGTTTTTCTGCATGCCCCCACGACGTGTAACATTAGACAGCCAATCACCAGCATTGTCAGATCTTGGTACAATTATGCTGTATGCTTATTGGCTCACTGATGGCGACAAGATTTCAGTTAAGTATCAAATTTGATAGCGAATGACAAGGCATTTTTTGAAACTTGGTAGTATTGTAGCAGTTCAGTCGGTGCCTCACAAGTACCAAAGTTCAGTACCCAACCCGATGCATTACCAGAGTCCGTATGAAAATATATATATTGACCATGCAATACAGTGCAAATCAACACCACTTAGACACAGCAATGACAATACATCATGTAATACATGTTACTACAACACACATATAGGCATCAGCTTAGCTGAACTAAAATGGGGAAACTGAAGGAATGCTTTGTTAAAGGTGCTTCACACAGCAACAAGACTGCAGCATTTGTGTGTTCACTTTAAGACTTGCATCCTGTAACTAATAGTGTAAACAGGCACTTAACAGATCAAATATGTTTAACAGTGCAAATATGTGACATATGAGTCCCTGCTCTGAACCTTCAGTGCTCATGCAGCTTGAAGGCTTCAAAGCTGATTTGATATGAATGAGATAGCTGTATAATTGGACATGGATGATGGAAAACCTATATTTCTACATTTTTGATGCACATGTAGCTAACAAATACATTTGCTTATTCTGTGTTTAAAGTTGAAATATAGGAAGGGGATACGCAAAATGTGTGAATGTGTGATAACAAAATGAAGTTGCACATTGCAACTCCATTTGTGAATGATATGCAAACTAAAAGATATCACAGTTGATCTCACAGTAAATGTATTGTGTTTGAAAATGTTACTCATGGCACCTTTGAGATATCCGCTCCAAGAGTTAGTAGAGTATTGACCTGAGGGAAGAGTAGCAGAGTTTAAGCCTCATTTTTGCAGCCAGCTTTAGAGGCTTTAATCACAGCTGTCAGTTCTGGTACATAGTTTCTCCTCTTGTTGAAGGGCTGGGCATCTGTGGAATCTGGTGGGATGTGACATTTGTTTGAGTGGAGGGGGGTCACAGTAAGCTGTCGTGGTTTTATGATCAACGCACCGGGAGAATGTGGAGAAGCAGCTGCTAGCTACCTTAAAGAAATACACTGTAATATAGGAGACGTTGTCTCAGTTGCTTTAGAAAAATGGATATGAAAGGATCTTTTGAGACTGGTTCAACTGTACTGCTACTGTCTGCAGACAATATCCAGTACACTCACACTCATATCTTTATTAATGAGGGTAGAAGTAATAAGGTTAAGGGTGTAATCAGATGCCCGAACCACCTCAAGTGACCCATCTCAATATGAGGGAGCAGCGCTTCTGCTACAAGCTACGTCCAAATGTGTGAGCACCCCTCCTTGTCCCTAAAGGGTTCAGTATGCCTCAAACAAACTAGGTTGTGTGCCATTCAGAAAGGTGTAAAGCTTGCCTGCTGGTCCTAAATGGCCACATTCCAAAACCAGGCGAAAAGCCTGCCATCATAGCCTCCTCCTGACTGCGTCCCTCTACCTCCTTGATCTCCCTCAACAAATTCTTTTACGTGTCTTTATAGTCTGAATTGTGCAAATGGAGATAACAGTTCACACTTTTGGACTTTGTTTTGTTGAAGGTGTTGGAGTCAACAGTAGACACTAGAAAGGATGAATGTAGTTCAATGATTGTCCAGTTGTCTGTTAAATAAAGTTACAAAAATTGTCAGACACAACACCATGGCCATAGGTGAAGCAAATCGAGCCTCACCTTCGCTCTCGGTTAACTTTTCACCATGGTGTTCCAGTACCAGTGCCATACCTTCATTACTGCCCTCAGTGCACTGATCCAGCCTTTGATCTCATGCTCCATCTTACCCCAGAACAACTGCATCACTTGGACTGTCAACTTGCTCATAGCCTGAAGTCAGCTATCCATTGTTTTGTGGCAGATTACAATGCCTTCAGACTTGGGGATGTTGACCCTCATCCCAGCTCACACTCAAACTCTCCCAGTACACCCTGGAGGTCACAGGTTGATAAAGCAAGCAAAACTGACAAAAAGGAGATATCAAGAAACACTTTTCAGTCCAATGCCCACCAGATTGCTTGACTTGCGTGAGAGAAAGCGAACCCAATTCTTGCTCAAGTTATACAAGGACTTGATAGTGTCAACAGCCCTGATGGCCCACATTCCAACAGAAGCCCACATAAGCTACTCTGAGGAACACAGTCACAACCCTTCATAGTCCATATGGTACATGTAGACTGGATGAACAAACTGCCTTGTCTTCTCTGGTTTCCTTACAAGAGTGAATAGGTAGTCCAGACCTCCATGACCACAAAGAAACCTGCATTGCTCTCTTGATTGAGAGATGCCTCCTACACCAGCATCCTGACATAGACTTTCTCAGAAGAAGTGTTATGAACTTGTGTACGTGACTAAGTAAACCAATAAGAGTGCTCTTTTAAAGCATTTTTAAAAGAAGGAACAAGCATCAGTAAATTCACTCCAAATCAAAGAACAAGAAATGAATAATGAAAACTACATGTAACTTGTGAGCGAGATAATGAGTTCACACCTTTCAGTTTCTCACAAGCTATAATTAAGTCTTTTTAAAAGTATGGTGGTATTATTTTGACCTGCAGATGTAGCCAATTCCAATTTCTGGCACCACAAAACTTAAAGGAACAAATACCAGTGTTGGTATTAAACCTTTCCAAGCACAAGACAACAACTCCAGCTCTAGTCTGCTAGGCAAATGCCTAAATGTGTTTTTGTGACCAATACGAATGATATTTGAACAATACAAAATATGATAGCAAAACAGCTGTTATTCATTTGCATTCATCTGCGAAAGTTATAGAGTGGTATGGAATTGGTAACATGATAGTATTATGATTAGGTATGAAAGGGGCATCCCTAGAAGCCTCAGGTGTTCACAAGTAACAAAGGGGTGAGGTTCACCACCTTGTGAAAAACTGCGTGAGCAAATAGTCCAGCAGTCTAAGAACAGTGCACAGTTGCGAGGAATTTAGGGCATTCATCATCTACAATCCATAAAACCATCAAAAGACTCAGAGAATCTAGAGAAATCTCTAGAAAGACAGAAGCTTTTTACACCTTTTTAGTATTGATTCTGCTCGCTTGGAGCCTTGACTGAGGTGATACCAAAAAAATATAACAGCTGTCAGATACTACGCACAGAGTCAAGCTGAGCAGTTGAATGCAGTAGAAATGAGGCATTATACTATACGCCGTGCACATCAGTAACATCAATAACAGGTCCTGCTTGGACTGTCACCTACGTATCTCTTTATACTTATTTCACAATGAAGCGCTATTATTGCCTTTAGTGGAAACACACTTCTGATTCAGCATCAACAGTAGCTTCATGTGAACAGAAGCGAAACAGGAAATGCTGTATTATGCACATGAAATTGCCATGTTGGTGAGAGTTCAGGCGTGGCATGCTGCCATGACTGGATGAAAGTAGCGGACACACTGATACTGAGAAGGCTGACTCATGTAACACTTCCTCTGGCAGCTACCCCACCAGATAAAGCCCTCCCAGAGAGACAATCGTCTCTAATGTGCATTCATTGTCTCTCAAAGGTAAACTACTGGCTTTCAAAGGGATATGATTATGATTAGAAATGGACACAGCTCACTAAGGCTTGACTATGCTAAACATATCCATTGTCAATGGTCTGCTTAGGCAAGCTTTTTTTTTTATTTTAAAAGATTGCAGTACTTTGATTTTGCTGCTCTTGATTGTGTTGATTTTCAGTTCCTGGCTGCAACAAAATCAATCTATTTCTTAACTGTGCAGGGAGAGCTTTAGTTTTATTCTGTTGCCACACATAAATTATACAAGAAAGTAGATTAATTATAGCCACTAATGTCAACTATGTGTGAGTCCCTATTCACCTCACACAGGACCAAGACGTACTTATGTCATATAGTTGTAGTCATAATTATTTGTTTAACATTTATTTCTCTGAGTATTCTGACTGTTTTATAACCTTAGTTTGCATTGATTTTTATGTTTTGTACTGCTTATTAACATTGCTTTCATGTGTATTTTTCAGGTTGTGGTTATTTTTCTTTCTTTCTTTCTTTTTTTTTCTTTGCTTTGTGGTTGATTTGTGTCCTGGCCTCTTTGTTTTGCAGATGAGGGCAGGAGTGCAGTTGACCTGGCAGGAGGGGCTCAGATAGTAGCTGAACACATTAAATCCCTCTCCCAAAATACTGAGCCGGAAAATGAGAAGCTCTTGACTGTCTTTTGTGGCATGCTGATGAACTATAGCAATGATAATGGTAATGACCATCTTACCCCAAGAACAACTGTTCACTAATCTCAACTAATCAGCGGATGTTCTCTTTCTTATATACAGATGATGTCGCATCATTTTTCTGTCATAAGGCAGTAGGGTTGAACTGAACAGATGATTCTGTGTTTCTCTTTCTGGGACTGGCCTTTCTCCTGACCCTTCTACTATGCTCTCTGTTGCCTTTACCACTTCACGTCTGAGGTAATCTGCAGTTATTACCTTTTACTGAGAGTCAGCTTCCATAGCAGCAGCACCCTTTCTCCCTCTACCTTGCTCTTGTAAGTTTGTATTGTTAATAGACTCTGCAGGTAGAGCATATTCGTTAGCTAGCCCCTCTCCTTGTTTTGTAGCCATGCTAGAGACATGGTTATAGAGATTGTGATGTCTGTCTGTTTGTTCACCACTTTGGTACAGACTAAAATATATCAACATGATTCGATTGCCATGAAGACATTCATAGTCTCCAGGTTAATGCTAATGACTTTGGTGATCCCCTAACTTCCTGCATGGCACCACCAGCAGTTATCCAGTGAAATATCCCAAAATCTACAGGATGACTGGCACAAGATTCTTTTCACAGACATTCATGATTGACTTGTCCAATAACTCCACCATGATGTTTGTGTTGGTGTGAAATTTGATTCATGTTCTCTTCAGAATGAATTGTAATAACTTTGGTGATCCTCTGACTTTACATCCAGCGCCATCATCAGATCAACGCTTCTGTTTGTTCAGTGCTTTGGTTCATGGCCAAATACCTGCAGAACCAATAACATTCCCATCAGCCTCAGCTATATTTTGTGTTTAGTGCTAATTTGCAAATGTTACCATGCTAACAAACTAAGCTAAGGTGGTAGAGATTGTCTGCTGAACACGCAACAATACGTATGTTGGCATTCGCACAAAGCATTTAGCTCAAAGCCTAAGTACAGCCTCAAAGAGCTGCTAGCAGCTGTAGATTCTTAGTCTTGTTACATTTCAGTCAGTGTACAAATTAAACAACAATAAGGTACACTGTGGTAATCAGTGAGCTTTAAAAGTGTTTTTATTTGATCTTTGGACAGAGCCAGGCTAGCTGTTTCCTTCTGCTTTCACTCCTCATGCTAAGACAGGCTAACCACTTCCTGACTCCAGCACTGTGCAGCACTCTCCTCATCTCCTTTAATGGAAAGTCATTACACTTATTTCCCAAGCTTTTGAATAATTCCTTTACTGCAAGACAACCCGTTTTATATATTTTTTTTTTTTTTTTTTTTGAGAAAACTAAATAGATGGAAGTAATTTTACTCAGATTTTCTTCCCATACTTAAAAAGGTTGTAGTTTATCTTGCTGTTCACCCCAGTTTACCTTCAGTATGCTTTTTCTTCTATATGTCTCATCTTCATAATGTGTCTGCATTACTTTCTATCAGCTTACTGTGATATTTGCTATGAATTTACATGATCAACTGTTTTTGCCCGTACACAAAGGTGAGAAATGTGAATATGTCCTCCACTGTGTCCCTTAATCCGTCTTCTTTTTGAACTCTGCTGTACTTTGTGTCTTGTGATAACAGGGCTTGTTGAGAGCAGCAAGTATGTGATGTGACAGACTCAGACTTCCTGCCAAGGTGTCTTTTGGCACTGGATGATGGTTTCATCTGTTTGGCTGGGCATTGGGAGCTTTATGGGTTGCGCTAACAGAATGTATGAGTTTTTGTGGCTTTCTGCAGCTTTCAGCATCTCACTGACTCTTCATTTCTAGCTAATGCTGAGACAACTCCCCACTTACTAACGCTGACTCAACTGCATCACTTAAAAGGAAGTATATTTACAATACTCCTGCAAAAACTGTGGTATGCTAATATTTACAGTACACATATACTTCCTGATGAATATTCTTCAGAAGTAGATATTCCAAAAAATATGTTGCTCAATATCTTTATTTTTACAAACATTTTTTGTTTCGAATCCCTTGAATTGATCAAGATTGTGATCAAGATATGTTCTTAGCAGGCAGTTTTACAGTGTAAAAATAAGTAAGTGTGTGCTGGTGGACTGATTATGGATTTGAAACACAGTTTCCATTTGGCTTCTGTATTGCAATGTGTTGTTACCCGACAGCTAACATTGCTTTGTAAAGTACTTCTAACCTTGTTAAAAAAACATAAGTATTATTATTATTATTATTATTATTATTATTATTATTATTATTATGTTCCCATACTGATGTATTTGCAGGCATTGGCTGGTAGTGCAGTGTCTGATCACTGCATCATAGTAACAGTATGTTTTCATCTCTACAGTAAGTGGGATCTTATGTATAAGGTTATAAAAAAATAACCCAATCAGAATTGCCTATTTACTTGCTAATGTGATGGCTTGATGTGATGTAACCACACAGCATAGATTACCCCCGTCTTAATAAGTGCTAATATAATCCATCAGTCATTATGTGTTTTTAGTGGTCTTAACACTTAATTAATGCACTGAAGTGACTTACTGTGTTTCAGAAAGTGTTGATATTTGAAAGTGTAAACATTAATATATAATTGACAGGTTAGTGGCAGTGCCTTGCTGTATAGATTGTAGGTACAAGCCAAAAGTATAGCCATGGGACAGGGTAGAGCCTGGATTCATTTCATGATTTAGAAATGTTCGAACAAAACACACATTATCTTTTTTGTTGGCTTTTTTTGCGTCTTACATGGATTGTAATGTAAGTTCTGACTGATAGTCAGTAAGCATCTGAAAAGGAGTTTTTGAGTATGGTTCTTCAGACTTTTAACCAGACCTTTTTCCTTCTGTTCTGCTCAGTCTACACACTCTTGTCTGTCTTCACCATTGATTCATTCACTCTGGTTTTTGAATGGGTGCTTCTAATAGTCCTACCATTACTTGCCATCAAATGGCAAATGCATCTGTACTTCGTTTAAGGTTTTGGGAATATGAAATGTGGAAATTATCTGGCTGCTTCTCACTCACCCTACTGTCAGAGAGAGGGCCTTTACACCAGGTTGTGGGTGGATTACTTCATGCAGGTTTGTATGTGAAACCTGCATGAAGTAGTAATTTGCTATTTCAAGGGTTGAAAGGTAGTCATGATTGACCAAACCCCAGTTTTGTTGCATATTGTAACTGTGTATATACTTAATGCAGTGTCAAAAATTACTGTATTTTCATCAGATTTAATTATGAAGGGATTTTTCGTGACATAATGACAGCGTGAGTGCACTACTCAAAGTGAGTGTATGTAACTTTTGGAGACAGCAACCATAGTGGTAATAAATAGCAATTAAATGATAATGATAAATGTGAAATGTAGTGTAACAGTAGCTCAAGTAGAGAAAAGTCAGAAATTCAACTGACTTCAGTGACATCAGTTGCACAGCAAAATCTAATGTTTATTTATTTATTATTTGTGTCAAGTTGAAGTTTGGTGTCATTGACCAGCAAATTTGTGTCTTGCATGCTGTCTTGACCCCCTCAGTAACTATATTGAATATAATGGTGTATAATGGTGCACAGAGCCTGGGTGGAGTAAACGACAGAGAGAAGAGAAAATTGCTTGGCAGATTCATTTTGCTGTATCACTCTCTGGTGTGACCGGGCTGTAGTTACTGTACAAATCCCCTCAGTGCAATGCGGTGAGCAAAGGTTTCTTTTGTCTCATCATCTACTTTCCAGGAAAGCGGGGCATAGTGTTTTAAGCTTGAATATTTTTGAAAATCATCTTTTAATAACAGGTTTATTTCTAAGGTTTCACTGTTTTAAGTCTAGCTTTCAAACAAATGGGGCACATGTTATTCTCTTGATCTCCTCAGCTCTACATTATGTTTAGAGCAGCCCATCGACAGCCCGTCTTTCTGTGTCTTTGTTTTTTGCAGATTCCCTACAAGCCCAGTTGATCAATATGGGTGTGATTCCCACTCTGGTGAAGCTGCTTGGCGTCCATTCCCACAACACAGCCCTGACAGAAATGTGTCTAATTGCCTTTGGGAATTTGGCTGAGCTTGGTGAGTAAATACCTGTTTAGTCAAGCTAACAAATCTGCCAGCCATTCAGTAATGGTGGACACATTTACTTTGGTGAGTCCCGACACTGAAACTGTGTTGATTGTATGGATCTCTCTCTCTCTCTCTCTCTCATATATATCTATATTTATCTATATATATCATATTTATTTATTTATTTATTTTTCAGAGTCCAGCAAAGAGCAGTTTGCCTCCACCAATATCGCTGAGGAGCTGGTGCGTCTTTTCCAGAAGCAGACAGAGCACGAGAAGAAGGAAATGATTTTTGAGGTTCTGGCTCCACTTGCAGAAAATGGTAATGCGACTTCTCTCTAATCTTGTTCTTTCCTTTTTTTTTTATCTTTAGTAAGTTCAACAAAAGGCCACATCCAGTGTCTGAGAAGACAAACATATAATAGGGAGAGACTGCAGTGTCTTCTCCTGCCTTGAGATGAAAATCCTCTCCACCTCCTCTGTAGTAAATTATCCTCCGTGTGAGTCATGCTTTCCAGGCTAGCTGCTAACTGCACAGTCATGGCAGACAGCTCCTGCATTTTCCCAGCTGCTCTTTTTCAAACATGTCAGAATGTGTGTGTTTGTGTGCTTCACCAGCAGACAGAGCGTCTTGCTGCCTGTTGTTATCACCATTCAAGGCACTCTTGGTGCTTTTACATTGTCAGTCTCCAGGACAACGTCCTACTTTAACTCTACTCTGGAGGAACCTTGCTCTCTCTCTACCTCTCCATCTGTTTCATTTGTCACACGGCATGTTGTACATGACACTTCTAGAGAGACAACAATTGAACACTCATTCTGTGAAAAAGACAAAGATATGGTGGTAAGACATGAATAATACAGAAGTGTAATGGTGACAAAAAGCTTAGGATTGTTTTTACTTTTTAGAGCTTAATTTTTGAGCAAGTTACTATATTGTCCTTACATCAAAGTGGCTTTAAAGGAAAATTGTAAAAAGAAAAAAGTGCAGACACATAAGTAAGGTGGATAATGGGAGTTGTTTTTTTTTTTTTTTTTTTTTTTTACTAAACACTCGTAGGACTGTAACCTTGCTGTCAATTAATCAATTTCTTCTAGTTTTTGTCTTTAAAAAAAGGCCTATAAACAATTTATCAAAATTGCTGCTGATTCATTTTCACTAGTTGTTGAAATTGACTAATTGTTTCAGCTCTTCACTTGTACTTTAAAGCAGCTACAAGGAATGTTTATGTTGTGTTGATTTTGGCTGCTCCTGTGGATAAAAGTGGTCATGTTTCCCAGAATGTAGACTGCATTTCCCATGAGTACCACTGCCTTGTGTCACAAACGTCTGGATCTGACTAGCGAATACTAGTGAAAGAAAAACACTACTTATTTTTAATTATTTTTCTTTATTAACACAGCTATTTGCAGGATGCATAGCAATGAGGTAATGTATTTATTTGTGACTATCAAAGATTAATGACTGAAATATGATGATGGTGAAACAAAATAAACAGATTAAGTTGCTCTGTAATAGTCATTTTGTTGAGAAAGCTAAAGTTATCAACGTTCCTTACCAATGCAATGCTCAAAATGGACATTTGGCAACAAATTGGTTTCTAAAGGTATCCCACAAGGTTCATTGTCAGGCCTCCTAGTATTTGCTATTTACATAAAGACATGAGATGTAGTAGGATGGAAGGATAAAGTAGTATAAATGGAAATAGTCAAGCAATATATGAACACCTCTCAGTTGCACTTCAGTAGAGACATTGTTTTATTGTTCCCTCTTCTCCTGCACTGGTTTAATGGCACCCATCTGGACAGTTAGCACCACTAACTGTTTAATCGATGCACTCAACTTCTAATTGGTGTAAAGGTAGTGGATGGAAACTCTCACTGCATTTGGATGGAAAACTGGTTAATGAGTCCTTCTGAGTAATTTAAGCTTAACTAACTAACTAACCAGCATTCTTTATTGTCCCTGAAGTGAAAATTTGATTTACAGTGGTGGGCAAAAACACAACATACAAGAGCACATGGGACATAAACATACGAAAAGATGTATCTGTTTGTTAAAAGCATCAAACCATTGGAATGGTAGCCATGATAAAGTGCTGCTAAGCAGTGTAAGTCGAGTGTTATTGCAAATGAAGTGCATTTATAGCACTTGGAACAGAGCAAAATTGCAACCTATTGCATTTTACCCTGTGGCACCTGCTTTAACGATGTGGGACAAACCATTTTTGTTTAGCATTGTGAGGTTTCCACACCAAGAAAACCAACAAAAGAGTAAAATGCACTCGATAAGGGATTTTTTAAAATGAAGCTATCAGTGTCCATCACTGTTTCCAGGTTCTCGTAGCACTCCACCATCAACAAATGAGCCCTTCATTATAGTTGGGAAGTTTGAGTGAGAGATTCCATTATTGTGTTTCATGTGCTGTGCAGTCCGGTTGGTATGCCGGGCTGTGACGAGCCCCATGTGTGCTAAGCATATCATATGCACCACTGCATTGCAGCAGCAGTGTGTTTTCAGACTTAACTGCTCACTGTGGTCCTCTCTGAACGTCTCGTCCTCCTGCCAGATGTGATAAAGCTGCAGCTGGTCGAGGCGGGCTTAGTGGAATGTCTCCTGGAGGTGGTGGCTCAGACTGTAGACGGAGAGAGGGAGGAGGACATCGCTCAGCTCAAGACTGCCTCTGACCTCATGGTTCTCCTGCTGCTGGGAGGTAAACTCTTCAGGACCAATGTTGGCTCCTGTTAACTGGCTGTAATATCACCAATTACTCCACAAACCTAATAGGGTTGATATGATCTGCATGCACAGGCACCTATATTCAGTCTTCTGTCCAGCATTAATGTTAAGTATTAATAATTCAACCTTTATGTAAATATTTTATTGCAGCAGAATAAACCTGAACATGATGTGTTATAAATATACTGGACTCTCTGCAGCCAGTTTTACTAGACGTTCATGCTCTTCATTCTTGGATGTTAAAGCAGCATAAAGCAAGCAAAGCAGCTACGCTCTGTGATGTCATCAACTCGCCCACTCGCTCGCTGTGTGGCAGGGCGGCAGTGCAGACACTGTGAATGACGGTGACGGTGTATAATGGCTTAAGGGATAGCTCCCATAGTGGAAACAGTGTGGCAAAATCTCTACTGGTGGACAATTTCATTTTTAAATTCTTCTTCTCTGCTACAAAAAGGTTACAATGGTATCAGGTGTGAAATAACCTTTTTTTTCTTTTGTTTTTTAATGAATGATGTTGCTGCATGGGTGACTTCAGGGAGGCAGGACGATTTTCCAGTTCTGTTTCTCCATCTTGTTCTATTCTGGCAGTGGTCATGATTTCAAGATGAAAACTGCAGCTGCAGGCTGCCGATAAGCCAAGCTGTGTCGTCAAGAACAAGACTAAGACAAGACTAAATGTTGGACTCCAATCAATTATATTTTGCTGTCTTTCATGACTCGTGTGACAAACATAGACCAACTTCAGCGACTTCAAATGGCATATCAAATGGCATTGTACAGATACCTGTCTGCCTTCTCTTCTGTAGACGAGTCCATGCAGAAGCTGTTTGAGGGAGGAAAGGGCAGTGTCTTCCAGAGGGTCCTGTCCTGGATTCCATCACATAACCATCAGCTGCAGCTCGCTGGAGCACTGGCCATCGCTAATTTTGCGCGCAATGGTAAGCTTTACTCCATGCTGTGGTGATATGAGGTTCGAGATGAAAATTACTGACCAAAACGTTTATCATCAATTTTATCTTGTCAGCTGACAACATCAGGGTATCTGCTCCCCTTGTATATATATCTGTGTGTAGATGGGAATTGCATCCACATGGTGGACACTGGCATTGTGCAGAAGCTTCTGGAGCTGTTGGACCGGCATGTTGATGAAGGCAACGTTACTGTTCAACACGCAGCACTGAGTGCCCTGCGGAACTTAGCCATACCTGGTGAGCCACTGCATCAGTTGGACTAATTGGTTAGATTTACCCTAAACAAGTGGAATACTGCAATTGTTGTCAAATATACTGTATATTGACAGTAGATGAGGAGCTTTTCAGTAGATTTTCCAGTGTCTCAAATAGACTCCAAAGCTTTTCTCTCACATGAGGGTTGGCTTCAGATTTTTTTGGCCATTGTACCAATTGGTAGAGCATGTTGTATATACTTAGGTAAACCACAAACAGGCCATAGACTAAGACTTTCTTGATCAGTTGTGGTTCTGATGTATCAGGTTGAGTTAAATAAAATACATTTGGAACCAGATATCTCTTAATGTGCTTTGGCAAAGAGCTGCGAAGACCACAAATTGGTAAAAGAGATGTGTTTGCTTAAAAGACAAAGCCTAAAGTACATTTGCAGTGCATATGCGAATAATGCTCTGGTAATCAATGGAAATCTCTTTTCTCTCATTTTGTTTTAATCTCCCTTGTTTCCTCTCTTCAGTGGTAAACAAATCCAAGATGCTGTCAGCTGGAGTAGCAGATGTGGTGTTGAAGTTTTTGCAATCAGAGATGCCTCCGGTCCAGTTTAAACTCCTGGGAACACTGCGTATGCTCATCGATACACAAGGTAGAGATTCTATCAGTCCTTTTGTCTTTGCACCAAATCCATGAACAGCATAATGTTAAACATATGAACCCTGACATCACATCACAGACAGTGAAGCAGATCGAAATTCTAAAGCAGAGTCAGGACCAGGGAAGTCGATCCTGACCCAGCCTGTGACTCGGTGATCGTCATCTGGTGGCCAAGGGCCACATCTGCACACGTTAATGAATTAAAATATGTGTATATCTAATGTTACTCACCTGTGAACAAGATCCAGTCCATCCTGAGACTGATCATAGATTATGTTGCTAACCCCTGGCAACAAACCAAAAAGTCTAATTGATATTTTACCTGGCTTCTACAGAATCAGATTATTCTCCAACTGCTCTGCTGCTCTGCTCCCAGGCTGATCAGTCCCTAGAGGGACTGGAGGTCACTTGTTGGTTGTTGGAGAATCACTGAGCTTGTCCATTGGACGCAAGAGGCGTCACTTGGATTTATTTTTGTTGGCTAACTGTCGTACTGAGCCCCAAACTGAGTATTATTGTTTACTTCCTGGGATCCTGACAAGGGGCTTTTGTTGGGATAAGGACTCATTCACTCAGAGTTAAACTGTGGCTTTTGTATTGAACACTGACTGCCTCCTTGCTGGAGGTCTGAGAGCATTTTGTAGTTCAGTATCTAGTTACCATTACGGAGTCTGTTCCCACTGATATAGCCTCATATAAATAAGATTAATTTTGTAAGAAAGTGAAAATATAAACCAATAACAGGCTAAATAGGCCTTAATCAATATAAATCTCACACTGTGTTCCTAGAAAAATCTGTCTTCTTGGACAAATGTAGTTGAGGACCCCACATTCACACATGAAGCACAACATTTTCTATTCTGAAATACATTTCTATTCATCAATAAATTGTCGGTGACTGCAGTTGAATATACAGTGTAGCTGGAGCTCATTCACAGCGACCCTGTCCCCAGATGAATGTGCTTTTAATGTGCCTTATTTCCCTGTCTTTGACACCGTTGTCATGGCAACTGCTGGAGAGAGTGTTGTGTGTTGTTGCTGCTGAGTTCACACATTAAGGTTACACTGGAGAATTCGCTATCAGCTCCCCTCATCTCTGTTTGATAGCCACAAGCTTCCCAGCAGCCCAGACTACAAGAGGCTTCTGAGTCATAGACACGCCACTGTGGTCACTGCTTCTCAAGTCCTGACAGTGGACAGATGGTTACATATATCAAAAGAAAGATAATCAGCGTTTGCATCCAGACATGTCCACCCTCCTGCTTTTCCTGGGACTCTCTGTGTACTTTCCCCGTCTCTGCCACTGTCCTCTCATTTACATATTTCCCTGTAAACCTTCCGTGTTCTTAACCTTTCTGTGTGTATAAATGATCAAAGTGAGTGCTGTGTGTGTGTGCTGGTTCAGCTGAAGCTGCAGACCAGCTGGGAACCAATGGGAAGCTGGTGGAGAGGCTCGTGGAGTGGTGTGAAGCCAAAGATCACGCAGGAGTGATGGGGGAGTCCAACAGGCTTCTGTCGGCCCTCATTCGACACAGCAAGTCCAAGGTGAGGCTCCACGCTGCATATGTCACTTAAAGTAATCCTTTAAAGCCGTACAGCTTCATGAACAGTTAATCATTAACGTTTGTGTCATAATGAACACAGGAAAAGACACACATGAATGTTAACAGATACACATTTACTAGTTTCCATAATTTATTCACTTCTGTATTTATCTGAAAGGACAGCCCAGGATTGGTTTGTTTGAGTGATTTTTATTTTTATTTTTATTTAATTGGATTTCAGGAAGTTGTCAGAACGGTCATCCAGGGAGGAGGCGTCAAACACTTAGTTACCATGGCAACCAGTGAGCATATGATCATGCAGAATGAAGCGCTGGTGGCTTTGGGTCTCATAGCGGGGCTGGATTTGGGTAAGAGCAAAATGACCATTCAGTCGTTGTTTGTTTGTAATTACAGTTTTACACTTTGGCACAAACGAATTGGAGACCTGAAGCGGTGACGACGCCCTCACTGTCACCTGTCACCAAACACGTCGACACATTCATTGCGGTAACACGCTGAGAGTCTTTTTCTGGGTTTCAGTTGCAGCTGAGAAGGACTTTGTTGGAGCCAGCCTGGTGTCGGTGCTCCACAAGCTTCTGTCAGACGAGAGGAGCGCACCAGAGATCAAGTACAACTCTATGATCCTCATCTGTGCAGTCATGGGCTCAGGTGAGACTTACAGACGCTTTAACGTGTTTAAAAACGAAATTGAGAGCAGCAGGTGAGTGTTTGACATCACTCTGTGGTTGTACTGTAATATTACTTGAACAAGACAGTTGAACAATACAAATTTAACTCTCTGATAGAAATCAAATAAGACTGAAAACCTTAAAAAGATCATTGATGACTAATATAATTTTCAGCATCTTCCTCAATGACTTTGAGCCTATGTTAGCTTAAAATAAGGAAAACACATTGTGATGTATCAAATTCCACACAGTAACATTGTAAAACGACTCGCCACCTGTGAAATGTTATTCCTCGTTGCTTGGTTTTGCCACTTCTTTTGTTAGAACATCCAAAAGCAGCACAAAATCTGTCAACATGGATAACACCTCTGCAGGATAGCAGCTGCAGAGATGCTTCTCACAAGCCTGAATGCAGCATTTACTGCATATATCTGTGATTATGAACTATAAGGTAGTTGCTAATGAAAACTCAATGTTGAAAACCAAAGTGCAAGTATTCATTTCTGCACCTTGGACATCATCATTGGATACCATGTGTGCCGGCTTCACAATGTAGACTTTGCTGTGGTGGGACACACAAACCGATACCAGTACCAGCCTCTATTTGAGAACTCATGATGCGTCTCCCCCTCTCCTCTCTTTTTTAGAGCCTCTCCACAAAGAAGTCCAGAGCCTGGCGTTCATTGACGTGGTGTCCAAGCTAAGGGCTCATGAAAACAAAACGGTATCACACCAGGCGTCGCTTACAGAGCAGCGATTAACTGCCCAGAGCTAAATGACTGTGTCCAACCCCACCCACACTCATCCACCCAAATGCCTGCCTGACCCACCTATTCACCCAGTGACACCTCATGACTGCTCTCCCGTGCCCCATCGTCATGTGCCAAGGTACCATGTCGCGTTAACTGCCAGCCAGACATACATTATGTCTCTGCCCCCGACCCTCTTGCCCCGCCCACCTCCGCTAGGGTTAGACTGATGTTGATTTGGAACGCCATGACCTCATGCTTACATACAAATCATGAAATCTGAGCACTTTCTAATTGAATCTTTAGTTTGAATTAGAAGAATTTGCCCAGACTTGAATACTTTTCGGGTGGAAAAGCCTCTGGAACTGTTTTTAGAAGACCGTGGGACACCAAAACTCTCCTCTGAAAGCCATAATAATGAGATTTATTTAGGTGGGTTAGCAGGTCCTTAAGGCAGGGCGAGGCAGGTTTCATTCCAGGCTTTACGATGGAGTGGTTTGTCAAGAAGTGGACACACCATTGACTTACTGGTCTATCTCCTCTCTATTCTGTTTGTTTCTTTTTTTTTAAATGAATTCATACATCAGTCTAACCCTGGTCACAACCTCTACTTGTGCATGTATCTTCTGCTACAAGTAGCTCCACGGGAGCTGAGGCGCCATAGACAGCCTAACGCAATAGATAAGAGATGACACTCTTTTACGACCATAGCTGTGATACCATCCACCGGTAACCCACCAGTGAAAAATGTGCACAAAAGAACAAAAAAAAATACCTTCCTGTTGTGATTTTTCTTTCATTTTTAAGAAAATCCGCCATCCATGATGTGCCCAGTCGTGTCCCATGTAGCTCGAGTATAAATTGACTAGAAACTGTGCATGTTTTAGTCCTGTTGAAGGTGTGACAGTGTTCATTTTACCCCTCTACCGCTCGCATACTCCAAAGTACAGCCTGGCCTCCTCCACTGACACTTCTAGTCTTGTACACTCCTTTTTTTGCACTTGTTCTTTAGACTCGGATCTATAGATTTTATCAGATTTTTAATTCCACAGTTGTCCAAACACATTCCCCTGCTCCAAAAGCTGTACAGTCAAGTTAGAGGCTCCGCAAGTCTTCACCCCATCGCTGAGAGAGAACGGTGGAAGCAAACACAGTGGAGAGCAGAGCTGTAGTCAAGTCTACAATGTGAGTGCAGTTCAAGACCAAAACAGGGAATTGATGGTGTGTCTGTTCAAATGGAGTATAAGTTCAACCATCAGCAGAGATGTACAACCTCTGCAGGAGCTTTGTCCGCTCTGATCCAGGATGTCACACTCGTATCACAGGCTTACGTTACCGTCTCCCAAAGTTGGATATTTCTGTCGCTGAGCAGCTCCTTGAAATGATCATGAGAAGATTGTTGTAAATACAAACTCGCCATATTGTAGGCGGTCTTCTTTGTGACTTGTAAGATGGAAAAAAACAATGTCATGTGGGTGCAAAGCCACAGCAAAATGTGATTTAGTCTGACCCAGAAAGGCCTCTTCCATTAAATTCAATACAAACCATGTCAAATGAATGTTTCCTGTGCTGTTACTTTGCTCCCACCTGGCAGATGTTACCCCCCTTATAGCTCACTGAGATGGCCTCGTGAACATCAGTCCAATCAGTGCATCGCAGTTTGCCCAATCATTTCCTGACACTGATCTGCATACCCCTATTTCTAAGGATAAAAACTCAAGAAAATATGAACAAAAGTACATTTTTTTAATACTTTTGGATGGACAGGAGATGGTAAACCATGAAGAGCAGCCAAGAACAAGATGTCAAATTAGGCGTGAGACTAAGAATTCAGAAAAGTGAGAGTGATTCACTCTGTGATCCTGCTGTAACGCACAGCAGTGCCCGAAAAAAATACAAAAGCGGGGCCCTGTTGTGCTCTGTAAGGAAACCAGGGAGTGTCATTTTACAGTCCGAAATAAAGCAGCCACCATTCCTACGTGTGTGTACGGTTTGTATGTGTGTGCTGTGAATGTGGAGGGAGGCAGCGTGGAGCGAAGTCTGGGATGCAGACAGAACAGTCACTGCGTGTGCTGTTTAAGCCAGCGGCACCGCGCCCTGCAGAGGACAGGTGTGTCTGTAGGGGGTGGGGGGGGGGGGGGGTCTTCTAGTCGAAGGGATTCCTGCTAACATGCACATCTCAGCATGTCTGACACTGTACTGACACTGTAAACATGCCACAGTGTTTCCTGGTCTGGGCCCCACGCTTTTTTTTAAAGGTATGAATGGTTATTTATCAGACTTGTGCTCTTCTAAGGACACATGCCAGTGGAGATGTATCCATAGTAACTGCGTAAAATACTATAAACTTAAATGTTCGTTGTAAATGTCATGAGTTGTACATTTGGAGGATTGTAACTCAGCAGATAATTAAAAGATGATAGCTGGTGACGGCTGGTGTCTTTTTTTTCTCCTGCAGTAACAGTGGAGTTTTTGGCTTTCCAAGAAACAACCTGCTTCATCATCAAGCGTTCATGTTTATGTGTGCTTCGTGAAACATGTTTCCAAGTGTTTTCTGGAATCCGGCTGTCTGGAATAAACAGAAAAATTAAGACTCGTTTGTATCGGCAGCGACAGACTCCGAAGACGTCCAGGAACACTGACAGACGACGTGTGGGAAGTGCAACCCATAAACAAGTCAATGAGCTCCTGGTGCCAAAAATATGTACAGAAAAACAGCACTTTTTTGTCACCTTTATTAATTAATTTTACTTGATATTAAAATCTCAGCAGGACATGAGATGAGGAAATTAGGAGGTAGTTACATTACAATGCTTGTGGGATATACTGTGAGCATCTAGACAATCCTTGGAAGTGGTACAGGTAGTGATGAGTGAGAGGTCTGTACAGCAGGACCAGAGAACAGCTCTGGTCCTCCACATAAGCTATCTGCTGAGCAACTATCTGAATGTTTTGCTGTCCAACACAGCAGGGAAGTTAGAAAAACCAAATTAAACGTACAATAAATATTTAGTATAAAAACAGTTTATCCCTTTTTAAGTAGTTAAGAGTGTGTCCCACAATAACAGACCAAAGAATCATACTTTACTGATCAAATACTTTGCTACAAACAAAACAAGTGACGCATGCTTTCAGCAAATAATCACTTTAAACCATCAAAGAAACACCGATGAAAATCAACAATTTAGCATCTTCTTTTGTGGAGCTCTGGATTTAATCTCTGGGCTGGATTTAAGGATTCGGTTCATTCAGCACTGACGAGACGGATCAGAGCTGTATTAAAAATACATGTGGTACAAGACAATCATGGGATGCATGTGCCAGATTAGTTTTCATTCCAGTGCACGCACAAAAAATATTGAAAATGCTCACAAGTCTCAGATCCACACAAAGGACGAACGGCTTGTTCGTCAGCTCGTGTTCTAACCACTAAACTTTGGGGAAAGTAAAAGATATTCTCCTTGGTGACAGAAATGAAACGACAGAAGGGTTACAGACATATTGTAGTCAGACGTGGATCAGGACTTGAGCACGTTTCCCCCTTCATACTTATCCTGACTTCATATAGGACCATCGCAAGACTAAGAGTTACAGTGACTTCTTTATATGGAACAAAGTGTGATTGGACTGGGTATCACTTGCAGTTTTGTTCCTCCCGTCCCAGCTGGTTGAGAAGAAATCACTCTGTTGTACAGGTGAAACTCTACAATCCTTTGTTCTGTCCAAACAGCATTGGAAAGTAAAGCTGTAGCCAACGTAACAGTGCCTGTTAGCCAAAGTCAGGACAAAGCGGTAGCAGTAAACCCACACCTGAGTGCCAGGACAGACACCTGCTCGATTCAACCAACTGTTGCAGCCTGTTAGCGGCTTCAAAAGCATTTTCATACAGAACCACGGCTGTGGGTTTCACGCTCCAATGGGATTGTTTCACAGCCAGAACTGAGAGGAGGAATAATTATAGCAACCAAAACAAGAACTTCATCTGAAAAGCCTCAAATTGACTTAAAATCAGTCAATATCTGATGAAAGTATGTGACCAGTGCCAGGTTTTGGTGCTTGATTAATGAGGTTTGATACCCAGGCCTGCACATCAAACCATGGTTAATAGTGATCCCAAGGCTTTTTCATTGAGTGCTAACCCGTTAAGAATCTGTAGTCATTGCTGCTGGATGAGTCAGTATGTGGAGAACCTTTCACCATACTGCTGCTGGACAGTCGCTGAGCAACAACTATTCATTTAAAGTTTATAGATAAACCAGATTGTTTAGTGAGCAGGAATAATTCTTGTTACTGGTTAAATGGCAATTTATGTAGGGAGGGGAAAAATCCTGCTTTCAGCTCAGAACCAAGTTTAAGAACTTCTGGAACCGCCAGTGTCTCAGACCAGGACGAGTGGTGCAAAGGTACACGAAGCAAGCACTTAACTTTAAAATAAGCAGATCCTCAGTTTTTTTGCACACAATTATTTAACAGTCCTATATGATGGGTGTAGCAATGGAGCGCTATTTCCACAGTGAAAAATACCAATCTAATATCAAAAAGATGTATCAAAACTCCTACTGTCTACACATCGCTATCAAAACCGGCGCGTTGTGACGGTCTGTATGTAGTGCACGTTTACCCACCCCCTCCAACAATGAGCTTTTTACAGTAGTCACACACACTGTTATATACAGAGCATTTCACATATTAGTGCCTTGAAAAAAGGTGCTGGTTCAGTAAACACAATGGTGCAGGTGATCGGTGAAGTCCTCTGAATACTGCCTGACAGTGTGTTCAAGGAGGCGTCTTCAAAGACCCGGAGCTAGCAAACAAAATCAGACAAAATCGAATTAGCATCACTTTGCATTTTTTTATGTGATCCTGAATTTAAGTCATACAGCAAAATTATATTTCATTGAAATGAAAAGACTACCTGGTAGAGTTGAAACGCTGCTTCAGCGTTAGGTAAAGAAACTGGAAAAGAGGAGACAGAAAGCTGATAAGTCATTTGCTTATGAAGAAGGCTCCAACTACCCTGTGTGGTTCAATACTTCAAAATAAAAGTCCAGGACACAACAGACAGCAGAAAAGGGACGAGGGTTAGAGTGGGGATGCTCGGAAAACAGTTTTTCTGCAAAGGATCAGCGGTCTAAACTAAAGGCTGGAGAGAGAAGACTTAGGATTACAAGTCGAGGCAGAGAGAAGACACATAGAAAAAAAATGTCTTCAGTTGGACAAAGTCACAGTGAACAGACGGTGGAAGAAAGAAAGGATTGTTGTTCAAGTCACAAGGCTCCACGGCTTGTTAATGCAAACCAGCTCAACTCTATAGCTGAGCGGGAACACGTAGGAGGCTCACCAACACGCAGTCACTCTGACTTTCATCAGGTCTGTCAGCACAGTGTAAATTTCCCAAAAGGTCCAGATTTATATGTAAATTCAACACAATAAACATATTAGCAGACTGACTGAGAGGTTCTTCTGTGAGCGAGCAGTCCTCATGAGTCTGCAAATGTCTGAGTTAGATTCTCTGCACCAAAGCAACAAGCAGCCAAAGTATCCGGCTTTGTCTGTTCTTGAGCTTGAGCTGTTTTTGTCTGATTTGATATGAGGCCACTAGTAGTCAGAACATGTTCAGGAGCAGTTTAAACGTATTAACCTACAGTATGGTCTAATTTCTGCTGCTGGACTGATGTTCCAGACATGTTAGCATGTAGGACATTTTGTCTACGAGGGGAAGAACTGTTGAAACTGCACTGTCATGTCAAAATCTGCCAGCCCCATGTTTACTGTGATGCAGTGTCACCTCGAACACACACTGCTGCTACTGCTCAACGTACATTTTAAACATCACATGAACTTACAGCGCGACACACACGGCAGCACCTCGGTGCATTTGGCAAGCTACATTTTATCAATGAATGAGCACATCGCAGCAACCGTCTGTGTCCCGTGTAAGCTCATAACACACAGTTGCTAACCTACTGCTAACTTGCTAGCTAACACTGTGACACACCGAAATGCTGCATGGAGAGCAAAGGAATCAAAGGTCTCGTTTGTGTTTTCTCTGAGTCACTAGCTTGGAGTCTGAGGTGTGTCACTGGAGAAATAACCAGTTAATGAAGCTACAATTGGCCAGCTGTTCTACGATAGGTTCAACCTCATTTAACATTTCTGGTGGATCTTTGAATTAAAGAAGTCTTTAAATAAAGTTTATTTTTTTTAGTAACAGCCACCAGTGCAGCACGAGGAGGCCATGTTTTCTCTATTTATTATCTGACACAATTCTAAAACTTACTCCAGTGGCACACGTTTGCCCCCGTTAGAACACAGTCAAGGTAAAATTAATATGCAAGTTTACAAATTTGGACCTTAAATGGAACACAAGACAACATGGAACAGAGATCATCCACCCAATCACAGCAATGACAAGACAAAAGACCAAATGACCAAATGGATCCATCACACCCACCGGCTACAAACACACATACAGCATATGCGTGTGTGTCTCATGAGTAGTAAGCCGATGCTTTCTTGCCGGAGTGTGGTGGGAGTCGACGCATGGAGAGAGGGGGGGGCACCCTGACGAAGCATGGAGGAGGAAGAATGAGGTGTGAGGTGAGTTTGGTATCATGATGGTACAGCTCAGTAACCCTCCTCCCTTTACCTCCCTCAGCTGCAGAGACTGCTGACACAATTCAAACAGCTTTTTTCTTTCAGTGAAGACAGGAAAAAAATGGACAATGTGACTTTTTTAGTACTGTTTATACTCTCAACTTGCACCATCTTGCACCTTGCAGAGCCCCTCAAGTCTCAAAAGATGATATTTCTTTTATCTTCTGTGCATGAGATACATACATAAACAAGATCTATAGATCTTGAGTGAACAAGGTGTACAGTTCTGTTGCAAACAGAGTGTGCAAAAGATCAATAAAGATCCATATACCTCAAGCAGAAATGGATGCATGGATACTCTGTGAACATGATAACTGGTGTGCACGAGATTTATGGATCTTGCATGAACAAAATTATAGCTAAAACATATTTAATGACTTAGGGGGCTCTGTACTTTACATGTCTGTGCATCAAGCATTCCTTTTAGAGCCAAAACATAATTCAGACCATTATTTCTTTCAGTTTATGGAAAATATTGTTTGTTCTTTCTTTAATATGTCCTAATGACCTTTGCACCTGAGGGATAAGAAACACTGGACTTTGATGTCCTCTGCAAGGAGGTGGGTAACAAGCAATGCATAATACTTTACACTAAGCAGAAGCAATCAATAAAAATACTGAATTTAAACTTTCCTTTTTCAAAAATCTAAAATATGACCATGATGTATCTGCAACATGGCCTGAGGGACGCTTCCAGCATTTATACAATGACAAAGAGCTGGAATGACTCACGTTGTGAGATGGAAGCGGTGCAAATTGAGGGAAGCGTGCTTCAAAGGGAGGAAAATGAGACACTGAACTGAAGTAGCAAATGTAAAGATCTTTTTCTCACCAGCTCGCCTGCACAGCTTCGATGTCACTCACTAAGTTTTGGGCCAAACAAATCCCAAAAATCTGTGAATGAAAAAAAAAAAAAAGAGAGGCGACATTAGACATTTTCACAAAGGGGGACGCGGACTGATGCTTCAGTTTCAGCTTGTTTCTGGAACATTATGACGGATAAACACGCGGATGGAACCGACCTGCAGCAGCGCCACTCCTATAAAGATCCCGGCCACCAAGGTGAGGTTGTCCTGCAGCCACTTCTCAAACTGTGGCACGCAGCCTTTCACGTTGATGTAGTCCTTTTGCTCCGAGTCCTGTGATCAACATTATCTCCTGTGGTCATCTTTGCCTTTTCACTGAGTGTGTGTGTTTTAAAAAATGAAGCCTCAATTTTCAGCCTTACCTTGAGTTACATGAGTTTTATTTCTGTGCATTCATTTTGAAGAAGATGGCAAAAAAAGCACATTTCCCCTGTTTCTTTGTGTTAATTTGCGTGTTAATTCTTTGGAAATTTAGTCTAGACACTGAACAGAAGCAGCGTTTAAGTAGTACTGCAATGAATATCTGATGTATGATTGTTGAATATCTCATCAAATCATTTCAGTCTTCCAACAGATGACAAATGCAATATTAACCAGCCTGAAAATGAGTATGAATATGTACTAAAACATATATTTGTCATTAATTTCTTCAAAATCCTGGCCTCCAATGCTAACATTTTCCATGAGCATACATTATGGCAGCTTTACTCCACCTTTGACCTGCCTTCAAAAACCCTGTTTGTAAAATCATTTGCACGAAATAACTCACTAAAATCAGAAATTAAATGTTGCATCTTCTGAAGTAAACTGGATCTGATAGAGTCAAAAATGGGGAGAATTAAAATGCGAGAAATTCTCAAGTGAGTCAAGTAGGTACAGGTTACTTACTGGTTTAGCTCGAATGTCGTATCCACACTGAGTGTTTATGACATCCTCCTGGAGACAAAAACATTCAACTTTAAAGTATGTGACTGAGGACCTCATCTGACTAGTAAAAAAGGATGTGAACGGGTTCAAATGCAAAGGACAGAGAGGTCAGAATGAGTGTATTTGTGCTGTGTACATGCAGGCAGAGTGAGGGGCTCGTACCGCGGGGTCCTTGGTGCAGCAGGAGAAGGGAACGCCACACTTCTCTCGACTAGGATTCCCGTCGGTGCAGTTAAAATAGATGTTCAGGTTCCAATCGTCGGCTCCGAACGCCCCGCAGCACTCCCACTGAAGTCAGCACAGAGGACAGAATGGTTAACAGCTTCTGATGTTGGAAGTCCAGAAATGATGAAAGACATTTCCTGTCCTGTAGGTGGACTTTCTGACATGACTGTGTGTGATCAGTGTTAAATAACCAAAGATAGAAGTTCAAGACTTCCTCACAAGCAAATAATCTCCCCATAAAACTTCAGATTAATTCACTGATAACGCTGCAAACTACACATAAAAACACATTATTAGTACATTTTTTTACCAAATCCCAAAGAAAATCAAATGAAATCTAAAACATTTTATATGTTTTTAACAGTTACCCCATAAAATAACCAACTACTGGGCATGGAGGATATGCTTATCTCCCTGTTCTAGTCTATCATCGTACTTGAGTGTATTGCAATTCTACAAGTATTGTGATTAAACATTATGATTTAAAAATAATAAAATAAGATGTTAGCCTGAAAAGAATAGAGCCCCTGAAAACATGTATGTATGTGAAAGAGTTGTTTCTTATGATATTACTGTGGCGATAATGCTGATTTCCATTAATTGTAAATCCCGTTATGTGTTAGCATCGAGCTAACAGGCTAAGCGCTAGTTATTTGTATAGATAAAATTGATTCAGGCTTTTCTATGTGCTAAAGAAGGCTGTGAGATATGGCTGAAAGCTCTGACAAAAGCTAGTAAGCAGAATGTGTGTAAATATGATCGTGTCGAACCATCATTTCCACGTTTTTTTGTGTTCAACTGTGCAGTAACCTGTTTTCTTACTGATCTGCTGCTGTTTTTCTTTCACTTACATATTCCTGAGTGAAATCGATGAGGTTCTGAAGATCGATGTCGTCGCGGTACGCCCGGATGTTGTTGTTGATGAACAGGTTGAGCTGGTCTTTAATCCAGTCCTTAAAGACAAACGCCAGGACTCCCGTCGTCAACTCCAAGAAGAAGATGATTCCCAGAAACACAGAGAACTACGGCAGGAAGACAGAAATACACAACACTCAGTGAACTTTCCAGTCTGTCCTCCACACAGTGTGCAAAGTGTGCATCTTAATCATGGAACATACAAACTTGAGTAGAAACGTGTTTTCCCGCAGTGCTCCAATGCATCCCGCGAAGCCCAGAATGAACATGACCCCCCCGACCACCATGAATAGCCAGACTGGGTCCAGACCCCCGAGGTCTGTGATGGACGAGATGTTGGACAGAACTCCCTGGAGGGACGAGACAGAGGACAACAACACTCTCAGTCTGAGCCGGGCAGCTGCGTCTCTTTCAGGACACAACACGTGTTCGCCAAAAGGGTCACAGTGACATAAAAGAGGATGGAACTGGAGCTCAGAGGGGAAGCAGAGCTGCAGCAGGCACAAATAATACAAAAAAAAAAACATGCCATCACAAGGATACAATCAAGCAAACACTGCATCACTGGACATTACAGCTGCATTGCCCACTAGGGGGCAGTGGACCAAGCTGCTAGCAGCTACACGATGTTTGTTAGCTATGTTTCCAATTCAACTAATAATAACTCAGGGTGTCTACTTACCTTCTCACTCCATGCCCACAGTCCAATTCCAACTAAGGCCATGCCCAGCAGCTGCAAAACACCACAGTCATATCAAATTACTGCAAAGACGTGTTGATGCAGGACGACATGCTGCCAGTCTGTCACATTGTTAGGACATAAAAACACAATAATGGCCTGTGAGGCTGCTGTGACCCTGTGCTGAGGGATCAGTAAATCCTGCTGGTTGTGCTCTGACCCTTCTTTTTACCTTGGTAAGATATAATAGCTGTATATATTTTTTAGTATGTTGACACTTACAGAACAAGGGATTCATTGGGGGTTTTAGTGAGCATCACATCACACCTGAGGCTTGCAGCTCACAGATGAAATGTTTCAGGCCTCAATCTTCTGCCAGTCTGATCATTTCGTCAGTAAGAGTACACTAAACACATGCACAGATGCACAGGCCTAATGCAAGAATGCTTAAAAAATAAATGAACTATTTAATGAAATGCTCCCCAACCAGTAGATGCATTGAAATCACCATTAGAAAACAATGTTCAATGTGGTTAAAGCAGGAACACCAGTGACCCGGTCTGTCCACAGCTGCTTCATACTGCATGAAAAGCTTCTTCTTCAGCTCATTAAATCCCTGCAGCCATGTGAAGGCAGCAGGACACACATTTTGAGAAATCTTCAGCCAGAGTTCAGAGTCATTCCACGCACAAATATACGGGAGCCGAGGGTGGCCAAGCTTGAAATGACTTTTTTATGCCGTTATCTCGAGATCACGTGTTAATCGTTTTATTATCTTGAGATAACAAAGATCATTTTCTTGCGATAACAGGTTAATTCATCTCATTACCTAGAGAAAACAGAACACAGATTGCTTGAGATAACAAGATAATTGATCACAAGAAAACAACTTAAGATTCATTGCCCGCAGCCGTGGCTGTTTGGAAGGTGTAATAAAGTGTGTATACATATCATTTTATATAAAATAAAATAAAATATACATATAATAAATTGTATAAAATAAGACGTGAAATCATTAAGTGATGATTTTGAGATAATGACATGAAAAAAAAAAATGCAATTATGGTTGTTTTCGGCTTCCGTACTAATGTTAGAAGGCTGCTACAGAATAACCGCACACACCTCTACACACATCAGACAGCTGGGTTATAACTCGGTTACCTCTGAGAGCCATCAGATTATCAGAGCTCATTGATCCTGTGCATCACAGCCTCTTTTCCAATTAAAAAAAAAAAAAAACAGGTTTCACTCATTAAATGTTTTACAGTGTAATCGCTGCTGTGCCACATTTTAAGGTCTGATGGAAGAATTCACGAGAAATACAGCAAATTCTGACTGATCGGTTTGATGCCATCATATCACCTGCTTTGTTTCTGTCATGGTCTCTGTGCTGTAAGTGTTAAAAACATCTGCCTCCTGCTGCAGATTAGTGGCTCAGTGTCACATCTGGACGCTCGGCTCCATCCACACAACAGTATGATTTCCTGAAGACGTCCTTTCTTCAGCTGTTGAGATGTTGTTTTCATGTGTCACTGTGATTGGCTCAGCTGTGTCAGAGCCATGAGACCAGTGATGTGATTGGCTGAGAGCGTAGTCATTAATCATCACAGCCTCCATCTATCCACCACCCAGCTCTTAGCACTTTGTCCTGCTACCATGTTGCACTTTTTGTGCTTGTGGCCAAAATTGGGGCCAAAATATTAAAAAATCTGATGTTTCAAGTTTGCAAAAGTGAAAATCTGCTGCTTTTCCTCCTCTTCCATTATAGTAAATTAAATAATTTTGAGGATTCGGATCATTGGTCAATGACATTAACTTTAAGATGTTTTGCATGCTTTTATAATTTAATAAACCATGCAATTATTTTAAATTAACATACAAATTCAACTTAAAAAACTATGAGTTATTACACAGGCTAGAACTGACCCTCTCTCCTATCATTTATGTGTAATATGTATAAAACTAGCAAAAATATATCATATTATATATTACATTAAAGCTGAAATAATTAGATTAGATTGCTCCATTACTCATTGGAGAGATAATTAGTAATAACAACACTTCTAATTATCAATAAATAATTGAAGATTGACAATCAAAGACATTTTTAAAGAAATATGGCTTTAAAAAGAAAAAGAAAGAGGTCTTTCAAGTCACAGCTTGTCAAGTGTGAAGACTTCCTACTTTCCTTTGTTTTACATCACAGTGCACTGATTCTCTCTGGGCTCTGCTGTCTGACCTGGACACTGAGGGAACCTGTGAGGCATTTCTCAATACTGCCTCATGTTTTACATCAAATATGCTTGAGAAGAAGTGCTCGTGGAAGCCTTATTTAATTTCTATTTCAGTGCCTTCACACTGCTCCTGTGTCATCAGCTCACACATGCTGTCAACACGTTTCTAATGACCACTGTGGACATGACTGACATCTTTTATTCCAAGCTGTTGTGTCATGTGTAAACACATCATATGTGGGTGTAAATGCGGTGCTCAGTGCTTTGTGTATCAGTGATATGGATGTCACTGTATGGTAAGCCTGCAGTCTTACACTGAGGCGCTCTGCTATCATTAGTTCACTCCAAAAAGCCGATTAGCTCCGCTGTCAACTGACCGACAGCTGCTTTTATCCGGACATTATTGCATGAAAACAGACACAAATAAAGCATCAATGCGCTGATTTGCCTGAAAATCAACTTGAACGATAACGTGATAAAATCCGATGATGATCGAGGCCTTCCTCCCCATTGGTCAGTGGACGTGATAATAACCGAACTGCACTTGAGAGACGCGCAGATGCGTAGAATTAAACAAAAAAACAACCTTCTTACCCAAAACAGGATGTTGAATCCGAAAATGAAGTACTTGATGCAGCAGCTGACTTCGTGGCCTTTGTAATGATTCCCCGACATGTTTGAGCATCCTCGGCGCGGTGTCTGTGAGGAAAAACACGGCCTGCTTCACAGGCTTTGTGTGCGCGATGGAGCAGGTTGAGCGCTCCGGGGATGCATTTCACTGAGGCCGCTTCCGATGGTCACTGCGCCGCTTCACATCCACGCCAGGAGCATGCTGGGAGGAGGTCAGGACGCGTCCGCACGGCTGCTACTGGAAATACTCACGGACGGCGACGCAGCGGACAATACAATCAAATACAATCAAAAATTATCCTCCGATTGCTGGGCAAACTGCGCCTGGAGGGGGCGGTACCGTTACTGCGGGTGGTCGTCAATGATTGGCTGGGAGAAGCCTTGAAAGACGGACACGGTGACGAGTCATATCAGAGGAAGGATTGGTTACTTCCTGTGTCTCGAACGATGTACTTATGATAACACACACAAACAAACATTTTATTTTTAATCCTAACAATCAAATTTAGTCTCAAACAGTCAGCCTCATCAGCGCTCTCCCTCTTTAAGTGGTAATGAAACCCCCATAATTCCAGAAATATTAACGAGGGCATGACCCTGGTGACCTCAAAGGCCGCTGCAGCCCTGATGATGATGACAATGGTGATAATAATAGTTACTACAACAACAACAATAGCAAAAAAAAGATAATCATCATCATAACAAAGCAGGATTTTAGAAACACTGAGGTCATTAGTGCAAATTCCTTCAGCAGAACCCCCCCCCTCCCCCTTGCTGGAAGACATTTGACAAGCCACCAAACTCTGTGTTTTAAACATTTAAACATTTACTTCAGTGTTCAGTCATGGTTCGTGTTCATTTCCTGACATTGTCTGACGCCAAGTACATAATTCTGGTGGAAAACTACTTCTATTTTAATTTAACATATTTAGTTTTAAAACAAGTAGCATGAAAAGATTAAAACATAGTCCGAAAGCATTAGAATTAAAACTGTATTGAATGTTTCTGTTGAACTTTTCCATAGCTTCCACAAACATTTCACGATTAGTCAAACTAAATTGCAAAAAGGAGGGAGAAAAAGTCTCAGCGCTGCCAGCTCCACAGGAAGTACAAGCATGCCTTGATGGTAATCTCTTATCAGGCTGCAGTAGCCTCCAGAGCCGAGGACTGTTAATAATGCAACTCCCTGTTACAGATGTTACATACAGCTGTTCCTGTCCTGATGTTACTGCTGTCACTCCTGATAAAAATGCTGCTACTGATTGATAGATGTGATTTCAGGAACAGTTAGCTGTATAAGACCATCCATAGTGACGCTGTAATTGCAGCAGTTTGATCGTGTGTCCAGGGTTTTCCATTTCCACATTATCTGTGGATTTAATGAAGTAATTTTGTTAATAGTTTTGTCCGTCTGAAAGTTCCAACACTTCAACCTCGCCATTGTGTTCTCACCCTTTTGCCAATTTTGTCCTGAAGCATTTTACTTAATATCCACCACATCAGAAGTGGATTGGCACAGAATTGATTAGCTAAGTTTAATAAAACACATTTGAACAGTAGTAGTGGCCCCAGTGACGGAGTTAGATGTGCAGGGGGTGAGCTTGGTAAAGCACCAGTAAGGGTTCACTCAGAGAGCCTCTGTTCAGACAGTAAAGGCTCTGTGTCAGGGCTTCATGGAGGACCAGACTCCCGCTCTCATCTGTGTAACGCAGCTGAAAGCCCACCACCTCCAGAGGCTTCAGAGCCAGAACAGCTGACACATCAAACACATCATATCCGGATGAGGGTCGCTGGTCCAGGGTCAGCAGTCTCTCCTCAAGGGCAGGACTTTCTTTGAGAGCTCCCTGTGATGTTGTGATGCTGTGCAGGGTGACGGTCACGCTGATGGGACGGGGGTGCAGGGTTTTCCTGAACAGGACCAGCTCCGCGCCCATCATGGACGGGTTCAGGCTGCTGACATTGAACCAGATCCATCCTGGAGGAGCGTGATGTGGACCTGGGTGACGATCCAAAGAATGATTTTCATACATGTAAAAAAGTTTTAGATTCTTTTTTTTTAAAAATACATCTTTAGACTTCAAAATTGAAGTAGCCCTCCAGATAAATAAAGATTGCGTCTAGTGCATTAATGCGTTTTGAAGTTGCACCAATCAATCTTTCTATTATTAACAATATCTGTTGACAATAAGGTTGTTTAACAAACACAGAAAATTATCACCAGCTCTGCAGTTCTCCTTGAGCTTTTTAAACTCTTTTAGGTCATTGTTTTGGTTGTTTTGACTGCAACTGTACTATTTTGCTTCTGTCTCACCGCTCTCATCAGCTGTGTTTCCTGATTTCGGCTCTGATAAACCCACTGTACAATTTTCAGCTACTTTTGTCATTGTTAGCAACTTACGAACCAGATCATTTTCCCAGGAGTTGGTGGAGACAAAACAGAGCTAAAAGGAGAGTGAATATTTGCATTTACAGCTTGCTCTGCTGTCCCCTAGTGGCCAAACAAAATGCAGCTTTGAAGTGCAACCATTTTTGCATTTATGATCTAACTTATTATATATTTTTATACTGTATCTGCTTTTAAATTGGGATGCTGTTTGTCTTCATATTTGTCTTAACCATGTTGCACATCTGTCCAAAATCCAAACAGTGATGTCACAGCAGGTGTTTGCTGATGGAAGACTACCAGCTTTGCCAACTTAAAGACGTCATCACTGGAACAACGCTAATGCTAACTACCCGGTTGTTCTTTTACCGTTTTACTGCAGTCAGTCAGGAAATGTAAAATACCATTTGACATGATTAGAATGGGTTTGATAAAGCAGTACAATTACTGAAAAACAAAATGAACATGCTTATTCCTTTAAGATAAGATGGTAAAATAATGGTAATTCTTTTCAAATCCTTACCAACAACACTACGATAGCTCTGCACCAGTGTTCCATCTGAACCCCCAAAGTCTTGCGCCTCTAGTGAGTCCAAGCGCTGATAGATCCTCTTCATGTAGGGATGTGGCTTAGCCTGATGGCTCGCAGACACTTTGTTGATATGCAGCATTTCCAGAATGGCTTTGTTGAGCTCCTGGTCATCCTCTGCATCTCTGCGCTGATCCATCAGCAGCAAACCTGTGACGGAGCACAGCAGGAGGAGGACCAGCATTACAACCAAAAATCCCCCACGGACACCTTGGACCATTCTGAGGAATATTTAATGATGTGAATTATCTCTAAGAAGTCTCATATGATCCTGTATCTGCACGTCTTTTCCTCTCAAAGTGCTGCTGAAACTTCCACCTCACAGGCTTGTGGAACAGTCTGTGCACTAATAGGTCAGCAGGAACCACAGGGGCTGTCAGGACTTAGTGAAGCAGTCCCGTTCTGAAGCTGAGGAATGTTACTTCCTTTTGACACACACTCTGCCATGGACTGTAGGAGCCACAGTCCTGCACTGCTCTCAACAAGCAGCCACTGGATTAATGCACTGACTGGAAAGACTCTGCGGTGGCTTGAAGGAGGAGTGTCAGGGCCACTTTTGGGATAACAGTCAGTGGTTAGGGGTTGGGTGCCTTGCTCAAGAGCACCTCAGCAGTGCCCTGGAGGTGAACTGGCAGCTCTCCAGCTACCAGCCCACCTCCATATTGACTAGTCCATGCTGGACTTGAACTTAAACAAACCTTAAACAAAGTCCTCTCAGTCTGACCTTCCACCACAAATTCCTCCTCAGGATGATTAAATATCTTTGAACCACAGTCCCCCTTTGACTAAAGGATGAATGTTCTGGCACAGTCTAAGCACACATCTGGTCTGATGGGGTGCTGTAATTAAAAGGTCAGTCTCACCTTCTTTAACACTGGTTTTGGTGAAGCTTTCATTGCAAATTGCACTTGAGGATGTCCCCATCATTTCTGGGTGGCAGCATGGGTTTTTAAATGTTTAGAGTGACTTCCAGAAAACAGATAGATAGATTTTAACTTCACTAACTCTAAACTAAATGATTTTCCCAGCTAATACTGACACCTACTGGCTACCTGTAAAACTACAGTCTATATTGGTCAATGTAAAAAAAATCATATTTGGATAAATTGAGTCACATTCAGTCACTTCACTCGCTTTAACAAGGCATTTATAAAAGTTGCTCTGGTGTAAAAGTTTTATCTACGACCTGAAACAATAGTGTTTGTATTCTCTTGCAATTGTAATCCCAATTTGATAAAGGAGACAATGATAGATGATTGGAGTGAACTAGGACTGACACTGAAATAAAAACATTGCATTTAAAGAAAGAACACTTAAAACAAATCAAAGGACAATTCGAAGATGAACTCCTGGTTAATACTTCTTGAGGTTGCTTACGGTGTTAAGCACTGCTAACAATATAGACAGTTAGGTTGCCAAAATGTGAGAATACAAAAAGAAGCCTTTAACACTACTGATCCAGACGACATTTCATTCAAACTGGTTTGTTTAAACATCCTCCTGCCTTAAAAGTAGCTAAATCATCACTTTCATAATATTGGCTGTAATGAGTAACCACTTGCACAGTGGCAGACCTTTAGTCTTGTTCTAAATATTGTTTTTGTCAGTAGACTGCAACAAGGGGGTAATTTCCACTAGGGATGAAAAGATATGTCCCCCTGAATTTTAGAGTTTTTACACACTAAACCAGGGGTGGAGAACCTTTTGCCTAGCAAGGGTCATGTATTTTTTAGAACATCGCTCATGGGGCAAACTAAATTATTGAACACATATCACACTAACCTCTTTCTGCTTCTCTTTTGCCAAGGTGTCTGATGTCAGATGCTAGTGATGATGATGATGCTACTCGCAGCAGGTTTTCCAGGTTTGGGTTTGACTCTGAAATGTCCTGTTCACCATGAAGGCCAAATCACTCCTTCCCAGGAGATTTTACAACCATCCACATTTGGCCTCACATGACAAATTAAATGACTGTCTTTCACACTTCAGGTGACTCCAGTGACTGCCGTTATGCAGCCAGGAGCACTACAACCCAAGTTGAATCAATGACCTAGAGATAACAAGCTAAATACCTGCAACTTCCCACCACTCAGAACTGAAGAAGCCCCTTGGACCAAGTCCAGCTGCCTTTGATTCAACCCTCCTTGGATCGCCATGACCTGAAAGACCGAGAAGACACCAAATCACAAAGCCACTTTCAATCAGTTCCATGACAGGTTTTCCCTTCGACTCCATTAATTCTTTGAGACTTTTGGACAATTTGACCTTGTCTGGTGCCAGCAGCTCCGCAACAGCAACAAGGCACTCCTTCACAAATCCTCCTTCTGAATGAGGTTTCAGCTTCTTAGCTGTTAACTTGCTTGCCCCAAAACTTGCCTGCATAACACTGTCTGTCAGAATGTGATCTTATGAGAGCTACTTGTTGCACATCCAAACTCCGAAGAGTGTTAACTTCATCCAATCGCATTTGTCCTTGCAGCTCCTCCAGTTTAGCATGTTTCACTGCATCACTGCTACTTCGTACCCACAAACTAACTTGGACAGACTGGCTTGTATTTTACTTTAAAAAAACCAAAACGATTTGTCCATTTCTCTTGAAAAGCAGCACATTCCACATCAACTTCCACATCTTCTTTTCTTTTCTTGACAGCTGCCATGATACACTGATGTGGCATCCTAACTCAACACAGATCTGTGCAGTGTGTATGTTGCATTCAGGGACCACAAATCACCATATATTTATGTGCATTTTGAAGTATTGCATTGAAAAGAGTTGATGCATACTGCAGTAAAATTTAAAAAGCTGTCCTCAATTTCACAAAATAAATTTGACATTTGGTTGAGGTGGCTATTGCCTTTTCTGAAAAAAGACTTAATATGCTTAATAAGAGATGAAAACACATTTTTGAATAAGTTCCGATATATAGCAAACATTCAACTCACAGGCCTGATCAGCTGTTTCTACACTAAGAGAGGAAGATGCATCTTAAAACGTCTCCTCATTGCTCAGCACAGAGCTGATGTAAACGTCCTTATATTAATACATGGAAGGAACAGAAATGCCATATTTCCAAAGCTTTTTCTGTATTTTTCTTTCTCACTGTTTGAGGCCCAACTGGCAATCTGTCCTTTTATAGACTTTTCTCTCTTTTTCTTACATTAGTGCTCTGTTAAGCCTCTTATCTTTGCTCCCTTCTGTTCAGTAATGACAAAGCTGTTCCTCAAGCCACCAGGCACTTTGGACCAGTCTTTGATCTCGAGGCCCAGTGTTTGTCTTTAGGTTTTTCCGCTCTGATTACTGATGCCACGGCAGCAACAAGAGGAGGAAGGCGTCTTCAGCCGGCTCTTCCTGCCCTCAGCCTCTGTCCCTCCTCCCCCTCCCTCCCTCACTCTCTTGTAGGTGGAGTTTGTCGCTGAGGAGTGAGGAAGCTTCTGTCAATGAGGTAGTTGCTCTTGAAAGCGGAGGAGAACAGGCAGGTAGGGAGGAAGAAGAAGCGGAAGATGTTAGCAGATCAGGTAAGGACATGTCTAAATGTATGTGTAGATCTCCATTGAGGGTCTGTCTTGCTCGGGAACATAATGTGTTTACTTTCTTTTCCTCCCTCCTTTTATAATAGTTTTTCTCCTCCTAATTTGTCAGACTGTCCCTCTTCATCATCTCTTTCTCTTCCCTCTCTCATCACAAACTGTAATTTGGATGATCAACCTTACTGTTAGTGTCTCAAAATTCATCATTTATCAGTATAACCATCAAGTGATACCTAAGAAGACTCCTGTGGTCTAAATATCTCAAATAATTTTGTCAGAATATGGTGTTTAATTCAGATTTAACTGCACATACGTGCTTCTCTCTGCAACGCAAAAGCACCATGACAAACACCGGTGCACAAAACTGAACTTTTACCTATTTATCACATCCTCAGCTTTTGTTTCTAGCAGTCAGGGAGTGTTTGGGAGCTTTCTAAGGCTTTCTGTGGCACATTCTGGACTACACTGCTGGACAGCAGCCAAATGTCTCCACTCATGTTTTCAGCAGAATACCTTCTTCCCTGATGGCTTGTCTTCCTTGAAAATTGCTGGCTGCTAAGGACCCTGTCATTATTAAGATTAGAAGAAGAAACTGTTGCTGTGAGTGGATATAACAGACATTCCCAGCTGTGGAGTAAAACCACTTGTTATGTGACGCATCACATTCCCTCACAGCTGTGTGTTGTGTGTTCAGCCTGAAAGCACATGCTATGTTTTTGCCAGCTGGTATATGTAGAATCTTAAGTCTTAATAGCTTCACTGTATCAAAAAATGTATATATGTAATCTTCTGATTCATGAGGAGTGGAGTGTGGAGTGTTTTTTCAAATGTTTGGAAAACTCCTTCAATATTTGATTTATTTTTATATACATAAGGTAGCTGATGGGCTGGTGCTCCATTGTGCTGCAAAACTACTTCAGTTCATAAGAAGATTACTCACAAAATCTAGGCGAAATCTAAGCAGCAGAGGCTGAGATATACTGACTTGTACTCTCCAATATAGGTAAAACTGGACTACATTTCCCATACTGCAGCTAAACATTTACTGCAAGTCTGTAGTTTCAAAGCTGAGATAACCCTGATGACATCAAACTATGTACATTTTGCAAACACTATGTTTAGAAATGTTTATAATGCTGAATTTATGAGCAATAAACTACACATTTACTCCGTTCAGTTTATACACTCAGAGGTTTAGGCTCCTGCAGTCTTAATTGCTGGCTAATGTTTGCCCAGGTTAATTAATCATAGACAGATTTTCCTGCATAACCGACTTTACTGATGTTTGCTTACTTTCTGATGCTGCTGTTACTGTAACTGTGTATTTTAGCATTTACCACTTTCCAGTATTTGCCACTTTTGACTGTTCACCAAATGCTGAATATTGCTTTAAGGCCAGAAAGTTGTACAGAGAAGTTCATCAGCATGCACTTGTGCACAGCTTGATGACTTAGTATCTACTTAAAAGGCTGGTTGGCCAAGTAACGTAGCTGTCAAGCTAACCATTAACACAGTAGCCAGCTGGGAATGTAGGCTGCAGCCAGACTAAATGGCTGTGCATTGGCTATATATTTTGCTGCTATTTAGCTTGATAACAGTGTTAGCAAATTTCTACTGTGTTGTAACGTGGTTTATAGGCTATGATAGATTGATAGCTATGACAGGTCTGACCAGTATACAAAATATGGGCAGACTGGGGGGTGTTAGACTCCTAATTTACACTAGGACATTAGCTATTAATTTTTAAATCATACCATTGACAAGCAAATGTGACTTACTGAAAACATGAAGGTTGCTTCTGTCTGTGCAATCTCGTTATTTAATTTATTTATCTCATTGTCTTTTCAGCATATAGGATTAAAAACTGTTTGTGTTCATGTGCGGATGCTGTTTTTTTTACCCCTCCCATGTGGAGTACCCCTTTAAGAGGATATGAAACAGCTGGGGAGAGTGGTACTATGCCATGCAACACTGATGTTTTGTTTAAATTGGGTTTCGGCAGTGCATATTGTATTACCACAAGCCTATGGGAATGTAAATCCAGTCTGTCATTAGGCCTGTGGTCTCTGACACTCAGCAGATATTGAGCTTCCTCCTGAATGACAAAACAGTTCACTCCTGACATGTGAGGTTAATTCAAAAAGAGGTTGGTGGTCTCTGCCTGTTTGCTAGGATCTAAATCTACAGTACCCGACATGACAGGAAATAGGACAGCTTCTGTGGATGCATCATGTTGACATTATATTGTACAGCAACTGTAACATGAAGCTCTGCCAAAACAGGAAAAGAATCAACTACAAACAGTGGCAGGACCCTCAGAGTGCTCCAGGCAGCTTAACCTTAGGACCTTTCCCAGCACTCCCACCTTGCATCTGCAGCCTCCCCACTGGGACTCACTCCAGTCAAATCTTTAACAGAGAGACAGAGACAGATCACTGAGGCCTTTGTGCCTTAACATTGAGTAAATAACAGTGACATGCTGCTTCTGAGTGTGGCACAATGCTGAACAAGGTGTTATCTGCTAAAATTTGATCTTCTCTCACCTCTGGCAAGCAGTTGGACTTTGGTTTGCTCTTAGCACTCACAAAGCTGCATGCTATGGGACATGTATGTGCTCGTGCAGACTAGAGGGGAGGATGCCGCTTGTTATTTTTTCTTGATCAGACTGTCTTTAAAATTGACTTTCATTGTGACATATATGAAAACAAACTCTATAGTAATAGTAAAGCTTTAAAGGTTTTGGATGGGGTTGAGGTCAGGACTCTCTGCAGGCCAGTCAGGTTCCTCCACACCCAACTGGGAAAAGGATTGTCATGTTGAAACATCTGTCAGTACACACACTGACAACTGTAGCTAAGGCTCTATGCTTCTCATCCTTCTTAGCAGTGCAAAGAAGATGTTTTTGTTTTTTTTTTGTTAAAGCTGCACTAATCAATATCCATGCATCAGATACCTATGTGAAATGTGAAAGAGGGCACCCACAGAGAACAATCCTCCCATGTCTGTGGCACCTTTTAGCCTCTTCAAACTCATCAGCATTGTGTCCAGCAGCTATTTCAGTAGAAAAGCTTTGATAAACTGTACATAAATTAGTCTTGCTGATGTTAGTTATTGTTGTCAAACAGAGTTCCTCCAAAATGACACCTTTTCAAGTTAATTAACAGCCTTGTTTTCAGCTGTACCAGCCTTTTAAACACATCATCATGCAATTGAAGTTAAAACACGACAATCACCAAAATGAGACAAAGAGTTTTGTTAGCAGTACATTACCAGCACTCCCAACAGGGTCTGATGTGGAGGTAAAGGGGATTTTTGACCATTTGGAATCCTGTTTTTGCACTCAGCCCCTTGAACATGATCTTTCCAGCTCCCTCAACACAAGCATTGTTCATGGGGACAGGCTCTAACATGTTCCCCAATGCAGAGGCTGATTATAAGGTGCTTTTCTGTCCAAGGTGCTTTCTGTGTGAGGTCTCCCGGAGAAAGGGTAGGTGTCCCAGAGAAGGGCTGAAGGAATGTGGCAGGATGACAACTAAAGCCTGTTTTTCAAATACGAAACAACTCCACTGTACCTTCTCAGCTGGGTCTAGGGTGAGGTGAGACAAAAATTTATTAATCCCTGAGGAGAAACTGGAAACTGCACTGTAAAAAAAAAAGTCTGGCAGCAAAAGTTGCCAAACACTTACTGTCAAATTACAGTAGCCTTAGCTGGAGGAACATCTCACAATGAATTAGGACTAACTGGCAACAGGTTAGTAACATGAGCATCCCAGAGAGGCTGAGTCTTTCTGAAGTAAAGGTGGGGAGGGGTTCACCTGTAGTCAAAGACTGCACTGGCAAATAGTACAACAATTTAAGAATCCTGTTTCTCAACTTAAAACTACAAAGAATTTGGGGATTTCATTCTCTGTGGTTGTTACCTACAAAAGTACAAACAGGCTATTCAGCTTAGTAAAAACTGTCAAGTCCTTTCAAGTCACAAGCCTCCAGTCAGCAACAAGTCTCAAATCATGAATACCAAGTCAAAGTCTTTAATCAATGGTGGCAAGTCCTTAAAAAAGCATCGTGAGTCCTCTACCTCTGACAAATATGTACTGAACTTTCCTTGGCCATAAAGAAAACAACAGGAGCTAAATTCTTTCCAATAAAAAAATATACAAATTCATATAAAATCAGTATAACATACAGATGTGAACCTGCATGCTAAAAAAGCTTGAAGTTAATAGAGGAGATTGAAAATGACCCATTTCCTTTCTGGGTTCCAACAATGCCTCTGCAACTAATTTCACCAAACCTTGACCTGAGAATACAAAAACAGATAATATCTATCATTCTCTTAAAATTGGCTGCACACCAACAGGTGGAAACTCTGTTGCCTTTGCTGTTTTCAATGTACACACAATGGCAACTTTTCCTCTACCCTCACAGCAGCAGCAGTTGGGAACCATGAGATGGCTCCTCCCGAGGAGCACAGTTTGCTGCTTGAACTGAAATTGTGCATGATCAACCTTTGACTCTTTTAGTGCAGGGACAGTAAGGGGTTAACAAGGGCTAAAATTAAGGTTGGGGCCAGAAGCTGTAAAACCAATTGTCAAACTGACTGTTATCCAGTGTAGGGATGTTAAATAAGGTGTAATGTAGTCATCTCTATGTTTGGATCCAGTTAACACTAACACACTAAGTGCAGTATTATGCACAACTGATGAGAAACTTCTCAAGGCGAGACTACTAGTCTGTTATTATTAGATACACTGCAGACACACAGCAACTGACAGAAAGAGGAGGTCATGTTATTCAGAGAAATATTAGCTGTTTCTGGGTGAATAAATACTAATGTTACTTCAAACCACGACTGAGCACATCATGTTTAAGAATGTAGTTTAAACATGAACACAAAGGGCAACCATTTACTGCATACTGCTCATAGAAACTGAGCACAATTAGCTGATAATTAGCCTGATCAGCCACCGTCAGTAATCAATAACAACACACATTATTAGACTGTAGCTAAATTATTAATCAAGCCAATTACTAACCACAGTCGATGAGTGTCTGAAAACCTTATCATACTTCAGCAATTACCGAGGGTTTGGTGGTGACAAAATGTTAAGAATTCTACATCGAATACTGGAATTCAAAGGAAGCTCCCTGTGCTGTCACCCGCAAAAGCAGATTACTCTAGAAACACAAGATAGAAGGTGTCTCAATTCATCACTATAATCCATAAACTGTTACCCACTGACATGATGGTAACACCAGTTAAGGTCGGTGGGTTTCTATCAGACTGATTTGCCCCAGAATGCAGCCACAGACAGGGTTGCCCTTTGTCATCTCTGCACTTTGCTATTATTATTGAACTACTAGCACAGTTTATTAGAGATGACTTTAACATAAAGCGGTTAACAATAAATGGAGAATAACATAAAATATCATTGTACGCAGATGTAACAACAAAGCCACGCTGCAGATGGTATTAAATATCTGGGTATTCAAATGTCTGCATCATTAAAGAAACCCCAAAAACAATAAATATACTGTATATATAAAGTTGCCTTAATTTTACATTTGGCAGCAGGAAGTATATTTGTTGTATTTTTAAAAAGAATTCAGTGTAGTTTAACATTCAAGACAATGAAACAATTGAACAATCCAAACTAATTTCCTATATTTTCATGGAACTTTAACTAATGCTGAAAAAACAACAAAATATGTAAAATAACAGTCAATTGCTCTAAAATAACATGATTTTTTTTTTACAGTGTAGGAGCAAAGAATGAAAACAGGCTATGATTGGGGGGGGCAATTTAAGACCCCCTTAGGCTATGTAAAAGGAAGCTTTAAAGATGTTTCAGAGAATGTTTGTCCCCTCCTGCTTTTAATAAGTATGGTAACTCCAGCAGAGATTGAAAGTCTTGTATAGTGGAAAGGGCCATGCTGGGGGTGACTATATACAGGTCAAAGGTCACAGAGAAACATCATGGCATTACAAGCCTGTTTAGCCTCAGGGAAAGGCCAACATTTGTTTGTAATGAACATATTTCCTGGCAACTTGAGCACAGAATAAGTCCCAAAGTCTACGAATAGAGAGCTGAAACCTGCCTGAAGCCGGTTTAAAACACTGATTACTGCTCTTCTCTGTCATATAATTACAAAAACAATGAACAGCAACTGTTCTTCTCAGTTGTTGTCAGAAATCAGCAGTGTTGCTGCATTCCTTTATTTGAGGGTGTGTTTATATTGATGTTCGTTCATGCTTCAGCTTGCAGACCTAGTAAGTCTGTCTAATTATATTGTTTCATGTGGTATCGACTGCTTCTGAACAGGTATGAAACTATGAAGTTATGTTGGAGAGCTGACAATAGAGGTTACTCTTGTTACAGAGCAAAGTATTTAAGATTAAAATTTTTATTATGTGCAACACCACTAAAGTGATGTAGTTATTGTATTGCATAGTGTGAGATGAGTTATCAGTTTCATGTCTGTGTCAAGTACAGAGCTGGAGTCAGGACACGGTTAGCCTAGCTTAGCATAAAGACTGGAAACAGGTGGAAGCAGCTAGCCTGGGTCTGTCCAAAGTTCAAACATATGTTTACCAACACCTCTACAACTCACTAATTTGATTGAACAATATTCAAATATAGCAAATTTAGAAAATGACACACAGCTTGTTATTTGTAGCCTGTAGAGATGATGGTGGATGTGTGCTTTTGTGGATGATGATGTGACCTTTCTGAGAGAAGCATAAGCCTGATGTCTGTTATGTAGTCTAGAGGGTTTTGGTGCATTAAGGAATCATGTATTTATTGTATTACTGATTACATTTTTTATATCATACTTCTCTTTTCAGGTTATATGACAGGAATTTGATGACAGAGAGTACTAAAAATAAAATTGTGGTATGTAAGAAATGCCACAATCTGAAACTGTTTTCATTTCTTTTGCAGCTCATGATGGATCATGTGAACTGGTAAAGCACATGCTGTAATATCAACACAAAACCAGAGGAAGATGCTGCTTCCTCTAAAGAGATAGACATCTCTTGGATTACTAGAATCTTCTACTGAAGTGTGTTTCTGAAAGCGAGCCTCCTTTTGTTTGGAGCCACTCCTTGAGGACCCTGTAGGACGTTGGCTTGTGACTGACAGTGATGGGTTCACAGGGTCAAACAGCGACCTGGACTTTGCTTCCAGTGCTTCTGCTGGGAATGACCTGCTTATCACACAGTTCCCTTGTGAAAGTAAACAAGGGTTTAAAGGTGAAACGGGGGCAGGCAGCCTACCTGCAGGAGGGTGACCTACAGTTCCACATTCCCCCTCACAAGGATGCATGCAAGGTGGAAGTGGTGTTAAATGAGCCCATAACTCAACGAGTGGGGAAACTCATGCCTCAGGTAATGGAAAAATTTTGTTCTAATGAAAACCCCTGTTGTGCTCCAGGCAATTGACCATGTGTCATGTTGTACAGTCTGAAGGCATGCATTATGCTCCCATAGCTTATACAATATGTAATTACTGTTGTAATGATGACAAAAACTCAGTGCTGGTTTAGAAGTCTTTTGAGTTATTTTTCACCACTGTAGCAGATTTTACCATGTTAAATGCAAGTGGCCCCCAAGATCCCACAGCTGAATGCCTCAGTGCATGAAGTATGAATTGTGGTAATATAAAAGCAAATTAAATCTGTCAAAAATAAATTAAATTGGCATAAGGAGACTAAGATTTAAAAGATTTGAGGGAAAACAAAAGATAGAAAAAAAATACTGAAATGAATGTCCAGCCCTGTCTCGTATCTACAACATGCATTTATATAATATTGTTTTTTTTATAATCTATGTTTCGTCCTAGACTGTAATTTTACTTAAATATTGAAAAAATATATCTTATATCATGCTCCAAATTAGCAAGTTTTTCAATATTTAACCGAGGCCATGATCTTTTCCTAATTTAAAAAATTTAAAAAGTGCCTTGAGTTGCCTTAAAATAACCATGACAAGGTTATTGGGAGACAATACATATTGTAGGAAACAAATGAAATGTATGCCATTCTGGTTTTATGAAAGCATATAAAAGCTGTGAAAAACAAATTAAATTGGCACGGTGAGTCTGTGATTTAAAAGATGTAAGGAAAACAATAGATAGAGTAACAGATGGACAACCCTGTCTCCTACAAAGTATATTTCCTGTATAGACTACTAATTTGCTCTGCTGGATAAGTATTGGTGGAAATGTAATTGCTGCCTAAATTTGTGCTATATTTGTGGAAAAAAATAGTGAACACAAATGAAAAAAAAAATAAGATAGTTTCAACATAAGTTTTCCTTTTTAAACATGTTATGTAATGTATTACTGTATGTACAGTAATAAAGTAGAATATTTATGTACATCTTGAAACATGTCTGGAGGAGATCTTTAAATACAACAAAGTATTAAATTTGGTTTAGGTTCTCTGTACACAAAGACTTAAGCTAAGTCAAGTCTAAGTGTGAAAACCCTAATTAAGAACTTTCACTGTTTGTCCTTCATCTTACAAACACCCGGTTGCAGATACAGTGTACTTCCATTTCTTGAGCAGCCTAGTCTTCAGTCAAGAAAAAAGAGATATTCTGGGGGAATAGAAGGTGTACAGACCCTTCTATACTTCTTCCTTTGTTTTCCAGGTAGCCAGGGTGTCTCCTCTCTAATGAGTCTGTGCTGACAGATACAGCCATCCGTTTAATGTCAAGGATGAGTGATTTTTCATGCTAAAAAGTAAAAAAAGAAAATTCAGGATTAAAGTTCAAACATTCACGTTGTCATTAGTAGCTTCACACATCATTTGTTAATGAGTAGTTTGAGTTAAACTCCATATGAGCTGGAGACATTCAAACCATTTACACTTTACAATTCACTTCATTTCATTTTTATTTTTTCTGATGTTCCTTGTGTCCAATCACCAAGCCCTTCCTGCAACATCAGCATATAGTATGTATATGATAAGGATTTAATGGTTAGTGATTGGTCATATTTAGATTCCGAGTTAATAAGAAAGGATTCATTTAGTAAATGATCAGTATGGAGATTCACAGATCTAGAATGCCAGAGTGATTTGAGAATGAGTTATTTAATAGTATGACCAGAAGGCAGTTATCCAACATGTCCTCCCTCAATGTATTCTTTCTGTTTCATAATTAAGATTTCTCCCTTTGCTTGTTCAGGTGTTTGATTGCCATTATCTGGCTGATGAGGTAAAGTATGTCCATAACGGCTGCCCATTGTTAAAGGAGGACACTGTCAAGCTTCGACTGTACAGGTACAACAACTGGATATCCTTAAAATAGGAAAGGTGTTCGTTTACTTCCTTTCTTGTTCTTGTTGATGTGGCAGCATGAAATGAATGGGCATCTTGTGTTTTTTGACCAGGTTCACAGAGACAGAGACATACATGGAGGTTTTTTCTCTCCATGTGGATGTTATAGAACCTGAATGCAGCATCATAAAACTGGGGCCCAAATCCCTGGAGGTTCCTGAATTCTACGGGCTCTCTGATGCTGTGGATGGTAATGTGGTGTCCTTCCACTATGAGAAGAGGTCCAACCTGGAGTGTAGCATCCATCTGAGCAGCCATGACACCCACCTGCCAGCCCACGGACAACTGGTCACTGGAGAGCCAGAGAAAGCTACAAAGAGAGGGGATGAGCCAGAGAGCTTCATCCACCTACGGCAGCAGCTAGGTAAGCATAAAACCGCATGGCTCACAGCTGATGAAGACAAATTTACCATTCCTAGCTTATCTATAAGTGAACAGGAAAAAATCTACCAATGCAAAAAACAATGCAATGCCAATAATCAAATGTAAGCTAATTAGAATTGCATTTGTTCAACATTGAATTGTTGGCAAGCAATACCTTGGTTCGATTTAGGTTATGCTTCATGGTTCACATTGTTTAACAGTGCGCTTCACATTTACCAGACAACGATTTGAGCGTATGAGGATGAAGTCCTGAGTTGGCAAATGCAGTGGTAACTAATGCTAGTTTGGCTGGAGTTGCTAGAGTGTGAACATCCCCAAACAAATGAAGAGCAGGACTGAGCTGCTGTCATTACTCTGAATTCTGATATAGCTGCAACTTGGCTCACAGATTGACATACCCACAAACAGTAGCTGTGTCAATCCTGAACAGGTATTTTTCTAATGTATCCTGTAACAAAATGATGTAGAAAGCCAATAACCCGCCCATCACCTCAGTTAGCCACACATGCTAACATTTGCAGCTTTAGGGCAGATAAAGACAACAGTTTAATCCATTTCTCACTCAATTCCCCATGTTTAGGTTTTTGAAGGACTACAAAAAAGATGCCACCCTTCATAATCTGTACCTGTCAGATTCATTACTGCCTGCCACTGTTAATTTTTTCATGCTGCCTACAGAGGCACCAAGTTGTTGTTCTATAAATTGTGGCTTTAAGCGTCAAGGACTTTTAAAGGAATTTCTACAGCAAATCCCTTTATCAGTAGGATTAGAATCTTTGTAATTAATGATATCATGTTTGCCACAGCTAAAGCTTGCAGTTTAGCCGATTAATTCAACCTTCTGAGTTGATGTAAAAATGCAGTGGCCTTGAGTGACATGACACACAAACTTCATTTAATGAGGTTGTGCCACTGAGCTCAAGAAAGAAGCAGAAAATCTCTGTTGAATATTTCAGTGCCACACAGATCAAACAACAACACAAAAGTGATGTGAAATTTGTGTAATTTCTCTCTGGTTGTGTAATTATTCAGATAATAAAGCTCGAGCAATGTGTAAATCTGAAGACTGTCTGAAGGGTCTGAAGCTTGTAAAGTTCACCAAAATTCCCTGTGATGACTTCCTGATGATGGGGTTGAGGTATCAGCACATAGACCCTCCATCTCCAAATGTAGACTACATCGCAATTAGACTGGACCTCAAGGACTCCAGGAGTGGCAGCATATATCAGGTAATTTGGCTGTTTCAATGCTAGCAATTTGTTCTTTACTGCCTGTATCAGCACTATGATTTTATATGAATATTTGCTTTAAGTACTAAATAGGTTTGTCGTGATATATTGGGCCACTATTGGCCTGTTGTTGAGTACTTGTGAGTTTTACCTTAAAAATGTGTAGAACGACACCACAAAATGCGTTTAGAGGGTTTTTTTTTGCTCATAGTCTTGGCTTGTTCTTCACAGGTTTAACATTTTTAGTTGTTCTGCTCCATAAGATATTCTAATTGTTCTTAAAGAATCAAAACTAATTAAACTTAATTTTAAGTGATGGTCATTGTGTTTTCTTTGTTCAGTCGGAACAGGCCTGGATTCCAGTGCAGATAGTTGGTGCAATGCCCAACCAGCCTCCCAAACCGTCCTTCATGTCCATGTTTATCCTGGAAGTGGACCAGTTCATCCTCACTCCACTCTCCACTGCTACACTGGATGCTGAAGATGAAGAATCCCACAAACAGCTTTTGGTTTTCAACATCACTAAGCCCCCTGTGGATGGCTTCATCACCCATCTATCTGATCACACTCGCCCAATCTCTTCCTTTACATGGCTTGATCTCAATGACATGCTCATTGGGTATCAACCTCCAAACTCTTCACATACACAACGCCGGAATTATGAGGTAGCACTCTTTCCTATACTTTGTGCAGTTTGTAAAACAATTACTTTGGTGTTGTCAGTGGTTTTTAAAAATCTCTGTAATCTTTCCATACAGGTGGAATTTGAGGTTCATGATTTTTTCTTCGAGAAGAGCCCATCAGTGACTGTTCATATATCTGTAAGGAATGCAGACACGAATGCACCCAGAGTGTCTTGGAACATGGGTATGCTACCAGTGCCACACTGCTCACTGCACAAAGCTTTTTCAAATGTATGGGAGTAATTAAGTTGTTTATTCATTAACTTTAAAATTGAAATTTATTTTAGCAATCATCACTTGTAGTGACATACGTAGGTACGTAGCAGCTCCATGGAACTTTTAAGCCTCTTTTAACTAATTGTTGTTTTGGCCTTATACTATCTGCTTCAGTCTCCCTGCTCTCATCAACCTCGTTTTCAGCAGCAGGCAGCTGTCTTCAGCTTGGAAGCTGTGAAGCCTGCCTAGCTCCAAGCAACAAAGTTAGGAACTATCTGACGAAGAAAATCAAACATTTAGCAGCTAAAAAGACAGATGTTTTTCTCAGGACTTGGTGGAGACCAAAAAAGAGATAAAAACATCAAGTGGACAGAAATGCAGCTCAAATGAATTTTGATATTTTTGTGTGCTGCTAGTGTGCTAAGGTGCTAATGGTTAGCTACCCCATGGATAACAGCCGCTTTGGGTTACACCAAAGAGGAAAGATACTGAATAGGCACTGCAAATCATCTCCATGTAGAGTCCACTGCCTCCAAAACAGTCTATAATTTCTCTGAACACAGAAAGCTGGACGCCACAGCATTAGTGCTTTTAACTCTGTGGTGTGCTATCCTTCAGAATGAGAGTTGGCATGTACAGTATACTTAAGCAGTTCTTCTATGAACAATTCATCTTACAGGTCTCAGTCTGTTAGAGGGTCAGTCCCGGCCAATAACGTGGGAGCAATTCCAGATTGTGGACAACGACAACCTAAATGCTGTTCGAATCATTACTGTGGACGGCCTGCAGCATGGACGGCTCACTGTCAGAGGTACTGATAGACAACTGCCAGTGGACACAGACAAATTTACATATGTGCTTACCTGTAGAAAAAAATAAAGCTTGAACAAATCTGTTTTAAGTCAAAGTAAATTTTTTTCTGGCTACACAGCAAATAAGTTCATCTGTGAGCTAGTTTGAGGTTCATTTAGGTTACTTATCATTCAACAACACAGGGTTGTACAACGAAACGAAATCCAAGCTGTAAGCCAGTCCCTTTATGTTCCACACAAAACAGAAAATTGTTGTGGACTATGGTGCATCAGGCATGGTACCTTGGGCTGTTCCAGAATCAAACCTCAAGACAGCATAGACTACGGCGGAACAATCTCTTGGTGGAATCAATTTTTCACTCTAATGGTCCGGTCATCCAAGCGTTTAAAATCAACCAAAGATACACATCGAGTTACGCTGTGGGGAACTTTGACATGTAAGTTCCTGCAACTAAGGAAAAGTAGCAGGAATGAAAGCAACCATAACAGTTTTGACCTGTGAAGGAATAGAATACCAGTGGAAACCATCATAGCTGTGTTGCACCATCCCTGTTTATATTAAGGTGTTGTGTCAGAATATAAACTGCTCGACAAAAGATTTTGACGGTCAGGAGTTGATTGTACAAATTCATGGTTTCAATAAATCATTAACTATTGTCGTCCTGTTCATGACCAAGCTAGCTTGACAACTGACAGCTCGCAAGGCAGCTAGCTTTAACAGCTGTTGTGATTGACTACAGCTAGCATGTTCCTGGGTTACTTGTATGTCAGCATTTGATTCATCAGCCAACTGGCCCTGCAAGTTGTTAAACATGGATGGATTTTGCTGTGCCACTTGTAGTTCACAACCTCTTTGGCTTGTGGTGCTTTAAAGTAAAGTGACGTCTATGACCCTCGGTCACAGGTTGCATGATATGTCAGTGGGTGGCGAATAGTTCAAGGAATGATGTTCGCATTGCAGATTGTTTCACGTAAATAGTTTTGAGAAACATACAGAATTAAAGTTATCCAGTACTTCAAAAAATATTGGATTTATTGTAAAAAAATAAATTGAATTTATGAAACATAAGTATTTCTTCATTTCCAATTTTCTTAATCATCTTGCTGCCCCTCTGTTTTAGCTGGTGGTTTCTTTTGGGGTTTCAACCATGTCTTAACAAACTATTTTAGCACCACTGCAAGGATTGGCAGAAAGAGCTGGACCAGATTTGGAGTAAAATGCCCTATACTGCTTTACTGTGCACAACAGGAATAAGCCACCTTTCTTCTGTAATAAACAGGGTTTACACTTTCACAAAATGTGGTCTTAATTTTGAGAACACTTCTATACCACTGGTGTGAGGCACAGGCTACCATCATCTCCAACAAAGGTACCACATTTACTTCAATCAGTCAGTAACATTATTGATATTAACACATTATTTGACTGTTTCATGTAAAATCCAGGTGGAAAAGGCTTCATATTCACTGTCAATGACATCAAAGCAGGCGTGGTTCGCTATCATCACGACGACAGTGACTCCACCAAAGACTTCATAATATTCCGCATCGCTGACAGCAACCATCAGACCCGACACAAGTTCCCCATCAAGATACTGCCAAAGGATGACACTCCTCCATTCCTCATCACTAACATGCTGCTGGAGGTGTCTGAAGGTCAGATGGCTTTACTGAGAGGCTCAACCCTCCAGGCGTCAGACATGGACTCCAGCGATGACTACATCCTCTTTAACATCACCCACCCCCCGCAGGCAGGAGAAGTCATGAAAATTCCAGGACCAGGGCTCACAGGTTAGAAGAATGGACTTTTTTATTTTATCCTACACAGAGTTTACAGGTTTATTTTTAACCATATCTGTCACTTTTCTTTTGGTTTTAATCCAGGTTATCCTGTCAGCCACTTTCTGCAGAAAGACCTGTCTCAGTCCATGATTTACTATCGACACCTCGGAAATGAGGTGTTTGATGACTCCTTTGAGGTGGTACTGTCGGATTTTCATGAGCCCCCCAACCTTTCAGAGTCTCAAGTGGGTAAAAGCAACACATCTGTAAAATCCTATTATTTAGTCAGTTCATTAAGGATAGCATGAGAGAACACCATTTCAATTCATGCCGAAGCATCACCATAGGTTTACAATAATTCACCTACAGTGAGGTCTACCTTCGCAGTATGACTGCATCGTGAAATTGGTCAGTGTCTTATTGGTTATCAACTGAAAGCTCTTTATGTGAACTAATTTCAGTTCCATAATTTTAATTTCCTTCACTATAATCTTATTTCTAATTAACTTAGATGGATTCCTATTAACTACATACTGTCTCATTTCAGCTAGCTAAAAGAAAACTTTCTTCACAGAACTGTACTCAGTATCTGATTCAGTGGTCTGCTATAACGCTGTCTCTGTGGTGTAGGTAGTGATGGTGCACATAGAGCCTGTTCCAGACCAACCTCCTAAAGAGGTTCCTGGTTCCAGCCGGTGTCTTGTGATCAAAGAAACAGAAGTGGTCCACATAACACGGCAACACCTTTACTTTGTGGACCAGGAGTCCCCAGACAGCGAGCTTACGTATACGGTTACCACTCCACCTTTCTACACTGGTCCTCACAGGTTAGTATGTCCTCACCTTCAGAAAACACACAGGACAACAAACAATGGAAAAACATTCTGAATTATGTGCCATTGTCCTCATGAGCAGCAGTCCAGATGCAGGGAGGCTGTTCTTAGTAGACAGCATACCCAAATTCACCAAAGACTCCAGTGCGCCGGTGCTGAGGCTCTTCACGCAGGTAATTGTTTTAGGTTTTTATATTCAGGAGGACATGATAGGCACATGCAGTGAGGCACACTTATCCACAATATATCCATTTCTTCTTTTTTGTTTGTTTCCAGCATGCAGTGAACTTCATGAAAGTAGCCTACATGCCTCCAATCATGGACATCGGCCCTTACCCCCAGCATATCCAGTTAATTCTCTCAGTAACCAACCACCTGGGCAAAACAGTCACTGGGATCTGCTTTAACATCACTGTGGTGCCTGTGGACAACCAGCCACCGCAGGTGAAAAAGAAAATTCAAAATCATTCTTATCTCAGTTCCTGAAGTGGATATGTGGATATTTCAGGGAACTGTGTCTACATTCTGTTTCAGGTTATTGCCAACCCTCTGACTGTAGATGAGGGAGGGGAGTGTTGGCTCGGCCCTGACCACTTGTTGCTGTCAGATGTGGACTCCATGGAAGAAGCCCTGCAGGTGCAGCTTCAGAGGGAACCACAGCATGGAGCTCTGCAGCTAGGCGGCCTCTCACTAAAACCAGGCCATGTTTTCACTGTGCAAGACCTGAAAAGCTTTAAAGTTAGGTCAGATATCTTGCTTCATTCGTTTCATCAGTTCATGTGGGATTTAGGCCTAAATTATATTCTTTGAATATGAATGGAGAAAAATAATCCGATACCGAATCTCTTTAGAACAGATTCTTTTAATTTTTAATTCCCTGACTTTAATTTGCATGTTAAACAATGTGAGATTGTTTGTTTCATCACTCAGGTACAATCATGATGGCTCAGAAACCGTAGAGGACAACATTGAATTCATAGCAACAGATGGCACCAATTCAGTCACTTTTGTCCTACAAGTGAAGGTAATTGCTCTCATTTGAGGAAATAATTGGGGTTCCTTTAGGAATTCTTTTACTAATGCCTTGCATGTCATCTTCAGGTGATGCCCATCAATGATGAGGTCCCTGTGTTGGCTGCTGATTTGAAACCAGTTCTCAGCTGTGCAGAGGGACAGGAAGTAGTCATCACAGCAGAGTTTATCTACGCTACTGATGCAGACAGCGACAACAGCAGCCTGGCTTTCCTCATCGCCCGGCAGCCGTATCATGGTGTGGTGCTCCGAGACGGTGTCATCGTCGATCGCTTTATACAGGCAGACATCACAGCAGGGATCATCACCTACAAACACACGGGTGGGCAGCAGAGAGTGGCGTGGTGAAAAGCCTGCTGTTGGTGCATGACAAAGATAATCTTTCAAATGGAATTCACAAAGGTATTCCCAGTGTTGCACTCAGGTGTTTCTCTAAAAGTTCTTTATCTGATTGTGGTTTTAGGACTGGAGATTGGACTTACTCCTCGCCATGACACCATCACCTTTGTTATTTCTGATGGAGAAACAGAAAACTCTGCTGAATGCTGCAGTGAAGGAAATCCCGGCAGGACCAGAGGCAGGGCTCAGCTGCGGGACAGCCTGCCTGTGTATGACCTCCAGGTCACAGTGTTCCCAGTCGACAGCCAGCCGCCTTCCCTTACAACAGGTGGGCTATTTCTGAAGCACTTCAGTGGTGTCCAGCCGTGATCTTTAACATCACTTGCAAATGAAAAAAGTAAACAACACCACATCATGCCAAAGAAAACGTACTGAAAACATTAAAGCCACTACACACCCATGGTCACTTTTGCTGCTTAGAACTCTACTCAGGACTGTGTGTGTCTGTGTGACTATACGATGAGCCTTTTCAATGCAGAAATATTGACATGATATGACAGATATTAGACTTACGTTCACCAGGTGGACTCAAACATGAAATGTGCTTTTTTTGATGGATGTATAAATAGGAAACCATTTGCTATACTGGATGTTAGGTCAGTCTTGATGTTGCCTGTACTTAGTAATGTTAATTTTTTGCAATTATATCTAATTGAGGACCTCTTTTAAAGGGTAAGGCTGAGGCTATTTTCATGAAACAGTTTGTATGAAACGACACACCGTTTCACAGCACAGAACATTTCAAAATTTGAAGTACTTTACAGGTTAAGATTTTATCTGGCCGACAAACAATATACAAATACTGTGAAATTGACCTGTTTCCAATCATTTTATTTGTCAAATGAATAGTAAAGCATGATATTTTAGCATGATTTGTCCTTTCCTGTTTGTAGGAGACATCTTTACAGTAGATGAGGGTGGGACCGCTTCGATAAGTGCGTCTCATTTGAAGGCCTCTGATGTGGACACTGTCCTGGACGAGCTGGTGATCAGTCTGATTTCTCCGCCCCAGTTTGGCTACATTGAAAATGTTCTGCCCAGTCCTGGCTTTGAGAAAAGCAACACAGGCATAAGCATAGGTAAGCATTATGGTAAATATCATTCATCAGATAGGCCAAAGCAGAAAATAATTAATGTGTTTTCCTGTCTAACCTCCTTTTTCCAGCCTCCTTTTCATACAAAGACATCACTGACGGTCATGTGAACTACGTACAGTCCAGACACCAGAGGATGGAGCCTACAGCTGACCAGTTCATGCTGTGTGTGTCAGATGGCAAACACAGGTCTGCCCACGTCCCCTTCTACATTATTATTAACCCGACAAATGATGAGATCCCAGAGTTTGTGGCTCGCAACATCACAGTAAGTTTTAATGGTCAGTTCCACTTGTGACGACCAAATGAGACATTACCGTCAGATTTTGGTAACAAGATACAGTCCATTGTTCACTGATGTGCTTCTGTGATGAGGTACGCGAAGGAGAAATGAAGCAGCTGGACTCATCAGTTTTACATGCGATGGATCTGGATGTCCCCAAGAACATCCTGCGCTTCAGTGTGGTCAAAGCCCCACAGCATGGCAGCATCATCAACCACAGCAGTGAAAAGCCAGTGTACAAGAGACGGGAGGCCGGAGCTCCATCGTCAGTGGTTGACTTTACAATGACAGACCTCACAAATGGTACTTTTTGCATGTCGATATGGAGTCAGATCACTCTCAGCATTAATGAATGCAAACAGAAGGATTCACAAACGTATTTTTATATATAAATGACTCTCCACATAGAGATTTATCTCTGCAAACAAAGGTAGAAATCATTTGTGTCGAAATGTAAAACAGTAACCATCTTTTTGGCTAAAGATAATTTCCTCTAAGTATGTCTGTGTGCATTGAAAAACCTTTGTGGAGAGACTCGTTTACATTTATGGATCCTGTTTGCATTCATGGACACTGAGACTGATCTGACTCCATATGTCCGTGTTAACTCTTCATGTTATTCAAAGGCCTGTAGTGGACAACAGAGAAATTTAGGACATTAGTTATTGATCTGCTATGGATTACAATTTGTCTATACTTTGTTTGTGTATACCGTATAACGTATACTGTACACTGTGCTGAGTATTTTTCCATATTGATAAATATTGATAAATTTACACTTTAAACTCTTTAAAAGTCTGAAACAAACCGTTTTCATACCGTATATTATATGGACTTTTTATGTACACACAGAATTTACAGAATACTAATAGTATTTTATACCAGTTGCAGTCATAAAGATCCAAGAATGTGAAACTAATAAGCAATGTCTGCCAAAACCCAGACTGTAGAATAAGAGAATTACTTTGTCGTGACTAAATGATCAGTTTTTATCCATCAACCATATGTCCACCACTCTGAGTGGACGTAATTCTATAACAGCAGGAAATAAAACTAAGCATGCAAGCCTATATAAAATTAAAAACAGTCACTGTTTGGTTTCAGTAAGTCAAATGAATCTGTAGCATCATTGGCTTTCAGGTATGGATCTGATGTACATGCACGATGACTCAGAGAACATGGAGGACAGTTTTACCATCCAGCTGACTGATGGCCGGCACCAACTCCACAGACAAGTGATGGTTAAAGTGCTGCCAGTCAATGACGAGGAGCCTCATGTCATCAGGTTGGACTGACTTCATTATGGCTCCTGTTTATTCATCACATGACTCAATGTGGAGAAGAAAAGTCAACCTCTTCTGTCCTTCAGGAACAACGGCCTGGAGGTAGAGCCTGGAGAAGCCCGGCTTATATCCAGCGTGACGCTTTTTGCACAGGACAGTGACACTCGTTCCTCAGAGGTCATGTACATATTTGAGAGTGTTCCTACCCAAGGACTGCTTCAGCTTAAGGTTGGTGCAGTGGCATAGAATTTTAAAGAGATACACAGAGGTACACTTTGATATTATGTTCCCTGTGAATCTAGCTGTATTAAGTATGGGGAACACAGTGAATCATCCGTTTGTACTGAACAGATGATTGTTGTCAATGTAAAAGCCTTTATCATTGACCTCAAATGTGAACTAGCAACTTTTGAAGCCACATTAAGTAGTTTTTATTGGTTAAAATACAACCGTATGAGGCTAAAAGATCAGATACTTTAAAGCTGAAATAATCTAAATTTTTATATTTACAATGGATCAATTATTATGCGTAATGTGAAAGATGTCACTTGTCACAGCCCACAGAGAATTGTCAATGAGCTCTATTAAGCCTCTTTCAGCTGATGGATTTGTTTTTCAGGCAGACTATACTCTTATCATCCTTGTTTCCAGTAGCAGCAGGCAGCAGTTTTTAGTGAAAAAGCTCTGTACACTACCTGTCCATCACAAATAGTCTTCCTCCCCATGAGGAGGAAGAAGATTCAGAAAGCTGGTCCCAGAATAGTCAAACGTTTTGGGAAACTTCCCTCAGTTCCTGAGGAATCCATAGGTTTTTTTTAACTTTCAATGAATTTTTCCTCATCTTTTAGGCATGTATTGGTCTCTGTTAATGTTAATGTGAAATATGAAAATCAGTTTACTGTATGTTTGTCAGTTTCACTGTTTACTATATTTAGTCCTAATTCCCATTCATTCTGAATATTCTGCTTCATACAACCCTGATTCCAAGTGAAAATGTACATAAAAAATGTAAGCATCAAGTGAAGTGTTCCTGAGCCCATGTAATAATATCCTTCATACAATCATGTGTTCACTAAGAGCCGTTCGGGGAAGCCCCTTTCCCATCATCCCATACCCAATCATGATTCTATCACCTGTTACTAATGAACCTGTTTACCTGTGGAACGTTCCAAACAGATGTTTTTGGAGCGTTCCACAACTTTCCCAGTCTTTAGTTGCTCCTGTCCCAACTTGCTTGAAACGTGTTGCTGCATCACTTTCAGAGTAAGAATACATTTACATAAATCAATGCAGTTGATGAGGTCCAGCCTTAAATATATTGTCTTTGTGCTGTTTTCAATTGAGTATAAGTTACAAATGATTAGCAGATTATCCCATTCTGTTTCATTTATGTTTTACACAGCATTCCAGCTTATTTGGAATCAGGGTTGTAGTAAGCTGTTACTGTAAAACATTGGGATGACACTGGGAGGTGCTGTGGTCCTGACTGTGACTGATGCTGTCTCAGGAAGGTCAGGACTGGGTGACACTGACAGCAGGGAGAAACTGCACCCAGGAGAAGGTGGACATGAACCTTCTGCGCTACAAGCACACAGGCCTGCACGGCACTAAAGCACAGGACTTCTTTGTCTTCTACTTGTTGGATGGAAAGAATCAATCACCACCACAGCATTTCCACATCTCTGTCAAAAATCTAGAGAAAGGTACTGCAGTTCCTCATAAGACGCCCTCTGCCCGGTGTCAGTTCACACTGATGTGGTTCCAGATGTAACGTAGCCTTCAAATGTCTCCTCCACTGTGATTTTCAGGAAATATTGCCATCTTTGTGAAGCCAGTGAACGTCAGCCGTGGGGATCGTGTGGTTCTCACCACAGATGTGCTGTTAGCCACAGACGGCACGGACAAGCCTGAGGAGCTTCTGTATGTCATCACCAACCCTCCTCCTCATGGACACATAGAGTACATCAAACATCCTGGACTTGCCATCTCCACCTTCAGCCAGATGGACATAGCAGCCAACCTTGTGGCTTACGTGCATGACAACCGTGCCAGCACACCCACAGAAACCTTTCAGTGAGTCTTTAAGTCATTCTGCAGCTTGTTCAAGAACTCTCTTCAGATGAAGTTGACATTCCAGTTATAATTTCCTCACATAACACAGATTTGATATGGTTTTTGGTTCAGGCTTGGATCTCATACTAACTGCTGTGCACTCTCACTTTGCACATAAAGAAGCAACACTGTAACATTCCTCACATTAATGCATGAAAGCAAATACAAATGTCATTTTTCCGTCATGGTACTGAAACGTGATTCTTAACATTCCTGTGAATTGATTTTGTACAGTGATCATGTTTGTTCAGACAGCCTAACAGCCAGTCTCTTGCATGCTTCTGCAGGTTTGTGGTGAGCAATGGTAAGACCAGCCGAAATGGAAGCTTTGAGATTGCAGTGGAAATGGTGGATCGCGTCCTGCCATCCCTGTCCTCCAACAAAGGCCTCTCAGTTCCACAGGGTTCCTCCATGATCCTGGGTCCTGACTGCCTGGCCATGTCTGACCCCGACACTCCACCCAAAGCCCTGACCTTTGTTCTCCTCCAGCCTCCGCAGTATGGCAGGCTGCTTTTAGGTGGTACTCCACTCATTACTGGCTCAAACTTCACCCAGAGAAACATACAGGAGTTGGAGGTAACATATAAACATGATGGAGGGCCATCCCAAATCGACAGATTTGCCTTTACTGCCTCTGACAGCACCAATCGGGGCTTCCTGCTGGACGGGCGGTTACAATCAGCACCTGAGTTCTTCACAATTCAGGTGGGTGATAATGGGTGTGTTTTGTGTGTTTAGAAGTTGTGTGGTTGTGTGACAATTCTCCCAGAAACCTCGGCTGTTCACAACCTTACAATATGGCTGACAAGGATTGTATTACATACACTGAAAGCTGCAAAGAGGTCTAACTGCACAACTCATACCAGGGATCCTAGCTCTGTGGACCAATGGGAGGAGAGTAGGGCACCCAGGTTTGATGGCTCATTTCCTTTAGCAGCCTTTTCACAGAAGAAATATGTTTAGTGGGAAACGGGAAATACTAAAATGTAGCACTAGTCATAAAGTTAGCAAAGTGAGGAACCACAGATTATAATGCATATCCTCAGGAAAACTGAGGATAGACTTTCCCTGTGTTGTTAATGTCCATGTTTGAGTTTCATTTGCTTAGACATGAAATGCCTTCAAAACTAAAACACAAAAATTAGAAAAATATATTGATTTTTTTCAAAAATCTTCTCTTCACTCAGGATGAGACGGTACCGTAGCTTCAGTAACAAACACAGTATCACCTTACAAACACCTTGCAAATAGCTAATCGCAACATTTTTGAAATCCATTACATTTGTGTTTATCATATAGGCTCATATGCGTTACAAACATTTTATTTTCCATGATATTCATGATAACCAGTCTCTTTTATGAACAAACCTTGTATGATTTCAGATCAAGCCTTTAGATAAATCATCTCCAGAGGTTGTGAAGCTGCTTCCTCTTTGGAAAGCAGAGCTCTTGGGCGATGGACGGCACGGGATCTTTCTGTCATCTCATGAGCTGAAGGCCCAGGACAGTGAGAGCAGAGAGGAAGAGCTGATATTCTGCATCATTCGCGAGCCCTACTTTGGTTATCTAGAAAACATTACAACAGGTCAGGAAATAAATGTTGTTTCTGTATAGATCACAGCTGAGCTTAGAATGAAAAAGTAAGTCTTCCTCTGTGCTCCTGCAGGTGGTTTTGTACCACAGCGCTTCTCTCAGATTGAGCTTAATAAGAGGTCTATTGTCTACATCATCAACCCGGAGCAGGAGTCTCTGTCAGACAGCCTGGAGTTCACAGTGTCTGATCCTTTGGGGAACACCGGGCCTTCTCACATGTAAGAAAAACATCAACAGCTCAGATTTTTTTAAGACATTCTGATTCAACAGTCGACTCTTCACTGTGTTCAACCTCGTCTTCACAGACTTGAATTCAGCTGGTCGACCGTGGAGCTGTCTCAGCCTGAGTACTCCGTCTGTGAGGCGCAGGGGACTGTCTCCCTGGAAATCATCCGAAAAGGAAACTTGGCAGAGTCTTCGTATATCACTGTCGAGGTCTGCAAGTAATTTGTTTTTGACACTTTATGATTTAACTCATCAGTCAGCTGGTATTTGGCCCTTTGCTTACTGATTTTCTGACCTGTTTCTGTGTTCATGTTTCCTTACTGTAGGTAAAGGAGTTGACAGCAGGAGCCGGAAAAGATTTCCTCATAAGCTCTTCTTCCCTCATTCAGTTTGATCCAGGTATATTCTCATTAGCAGACAGAACTTGCGTTAAGCTTTATTAAATCAAGGGGGCACTTCACTGATTTGACACACACAGACTGCTTTGCTCATCGTGGTTAGTCGTATTCAGCCTGTAGATGGTCTTCTGAGGCTTTGAAGGAGCATTGCCAAGCCATAGATAATTACCCTGATGATGTCATCATGGTTGGTCTAAAGATGCTAATAAACTGCATTATAGGAAGTGTAGGATCTAGTGTTTGGGGAGCTTGACCCACACTAGGAAAAACTAGTGGGGGAGATTGATTGATTGATATATGATACCATGTATACTGTAGATCAGTACTCATTGACAGAGTGCTTTTGCGAAAGCTAACTGGAGCATTATGACCACAGAACGCCCACCCACACAGGCCAGAATCTCAGTTTTAACTCTTACCTTTATTACATCAACGATCAGTGGTAAAGACCCTCCTCCACAGAGCTGATCTTACCAATGAGAGGGAGGATAGAGAGAGGGGGGCACAGGACCCCCTGGAAGACTGGAATGGTGTGTGACATCAGCATAACATCACATCTGGCACATCGGACAGACAGTAGTTATCATCTCCATATACAAAACACCTGTTATATATTCAAAAGTCCACACTCAGGTCATGTGATGACAACTAAACCAAGTGACAGATGAGCAAACTCTATCTGCTGATGTAGGCTTCAGGATGTGGCTTCAGACTGTCAGATTATTTTGTTTTTGCCAATGAACTTAATGAAAATGCAAAATGAATTCGCAGAAGGATCTCTTTAACAAACAGAATTCATTCCAATAGGTACAAAACAAAGTCACAACAAATGAGACCTGCACCAACTCTTGTAAAACGTTGTGATGTTTCTGTCTATATAGGAGTGTCAAAGAGGAGCTGGCAAACTGAGATCATCCAGGATGACCTTGAGGAGGCTGAGGAGATGTTTGAAGTGCTGTTGGTCTCCCCTGAAGGCACAGTGATCGGCAGCATTAACAGGGCTCAAGTCATCATCAGGCAGTCAGGGAGGAAGGAGGAAGGAGGAGGTAAAAATAAACCCCAGCTGGGTGTTTTAAAGATCTTAAAGGACCTTTTGCAAAGTGGCGTCATTGCACATTGTCCCCTCTTACATGGCTACTCACCAAAGAAAAACATTTGACATTAAATGCAGACTTGAAATGATTTGACTGGATGTATTAAAAACTATAAATAGCTGATATTTACCTAAAGACACCAACAACTGTTCAAACATAATCCCCACAGGAGAGTGCCAGCTGGACCACGATCAGGAGGCTCCTGTTCTGGGAGGAAAAGAGATTCGGTCAGACACGTACCCCCAGCATGGGTCCATTCAGCTAGAGAAACTGCCCCTTGGCACAGATTCAGTAATCTGGACCCGTGGAGACAGCATCTCCAGGCCTCGAGTACATATCCCCAAAAAGAAACTCAAAGTTATGGGCAATCCAAAGTCTGTAAGTATCTGTGCGTAAAGATCACCTTCCACTGGGATTTGACTTTATCTGAGCTGACACTTTCCTTTTTTGTGACTTTGCTCCAGATTAAAACTCTCTGAATTGCTTCATCTTTCAGATTGCACCTTCATCAGTTTTTCACAATGGGACAGACATAGTTTACACGGTAAGCAGCATGAGCTGATACTAACCCGACTGAACCTTTGTCACAAAAGTCTTCATTCCTGTGGTCTCTTTAATTCCAGTATCATGGGATCATGCAAATGCAAGTAGAAGACGACACTTCCCCATCGAGGAAGGGCAGAAAGGCAAACATCCGCGTAGTTAGCAGGGGAGCACAGCAGCAGGCATCAGCAGTGCTTACTAAGTCAAAGTCAGATCAAAGAAAGACCCCAAAGCTGCAAAAAACTGCCCTGGCAAAAGGACGTGTGAGTACAAATGTTCCTTTTTTTGCTTCTTTGCTCTCCACTGAGTGAGTAAACACTCATTTTATCTTTTCCAGGATCTTCAGCTTTGTGATCAGGGCCAGAAACACTTCTGAAGGGAACATCTCTGGCTCATTTAATGTTTTATGGTTGATTATTGTGGGTGAACATACTGCATTCCAGTTAAAGTGACACCAAATGAATTCTGTATGGCCCACAGACCACAGCTGATAGCTCAGTACCCAAGCCCTGTGTGCCAGAACTGATGGGACTCCTGCATTTCAACCAGACCACCAATCAGCTCTTTCACTGCAACGGTGTCTCCTGGAAACCCTGGGCACCAACTGATCAGGTATTCCAGCTTCACAGCAGAGGGAGTCTGCTTGTAATAAAGACAAAAAAGACAGTCCTGTCCACATGAATGCTGCCCGTAAGTGTTGATATAAAGACTAAAAAGTAGTGGATGTAATAAAGAACCTTGCAGAACTCCATATGAAATGTTTGTAGGTGATACTTTTGGACTGAACATTGATTGACCTCTGATGTAATTTCTTAAAGATTAATTTCATGTTTGCCCTACAAATGTTATCATATCTTCCTCCTGAAACACAGATGGTGAGTGCTCAGCTGTGTCCCCAAGGCTGGACCTTTCATGGTGGCCTGTGTTACACCCTCAGCACCGAGCATAAAGTCACATGGAGCGCAGCTAACAGGGCGTGCAGGGAGAGGTACAGTTCACCATGGAGAGAAGCTGAGTCAGAAAGCATGGACAATCATGCTTCTGATTTGTTGTCCGTCATGCATAAAAACTGTATAATCTGAATTATATGCACTGTGAAATATCCTTGTCTTTCTGATTTAGATATAAAGGCACTCTAACAAGCGTTCTCTCTAAAGTTGACATGGACTGGCTGTGGGACTTCAGCGGAAGGAAACCGTTCTGGATAGGTGGATATGTTTTTTGTTGCAGCAACATTCTGTGGTATTTTGCTGTTTTTTTTTTTTTTAATTAACATGTCCAGTAAAAGAAAAAAAGGATGACTCACGCCTAATTCTGACTGTTAAAAGTCACAAGGAGGAGAAAAAGGAAAACAACTGGGACAAAGAGAGAAATCTGAAAAGTCCCCATGGTGTTAAAGCTCCTCACACAATACAATCCAAATGAATGTAATTGTGGTCCAATGAAAGAAAAATGCAGGCATGTACATAATGTTCCATACATTGAGGTCAAAGGTCAGTCATCACATTTCATGACAGGCAAGGCTTCTGGTTTAAAGATTATTTAAAATTCCTTCAAAGAATTGTTGTTTGAGATGTGACAGAGGTTATATTAAAGATTCACTTAAAAAGCATTTTACATGTCAGTTTCTGAGCTGCTGTCTTATATAAAGCTTTGTTAAACATGTAACTAAACCACATGTGACTTCACGCATGTAAATTACTGAGCATCAGAAAGTGCAGAAGATGTCCTTTAAGAAAAACCTTTGGTCATATTATCTAAATGAGAACTGCATTGTGGCCACTTGCAGGCTCACAGAACACAGTGACATTACATAAGCCCACCTCACTTATGAATTAAACAGAACAGAAAGTTTGAAAGTATCTAAGGTCTGTACATATTCTCCATTCATCCACGTGAGCCGACTGACTGATCTGGGTCAAGCCAAAGTCAAGTCAAATCAAACTTCTCACTCTGACTGACTGATTTTCTCCTCCTGTTTAAGGCCTGAATGACAGAGAGGGCCGAGGACGTTGGGAGTGGGTGGGCGGTGAGCCAGTCAGCTACACCAACTGGAGAAAGACACCCCCTCGGTCCAAAATGAAGGGAAGCAAGAAGTGCGTCCTGGTGTGGAGAAGAGCAAAGTGGCAAATCAGGAACTGCAAGACAGGCAGAGGTCATCACTTTGTGTGTTCAGTAAAAACTTGAACTTGTTGACCGGGTACACAGCATCACAGCTACGTGCCCCTGTGCTGCTGTCAGAGGAGCTGCAGGAGGAAGGACTGAACCTCAGGACACTTAAACTGCAATAACAGTTTCCAACAAGGATCAATGGGAATGAACTCTGTGACAATTATTGTGTCTAAAAGTAACCTGTTACACTAAATGACACTGTTTACACTGCATTTACTCTAATTAAACACTAAATGTAATGTCATATATTGTATGTAAAGCTCACAAGATTTTTTTTTTTTTTTTGAAGTATTGAGTGTTTTTTGCTCATTTCAGACAGAACAAAGGTTGGATTACAACAGGAGCCCTTGACCATCAGGGGCTCTCAAAGTCCCAGACTGGTGCAGGTAATTCAGGTGCAAACCTGTTCCTTGATATTGTTCTTGGTGCAAATTTCTGACAAGTTCTGCAACATCACCTGAGGCCCCCTGTGTCCAAATCTAGTTTTAAGGCTTCTATTACATTAATTTATATTGCGCTTGCATTGTACATATTCCTAAATTAATTTGTGTCCAGTCAGATCACCACAAGCTGTTTGATAGATAGTACTCTGTCAGAGCTGCTTGGTTTCTGTGTCCACAGGCAAAGTCTTGAAAATGTCATGTCTAGTTGTGTTGTGTGTACTTAACTTAGTAGGACTTTGGCAGTGAAAGGAAATATACACAAGTGCAGACAGGTTGGTGTGATGGAGGACCAATGGAGGCCCAACAGCAATTTTTTGCTGGAGGGGCTCATAAATGGTTAATCCAGCCAAGGACAGAACATTTAGTATTTCCACTTTGTTAAACTGTTCATTCACTTTTTCACAGATATTTGTGTGGATTTCCATTAAAAGGCCTCATTTGATCATTTCCATAATGATCCTTACAGTATTGCAAGAAGAAGCAGATCAGTATTTATGAGAATTCCTCCAGTAAGCTTTTAGACAACCGGCTCTAATCAGTGTTGTGCCCTGTAAGTGATACTATGTAAGTGTCTGAGTAAACATCTACTCGAAAATAAACTCATAATATAGAAGTAATATAATATCTAAAACCAACAATACACCATTGTTTATGATCAGCAATCCAATTGGCTACAGATCTTATTTAATAATGTTGACATTTCCTCACTGGTTATAAGCTGGTGTTGTTGTTCCCTTTTTGAGAATTCAGACCGATCAGTGTTACTGAGATCTCTTGCCAGTGGGTTCTGCAAACCACAAGGTTAAGCAGCAATCTGATTATCCCCATCATGTGATCTGCAGCCAGGGTATGAAAGAAGGCCTTTTATATGAGCTGCAAGCACTTCTCCGAGGTTTGCATGCGCTGAAAACATACACCAGATCATCCTCCGCTTGGTAAGTCCAGATTAATCTGAACAGATACATATATATGTGTGTGTAGGCTGCATCTAGATTTATACTTGAGTGTTTCACAAAGGAGTAGAACAACCTGAAATATGGGTGTAGTTTAAGATGAGTGCCAGCATGGTTGGTTACCACTGGAAATGATTAATTGTAAATCGTCTGATAGCAGCTTTTGGACCATTAGTCAGTCAGGAGGAAACATTTTTTTAAGACACCGCCAGTACTGAACAGATGCCGTTCTTTGCTGGTAAGTGACACATTAAGTGCATTAGCAGCTACTCACTTACTTTACAGTATCTGCAGACTTAGGCTTTTAGAACAGAGAGCAGCCCTTTGAATAATTTGAGTAATTTAACTGTGATTTTAGTGCCTCTTAGTGTTGAATCCATAATAGGATGTTGAATAAAGAGGGCTCTCAGGTCACAGTATATACCCCCTGGCTGCCGAGTGGGACTTCATCACGTTCTGACCTCAGTGGCTGTGAGGGGTCATTATTTTCTTTGCTGTTTTAACTGGGAAGTTCTTTTTCTTTCCTTTTCATTTCTAATATATTTGAACATTTTGTGTTAAATTGTTTTCACTATGTCAGTTCAATTACTATGTTATCATGAAAGCATTACTCTATTGTCCCTGACACAATATCATTGCACAATATCATCATTAAACGTACCAGTTGATACATTAATTTACAGTTTCTGTCAGTGTTTTATCTGAACTTGAAAAGAATACTTCTTTCTTTCTTTCTTTCTTTCTTTCTTTCTTTCTTTCTTTCTTTCTTTCTTTCTTTCTTTCTTTCTGAAAGTAAGAAGAGAAGATTGATATTTATCTCATCTCTGTGTTAAGTCAGCAGTCAGGATGTGGTTAGCCTATCTTAGCATAAAGACTGACCAAAACTTATCAACACATCTAAAGTCCAGCACTTAACACATTATATCTCACTTGTTTAATCTGCGCACAAAATATAAAAACAACAATAGAAATGTATAAAAAGTTTGTGGTTTTAGAGGAAGTTCATACTGGAACTATTTCTTGAATAGCGACCTGCACTGTAGCCAGAGATGCTACACAGACGTGCTGGGCAGATGGATACACTGTTGTTTGTCAAGAACTAGCTAGAAGACTTTAAAAAATTTTGCTTTTACGTTTGCGTTTATACAACTTGAACAAGTAAATGTGCTTTGATTGTGAGCTTTAGAGGCGTTGGTGGATGTATTTTTAAACTGTAGCCAGATGAGCTGTTTCCCCCTGCCTCCAGTCTGTATGCTAAGCTAAGCCAACCACATCCTGAATCCAGCTCTGTAGAGATCGATATCATTTGTGGCATTTCATCAGTCTCTTCAGTGTCTTATGCAGCTGGAGGAGCAGAGCATTGGACAGGCTAGCCTTTAAGACTGCATTCATATTATTGTGTCCTCCCTTTATAAGCAACCTGGAAATGTAGCATATCGTGTAAGCTGTAGAATAAATTTACCAGTCCTATTCAGCAGACAGTGTTTGAGTTAAAAACCCAAACATCAGTCTTTCTGGCTCACTCTGTTCTGTCGATCCTGTCTCTTAACCATTTATTATTTTATTGTTCATTCAAGGTTCAATCATGGCATGATCGCCTGTCCTCTCTCCTGATCTTCATCCATACAAGTGAAACCGAAGAGGTTGCACTGCTGAGTGTTTGTCATGGATCATCCAACCTCGGGCCAACACAGTCAACCCAGTCACGCCTCCAGCTTTCAGTGGCTTTCTTTTGCTTACCAGAGCCTGACAGAAATTCCCTATGACACCATCCTGACTCAGACAGACACCCTGGAGGTGCTGGACCTCAGTTACAATCTGCTGGATGAGTATCCTTTTCTTAATAACCAATCATCTTCAATACAGAATAAAGATTTGACACATCTTTACTACATTTAGTCACAAACCAAAGTACTGGACAAGTCGAAATGTTGACCTGATAATGGGGCTTGAGGGTCACCAAAGGTACTAAAGTTCATCCTGAGGGTAACATGAACGTGTGTACCAAGCAAGGTTAATCCTTTTCAAATGATGAAAATTGAGGGGATCAGTAAAATCTGCAGGATTCATCCCTGGGGATCATGAATGCTCTGACAATCCTTCCAGCTATTGTCAAGATTTTTCAGTGGTGGACCAGCGCTGCTCTACCTAAAGCTACACTGCTAGCATGGTTAAAGACACATGCTCTATGTAGGAATAGGCTGACAGAACCGATGTTTGTGGAAGAAAGCATTAGTAATCTACTGAGTCTTTTCATTTACTATACAGTCTATCTTTTGTAACAACACATTATAGGATACAGCATCCTGCCGTAGATAAATATTCTCTGAATCACACATTCGCACAGTATATTTGATGTCTATGTCCTCAGCGACTGACAAGCCTGAACAGTTTGACTGTTGTGTGTGGTGTGTTCTCCTTCATTCAGTCTTTATTGGAACCCGGCTCTGCTGGGTCAGCTGGAGAAGCTCAGCACTCTGATCCTGGACTGCAACAACTACACATCTCACATCAAGTTCCCCTACATGCCGAGCGTCACCACAGTGTGCATCAACAAGAACAAGATCAACAATCTGCCTGTGTTTGTGGAAGAAATCCGACGAAAGTTCCCCAACATAAAGTGAGCCCGGGACTCATTTCTGCAGAGGAGCTGGAGCCAGTGCATGTAACCATGATTTTCACTCCATCCTGCTCTATTCTTTTCAAATATAGGATCCTCAGTATGATGAACAATGAGGCAGCACCTAGTTATTTCAATGGAGGAAGTCTGACCCAGTACACAGACTACAGGTGAGAATGGAGGTCCTTGATGTCACTACCTCCTTATTTTGGCACAGTCACAGTCAGTAATTCTAACTGTAAAACCAAAGTCCAGAATCACTTAGCACACACTGTATATACTCTGTTTAGGAAAAAAAAAAAGTCTAATAATAAGTCTCTTTGTGAACTATGATTATAAACAGTATTTAGATCATCATGTGGCATTGCTACTTTTACTTACATAAAGGATCCGCATACTTCTTTCAGCACTGTGATCTCCGAGTTATGAAAATGTCCCTGAACTGGACAAGTCAACATGTTGTTCATTTCAATTCATTACTGCCTCTCAGGTGCTGTAAACTGAATGTACTATACACCCCATGTATGTCTTGTTAAGGCTATGTCTTCCACTTGTTTTCGCCTTCTCAGACAGTATGTCATCAGTCAGATCCCAGGCCTGGAGATCCTGGATGACACTGAGGTCCTGGAGAAGGAGAGAGCCCAGGCTAGAAAAACCTACAGGCTGCAGCAGAGCAGCCACAGCAGCCGAAAGAGGAAGGAGGACTCATCAAAGAAACATACACGCATGCGGAAAAAGTCGAACGCTGTCACAAGACAATAGGTTATACTATACTATACTAGACAACACTATACTGTACTGTACTGTACTGCACTATACTATTTATTTAAAGCCTTCCCGTAAAAAAACCTTCAATGTTCCAGTACCAGCATTATGACACATTGTTTGTTCGGCATCTGCTTGTGTCCACATATACTGTACAGCTACAGCTACAGGATGTTTACACAGAGTTTAATATTCAGATCCGTGTTTTATTAGCTGCTTATCAAATTAAAATGGAAATATTCCACATGTCTTGTGCGTCATTTTCTACATTCGGCCTGACATGCTTGCTAGCTTCAGAAGGTGATTATGTCTGCAGTTAAACGTCAAGTTAATGCTGCAACAGACAAGATTTTCTAACTATGAAGTGATTCTAATGGCATAAAGGTTTTGTGTGTGTGTGTGTGTGTGTGTGTGTGTGTGTGTGTGTGTGTGTGTGTGTGNGTGTGTGTGTGTGTGTGTGTGTGTGTGTGTGTGTGTGTGTGTGTGTGTGTGTTCGGGAATGGAGCTGCAGTAGTGTGCATTGAAGGTGTCATCTCTGGTACTACCACTAGAGGGAGCTAGAGTCGAACAGAAAGCACGAGTGGGCACACTGGCCATTTCCCAGAGAGCTGGACTCAACAAATGAGTCCACTGGTGTCAGTGCACCAGATTTCGACCTAATGTATGGGCACAAATAAGGGTCAGCTTCGACTGAAATTGAGGAAATGTGATGTACTATTTTATGTTACCGCTAACAAAAAGTCAGCACTTTTTTTGTATTTATGAATAGCAGGCTGTATGTGACCTGGAGGCCAGAGATTCCCACCATCGGTCTATTGACTGTCATCATTCTGGTTTTATGCAGCCCTGAAACAACATATGCATAGCTCACCAGGTATTTCCAGAACAAAAAATAAACAAAGAAAGAAGAAAACCTAAACATATCGACAGGAACCAGCCTTTTGAATGCAGTCATTGTAGATCTTGCAGTGGAGTTTCTTTTCATAGCTACCATACTGGCCAGCTAATGCTGGTTTCCAGTGCTGAACTTCACAGCTGCAGCTGAACACAAGCGCTCATTTTCACTGAGCAGTGTGGTGATGTGACAGAGAAGCAGAACCTGACTGGTCCTCCTGTGTGCATTCAAAGTGCTGATTGGCTCAATATAAAACCTTACAGAACAGCATTTAACTTTGTGGATAGAACTATTTTGTTTTCTTAGCAAAAAGTCCAAAACTACACGCGACCTCATATATGTGAATAACTCAATTCTGACAACAGGCTGAAACCCTACAATTCACTTTTTACAGCCTGCTATTGCCAACATTGACACAGTCATTTTACCCCAGAAATTAAAACAAAAAATAACAACTGTAATTAAATGAAGAAAAAAAAAAGTTATGAGCTTTATGTGCTCCTAAAAGTACTAAATGCACTGGAGTTAGTACATCATACTCTCAAATTAGCTGTTTATCTGCAGCCTTGTGTTATCCCTCTTCAGGGAGATATGATAGGAAATGTGCCCTGATAATTGGTGTATCAGGGGCCCCTCTTGGTTTTGACAGACTGGACTGTGGATGGTCCTCTTGCCTGTCAAGTACAGACATTGTTTGAGGGGTGGGCTCAGGAGACATGTGGACAAGATACTTAGACTGCTGCAGAGCTGCATAGATGCCCCACTGAGTGGTGGTGATGCTACGTCAACCCCATAGACTGCAGGCCAGTGACCAGATCCTGCACAGGTGAGACAGAAACATTAGCAGTAGATTCATATAAGGGGGGCAGATATTTTGCCCTGCAGTCAGAGGCAATTAACGACTTATTTATTTGTTATAGGGGGCAATAATGTGCCCAAATCTGCACCCAGCTGATGTCACTGCTGTTCTTTAAAACTCAAATGCAAACTGTCATGTGTTTCAAGGCATCAGCAGTGAGCAAGCAGCATGTTTGGGGTTAGTGGGTGATACTGGGTGCTGTAGAAAGTCAGTGAATGCATCAGTAATGTGTTTTTCCAGTCGCAGAGGAATTGTGTTTACTCTCTTTGTGTTTGGCATTCTTTGACTTTCCTTTGTCTCAGAGTGTGAGGTTTTGTTCGTGCTGTGCTGAGCTGGGTTGAAGGAGAACAAAATGTTCCCCCGAACACCCCCCTTACCTCCGCCCTTAGGGACACCAAAAAAAAAAAAGCCTTTACAATTGCTTGACTGCACATGTCAGTTAACTGTTTGGTTACATTTTCCCCAACTTCCACTTACTCCGGAGGTCTAAATGCAGTCTTAAAGCAGTTTCTACACCACCAGAAGTAAAATTCTGATTCTGATGAAGAAATTCTTTACATGTACTTAACTTCGTTGGCCTGGTCCACTTGAACAATTTTGAATCTAAAAGTACTGGACTGTCAAATACTCACATTACATATGTTTAATTATAAAAGGTAACTCCCTATAAGCTGCTAAAAACTACGAATTCCCAGAGAAAATCCAGAGGACATGACCTGCTAAAAGTCAAAATCTGGCCAAGGCAGAATTGAACTTTAGCATTGTGAATATGCATAGTTACCAACATCAAATAGTATTACAGGATGTAGAGGGTGAGAGAAGAGACTTTGAACATGCTTTAGCTAATCAGTAAAGGCTGGTGCACCATCACATGCTCAAACAGAGAAACGAGTGCATTCATTTTCCTGCAGAAAGCAGTTATGGATCCCTCTAACGTGGCTGCATGTGCAAACACCGTCAGCGCTGCCTAATGCTTCTGCTCACTGAGGCATTTCTTAAAGCTTTTGCAGGCCTCTCCAAACTGTTGGCTAAGCTGGTTACTTTGCTGTGGAGGAGCCGAGTGACATTCATGTGTCACCTGGCATCCCGGCCCTTCAGTGGGCGCAGTCAAAGAGTCAGTGCAGAGGCTGAAATCCTGTATGTTAATGTCAGCTTATTGGAGTTTATCAGACACTTTTAGATAGACTAGTTTCACTTTACTTTCCCTCCTGTTGACACATGCCAGCTTCTTACCACATACTTTGCTCTGCTAGAAAAGGCCTCTTCTACTTTCTGTGCTTTTGCAGTAGCAGGGCAGTTTCGATTCTCCTTTCTCCATCTCGTTATCTTATCTCAGTTCCTTCCTCTGCTTGTGCTGGACTCTCTGCTTTGGTACTGGATGTTTTTTCTTCTTCCTCTGTCTTCAAGCGCTGGTCTGTATCACTCCACAGCTCCCTGTGTAAGGCAGTCTTTCACTGTGAAGACAAGTATCTCCCCCAGCAGATGCTGAGCATGAGCACTGGTGTGTCAAACCGGCCAGTTAGATACATGAGGCCCAGCTGGCAGACCTGCTGTTCAGCTACACAGCAGGTGGAGGCAGACCTGAACTACTCCCTGCAACATGTTTGGCTACAAAATAAAAAACTTTTCTATATCTTTTATTCTGGCAAGTGTATTATTTTAATGTGCAGTGAATGCATTACAGAACACTGGACGTCACAGAATTCAAGATGCTTGGCTGCAGCTTTTGTGTAGATTCCACATGACAGGTTTAATGAAATAACTCAGGACCCAAAGTAGAATTCAGACTCAGAGATCATGTAAACGTTCAAACAAAGGCAATTTATTATAAGATTGGTTGGCGGTGGAAATGGAGCAGGACTGGTTGGATTGTGTAGCAGGCAAACTGGGAAGGCAAGAGACAATGGATCTGAAGCACAGATAAAAGGATTAGGCAGGTTCAGACAGCAAGAGTCAACCAAGGCTACGTTTACACTTAGGGAAAACGCATACGTTTTCATGCAGTTTGGCCCGCAAGTGGAGTTTTTTTTCACGGAAAACGATCATTTTTAAAAACTCCAGCCCAAGTGGAGATTTCTGAAAACGGCAGTTATGTGTTGGCGTGTAAACAGGGTTAAATGGCATTTTATGTTCCGAAACGTCACAACATGCAGCTGAAAATACTAAACGTCATGTGAGCGACCTATGTTCACACTTGCGCCCATTGGTCTGGCATAGTTATGATGCGCTCGACGGCGTATTTATCCAGGTTCATATAAATGACAACATTTTTGAAAACGATGTTGTGTGCATGATGTCATTTTTGAAAACGGAGGGGCTAAAATATCTGTTTTCCAAAATACCCTGCTACGTGTAAACGTAGGGCAAATGTAATATGAGTATGACACAGAACAATGTGGTGAAGAGCAGAGTGAAGGACCAGGGTTCATACACTGCAGGCTACAGGTGTGGCTGATGAGCGGATTGGCAGCAGGTGCTGCAGGTGAGTCGTTAATGGAGCAAACCAGGTCTCCACACCCTGATGGAAACAGACACAGAAATAGACAGAGATGAACAGGACACACTGAACAAGGGAAAACAGCAGAAACAGCAGGGCTGAGGGACGAATGCTGCTGGGTGTGTGCGCGCGTGCTGTGGCATAGAAATACAAGTCAGCAGCTCTGAAGAAAGAATGGATATATGGGTAAAATGACCCAGAAATGAACCTTTCAAGACAGGGAATTTAAAAATGAGAGAATCCCAAACATGTTTCTCTGATTTTAGATGCTTTTTATTTTTCTACTGCATGGTTTGTTTGGTGGGTTCCCGTTCTGACATTCAGTTTAGAGACAAAGAAACCCTGTGAAAATGTCTTTTCTTCCTCTTCTTCATCATTTTTTATTAGTTATTACTTTTTTTCATACAAATACTCAGTCAAAAACAACTTTTCTTTGTCATTTGACTTTACTCCTCTCTCCTCCTCTTTGTAGAAGTCATATCAGAAGACTTTAGTTTGGCAGATTTCCTGTTCAATAACAAGCTGGTTAGCAGCTACTGGGCAAGTATTGCAAGAGAGTGGTTCAAATAGGTCTGGTGCTGTGCAACTCTGCGGGGGTGGGGGGGATTTTTATCTAAGTCACTTGTTTAAATGATATTAAGGCTTTAAAGCATATTAAGTTATTAAATCCGTATGTACAGCATCAGTTTTAAAATCAAATAACTGTCTCACTGTTGACCATGTGGCAGCTGGGAAGCAGTCTTCTCTGCTGACTTAAAAGACACCACTGAAGAAGACATTCTCTCCCTGTTATGTGTCAGTGTGGGTGGAGATCTTAATGAAAACAGTCTGGAAAAGCTCGTGTGAACGCACATGAAAATGACACACTTGATGTGGACAATGCCTCAGTTGCTCTGCAGATTGAGAGCAACACTGAATAGACCAAGGAGAAAAACTGTAGAGAACACATCTATCGTACAGGAGCAGAGCTGTCATGTCATGCAGTCATGTGAGCGGTAAGACTATCACACTAACACACAACCAGTGGTTTCCAGCTAAGTGTGATCGTCACTGACTCCAGCCTCAGGCCACATCAGACGAGTCACAAGAGGTGCATCAGCGTCAGTTTACCGCAGCGCCTTCCGCAGGCTGCCGGAGCCAGAGCCTGACCTGCTCTTCGGTGAGCGCTGTGTGTGTGCTGACTCTCAGAGGACATAATGTATAGAGGGTGCTCGCTTTGTATTTGAGAATTTGTAAGTGTCAAATGTATGGTGCTGGTGAATGGTGGGGAGGAAGCCAGACCTTCCTGTCCTTCAACAGACATTCATTGTCTGTGAAACAGTGCTTTATGATCCCCACTGAGTGTGTGTGTGTGTGTGCGTGTGTGTTCATTCACAGGTTTCAAGCCTGCTTTCCTGTGGAATGACTCTAGGATCAGCACTTCACCCAAACTTTAGGAAATTAACTCAAGAAAAAGAATAAATGTGTTTTTTCAGCTTTGGACAGAGCCAGGCTAGCTGTTTCCCCCTGCTTCCAGTCTTTATGCTAAGCTAGGCTAATTTAATTTTCACATTGTAGCTGCAGGTTTTGGACATGAGTATTGCGTCTGTCTTCAGCTAACGAAAGCTGATTCCTGATCTTTAGTTCTTTTTAACTTTAGCCAAATATGAACCGAATTAGATTCAGCAAGGGGCTCGAGAGGATTCAGATTTTAGAAGTGGACTTAATACTGGATTCAGATTCAATCAAAATGCTATAAAACCGACTAAATGCAGTTCTTCATGTTGCACAACATGTCAAATAGTCTTTTTTTCAGACCACGGGGATCACATCAGCTACAGCTACAGGTCACAAAACTGTCACGACATGGAGTTCCCCACTGCTAAATCAACTGCTGGTCCTGTGAGGCCACTTCTGTTCACCAGCCAACAAGAAGCTGTAATTACAGCCCTAAGCAACATCATGTAGTTATGAATAATACAATCGTGTCATTTTATATTAAAAACTATGTGGAAAAAGTTAGGCAGCGGTGAATCATGGGCCGCAAAGGTCAGCAGTGTGTGAGCGCTGTTCAACGTCCATCTGTTCACGACACACTGACTCAGGATTCAAAGGTGTTCAGCATTTAAAGAATGTGGGCAGAGCCTGTGTGGACTGACGCGTTTACTGAAATGGAAGCATATTCCAGGAGACAGATAAGAGAGAGATGGAAGAAATGCTGCAGAAACGCTTCAAAAACAATTGTGGACAATAAAATCACATTTCATGCAACTTTCAGTTTAGAGTGTCCACATCTTTGTCATTCCAGTTCAAGTGCTGTGATGAGAAATGTAATGAAATTGGTATTTTTTGTTCAGTATTCAGCAGTTGAATCTAAATCGCTGAGTGATATTAGCAGACTGCAGCATGTCGAACGCAATATAAACTCAATGACTCATCAGCTGGAACAGCTCCTGCTAGCTTGGACATGTTCTGACTGTGCTGCATGCTTTTGCAACACGGCAGGCTTCAGCCCATGACTGCTCTCAGTTAGAAAAGAAAGATCTGATTGATCCAGCATTCTTGTTACCTTTTCCTTTGCTGCATTTTACTCATCTAATTACCCAGCGGGGGTCATTAACTCCACCACAGCGGACCCTCAGGGAGAGGAAGGCGGCTGCCAGCGCTGCAAAATGAAGAGGAAGATAATGTACGACTGTCATGAAATAATAAAAAAGAGGGTCATCATTTTAATGGCTGGGGAACATTGATATGTAAATACAGCATTTTCATCTGCAAAGCATGACCAGTCAATAACTTGCTGCATATTTGTGGCTATGACAAGTCTTGTTTACACATGCAGACTCATGGCTCCTGCACTTCAAAAACAAGCTTTCCACAATCATTTTAGTCAGAAGTCAGAACCAGCACTGACAAGTGAGTGGACTGAAGTGTCTGTGGAGGTCCAGGAGCCCTAAGGAGGTGCTCATGTGTCCTTGAGGGAATGTTTTAGGAAGCTACTCAAAAATTAAAAAAGAAATCTTAAATTCCTTTCATAGAAGTGAACCCTGTTGGACCAGAGAGATGAGTGCATCCAGGGCCAAATGAGAGTCTTTCTGAGGGTCCATACTATAAATCTACCCAGCCATGCATGCATAATACATCATTATAACTAGCCACAGGTGTGGCTCCACATCCACTAAATCCTCACTGCCTGTCAGTCACTAATTAGAAAGGCATGATATAGCTCTCTCCCAGTCTGCTTTGCATTGAAGTGTGGCCTGTTTCTTATTCCTCGAGGGAATGTGGAAAGTGGTTGCTCCCACCCCCCCACCGTCACTCCATCCTGCCAAAAACTGCTGGTTCAAAGGCTTCCTGACATCTGGCCACAACAGTCAGCGCTGGAGGGTGAATGGGAAGACGGATGGGCAGGCTTGACTGATTTACAGGACGCGATAGAGGGAGCAACTTTTTGTTTCACAGTATGTAATGTCGCAAACAAGCAGCCGCGCCGAGCCTTCAGAATGAGGCATCTTGTATACTGTATATAGACATAAATACATACAGTATACAATGACATGCTGTGGAAAACCAAAACCATTGGGCTACATAAATACATGTAAGTGCAATCGGAAAACCCAGACATTGTAGTTTACTTAAATGTGTCCAAAGGAAATGAGCAGGGAAATGAAAGAAGCTTTGAATGAATGTTTGAAGGTATTCTCTGTATCATGTGCACACTTAGTCAGAATCTCTTGGTTCCACTGTTAGCCGTTACACATTCACATTGTGGGGACTAACCTGCCTTTCTGGGACAAAATGCAGGTCCCCTTAATCATTCATTCATTCATTCATTCATTCATTTTCTATGCCCCTGATTATCTCTTTCGGGGTTGGGGGAGGTCCCCTTAATGTAAATTATTAAATTTTAGGGTGCAGACTGAGGATAGGGTTACAGGTTAGGTAAGGTTAGGTTAGGTTTAGGGTTAGGAATAGGCAAATAGTGGTTATGGTTAGGGTTAGGGTTAGGGTAAGGCTCCAGGAAATTAATGCAAGTCTATGTAATGTCCTCAAAGTGATAAAAACACAACATGCGTGCACGCGCGCATGTGTGTGTGTGTGTGTGTGTGTGTGTGTGTTCTAGCTAGTTAATCCAGCCCTGGATTACCATCTGGCTGGATAGAGGCAGTTAGCCACACTGACAGATAGTGTTGGGAAGCTGCAGCTCCGCTCGCTGTCAGGCGGTAGGTAAGACACATGATGATAGACTGTAATAAATCATATATCCTGCATTAAACTAGACTGAAAGAGACTGAAGCTGATACTCTTTACATTGTCCTATGGAAAACACACTGTACACACACAATACAAACAATGATACAGATGTGAGGTGGCACAGCACCACAGTGATGAACACATGGGGCCTAAGTGTGAACTGTAACACATACACACACCGATGCTGTAGGCACAGGAAGGCTATGAAATATGCCAACAGTGCACTTCAGCTGCAGCATGATGAGCAGAGTGCTGTGTGCTCAGCGAAGCTCTTTAAAGTGAACCTAAAGGACGCACGAGGAAGGCCCCTTGGAAAAGACATCCAGAGAACATAGAGGAGGGGGCACACAGAGGGCTGCCCTCACTGGGTTTCACTCAACGGAGACGGAGTGTGCATTCTAAGCAGAGAAGGGAAATACCGCCTGTATGATACAACGCGGCGCGGCCCGACGCGATTTGTCTCCGGACCTTCTTTAACATTCATCATGTTGTTTCGTCGATGTGTGTGTCAAACACAAAAGCGCACACATTAGGAAAGAAACATTGAGGCTTGCCAAAGCCTTAAGTAGTTCGGCAGGGTCCGTAGAACTGCTTCAAAGCACGCAGTTCGCCAGACCAGAAAGTGAGTGAGCTAGCCTTCAAAATAAAACGACCAAGCATGCTTTGTTTTTCGTCTGTAAATCCACAATTGCTTTGCTGGCCTGGCCATGGTGAGCCACAGTATGTTTACAATGTGAGTGTAATAATTCAGAATGCAAGAAAAAATGTGCATGAAATCCACGAAACACTATACGCCTTAATAGTACACTGTAGTGACTTTTTTTTGTTTCCATTGCTCATAAAAAAGAAAAAATAGGTTTCAAAAAATGTTTAGACATAGACTTTCAAAATCCGTTCAAATGATTTACTGTAAATGTGAAAAAAAATGTTTAAAAAAAAAAGGGAAAAAAAGAATTAAAACAAATCCAGATAAAAACTGGTCCCACCAGAATCTGAATCCACTTCTTTATCTTGTCTTTTTCTTGTAATGTTGGGGTTCCCACATTACCACTATGTTCAACATGCAAATTTTCTCTTCTTATAGTATTTTATTCTTTTCTTAATAATAACATCTGACCAATGTTCATTTTTCCTTTTCATTATAGTGTATATTGTAAACATGCATTTCTTCTCTTACATTCTGAATCATTACATTTACGCTGTGGCACCAAAGTACATTTGCTTTGACAATATTGCAGGAAATTGTATGGTCATGCCAGTAAAGTAAATTTGAATTTGATTCAAAGGTCTAAACAGAGACATCCACTACATACATTTAGAGAGGCCTAATAGGTAACCTAAATCGTCAAAATAACTAACTAAACGAAAAATGTTTCTGAAAAGGTGTTAAATCGCAACCTTTGAATTTTACTTTGAAAGTCACAACCGGAAATTCCGTATTATAGTGCGTGTATCTTGACGCAAGTACCTGTCAAATAGTGTCCAGTGCCGTTCTCCTCAGTGTCTCGCCGAAATGCCGGCAGTCCCCAGCTTCTGACGGCTGAGGACTGACGCCAGTGTTCTTTCATCCGCGAAATCTAAGTTTTTATCACATAACGGCGTTTTTAAACGTGCCCTTGCGTTAAAGGATAAAACACTGGCACACGCAACGTTTTTTTCTTCAGTCTCGGGGGATTTGTTAGTCTCTGCGGCGCCCTGCGTTGCAACGGAATGAGAGCTGGATGCACTGACAGTCGGACGTGGATACAGGCTGATGGGCCAGGAACAACGGGAAGAATAGAAGCCTGCAGTAGCCTGATTTAGTGCTCAACGCCAGCATGACCTACATAGACCGGAGCTGAATGGACGCTCTCTAAGACATCTCCGCTGTGTGGATACATTAGACAGTAACTGGCATCCTGTTCAACCTTGTAACACAGTAATAAGTGACCTTCATTTTCATTTGCTGCTGCAGAACTATGCAGAAGACACGCGGATGTACATGTGATTGAACAAAGAGAATCATCCGTGCAGTTCACGTCCTATGCAAAATAAGGTAAACAGCATTGTGTGCTGATTGTTTGTTGACCTTTTGCTCTGGGGTCAAAAGGAAACATTCACCAAGCAAGTGGCCTGAGGCTTCTGGATTCTACAACCCCCCTGCCATTTTCTCTCAGTATACTGCCAGACTATAGATAGGCTCTGCTCTTTGGATTAGCGTACAGCTCACAAGGCCCGTGGTGGAGCCAGGATCAAAGGTCCAAAGAAGAGTGGGGCTGACAGGTGCCTTATCTACTCACAAGCATGATATCGTGTGGTTGTGATCACAAATTATGCTGTGATCAGCAATAAACTCAAACGCCAAGCAATAAAAACTGAAGTGCTTCGCAGAAGTCAGATCCAAAAACACTTTTTTGGCTGTCAGCAACATTAACTTTCACCGTCATGCTTCTGAAGTGCGGCCAGCCGTTACCTCTTCTGAGGCATACAGACGTGCCACCTCGGGTCATAGAAAACTTCATCCTGACTGGCTACCGATTCCCAAACTACAGCCTGAGAGATTGCTTACTATCAGCATTCAGACCAACCAATGAGACGGGCAATTTCTGGACACACTTCCTGCCAGTTTTCATTTTTTCATACTATTTTGTGGAGGTGTTTGGTTGGGAAGGTGCGCCACATGGTGACTCCCCATTCTTCTACCCGCTGTGGAACTACTTTATCGGGGTGGTCTGTCTACTAATGGCTAGCAGCATGGCCCACCTGCTCAACTCAATGTCTCTGGTGGTAAGAGAAGTCTGCTTCTTTGTGGATTACGGCACTATCAGCGCCTACACAGTTGGCTCATCATTGGCGTACTACTATTACATCCACCCTCGGGCAGGGATAGTGGAGACAGGAGGCCACAACAGCTCCCATATGGACTTGAAAGATGAACCTGCAGAGGCTCTTAAGTCGTCCTACGCAGTCCCAGAGTTCAGTGTCTTCTTTGAGACCTTCTACATCCCCTGCGCATGTATTGTAGCAATCATTTGCGTCTTATCTTGCTGCAATACTCGCCATAGGTGGAGGAAGCATCGATACGTCATCCGAACCCTTGTTTTCCTCCTCCCGTTCCTTGTCTCTTCCACGCCGGTCTTCTACCGCCTCCTCACCAGATCACCTTATCCCACCACCTCCTCCTCCTTCGCCGCTTCCACCTCCACCTCCACCTTCTTCTATCGCCACTGCCTCTGGCTGCTGGTGTCCGCCATCTTCAACATCAGCAAGTTCCCTGAGCGGCTAGCCCCGGGTTGCTTCGACATCTGGGGGCACAGCCACCAGTGGTTCCACTGTTGCACGTTTTTGTCCATCCTCGACGAGCTCCACATGATAAAGGCTGAGGTGAGGGCTATCCTGCTCAGTCCGACTCTGCTGCTGCCCCCTGCCACCCTCTCCCGCCTACCTGGACCTACCATAGCCTCCACCTACGGGGTGATGTTCCTCCTCCAGACCACCATCATCTCCATCATCGTGTGGTTCTCCTGGTGCGCCAACTGCATCTACGGACCCCAGAGAGACCAGCTAGCAAAGGAACAGCTGAAGAAACACCTGAAATGTCATTGATCACAAAGACATCTTTTTTTTAAATCTCCCCGACTGTGAAAGAAGATTTGCACATGCATATAGAGCCATGCCACAAAAGACGAGCGCACAAGTGAAACAAAACTTCCCTTCCAATTTCAAGTCCGTCATATGTTCCAGCCCCGTTGGGAGCGTTTTACAAGCTTTCATAGGGGAAATTGGGGACAGCGAGGGATGAAAGGATTATATTCTGAGCTCACCACAGGGTGGCTGTCTGGTTGAGTGGATATTGAAAGACCTTGCCAGTTCTCTCCCCTGAGCTGCTCCAGCATGTTCCAACAGGATGTCTGGCGATAATAACTACCTCTAGGGACTGTACACTTGAGGACAGGAAAGGTGTTGGTACCCAGGAGAACACATGTTCCATAAAACATTTGTGTAATGTGGCTTAAATGTCAGCGTGACCACATGTTGTCTGTTGTCAAGTAGTTCCTCCTGTTGCACTTCCCTTTCCTCTGACTCTATACCTTTTGACATTTCTCCACTGTGCTTGTCGTTGAGCCCATTGTTTCACATTGGATGGCTCCTTTTTTCTGTTAACCTTCCTTTCCTCTATGAACACTCACACGAAGTCTCATTTCCTCTTTCCAACTGACTCTTTTGGCAGGAAGTGTCATGGCCTTAACGACGGAACAGAAATAGCAGAGAGCTCATATCAGTCGTAAAGCAAAGCACTTTCAGGGGGCTGGTTGAACACGCCCTGTCAGTAAGAAGCCATGCTCGCTTTTTAACCTCAACGGAAGCATAACATCTCTGAAGCATCGAATGATGTCCTGCTGACATGTTCTGTTGGGTTATTTAGATGTGAAATGTATTCATAGTGCAGCGAATACATCTGCTGTGTGTATGACTTTCATTACACTGATGATTAGTTCCACATAGATTATGTTCACACTGCTTAATGTGCTGTAGTTCAGATTACATGTGATGTAAATGTTTTTTAATCAGTGTGAAAGGGGACTGGATTTGTCGGGGGCACACACAAGTGGTACACAGTCTGTAGATGCAAATCTGTTTTACAGACAGCTCATGTTAATACTATTCTATTATTCAAACCGCATTGCAAACAGAGATGAAATGAGGTTATGAAACTGGAGGCTGTTTCTCACGGAAGCTTTTTCATGTCATGTGATGCACGACAACCTTTCAAAACAAAAGCCATAGTTTAGATAGATAGAAAAGTGATAGATGAAATAAGTTGTGATTGTACTACATCATCAGGGACTTGCAGAACAGCATTAGATGTTGTTTAAGGACCTTGTGCATTTTCAAAGATCAATGGACATTCATCATTTCAGAGGAACAGATGCTGAGGTCTGTGACTGGAATATCACGGTAAAACACGAGAGGCACAAACTGAAACAAGAGAATTGCTGGAGAAACATACCATCCCTTTATTCAGCTTTTAGCTGCATGAAGCAATGCTTAGTCTTGTTAGCAATTATTTCTGTGCTATAGCATCATATCCTGCCTGGACAAATGTTGTGTCATGTGGAAACACCAATGCAGACGTCTTCGTCCCTGTCGTTCTTGTCTTTTTCTGGTGTCAAATGACCCGAACCCGACAGGCCCTATTTTGTCGCGGAAAGCTTCGGGGTGCGTTTTGGTTGTTTTGACTCCAATTTTACAAAATGATCTTTTTCTGTCTCTGGTTGTGCCAATTGTCTGCATCCATATTCTTCATGTGTTTCTAGTCGATACGCAATGTCCAGAGAGAAAGGGGGAAGGGAGACGGCGTGTAGCCAGTAGGTCACATTAGCCCAGTCAGTAATGGATAAAATAATGCAAAATATCCTTGTCTATCCTTGTCCTGTCAGGACTGTGTAGACATTTCTAATATCCCAGCCCAAAAGAAAAAGGTAAATTGTCACAACATATTTTAATTCTGTAAATTATTATGTAAATGCATTCATACATTTGTTTTATTTGACAAAACCGTGAGCTTATCCAGTTCTGCTTGGTCACATTTAGTTGGGGGTCTAAATCTGTTCACGCAACTAAATTTCCTACCTTCAACAAACAAGTCACCGTGGGGTGGTCCAACCTTGTCTCAGGGGGTTCTGGGTCCAAGATCCGACATGCTGAAGAGTCCACAAACAAGACACCTAGTGCTGCAGTGAAATAAGAGTTTGATGGAGAATTCTAGAAGATATTTCCTTTGTTCGCATTTAATTTGCACACTGAAAAAGGGACCATAACTGTCCGTGCTCAGAGGAAGGTGAATTGGAAAAATGTGTGTTGAAAAATGTATTCTGTCACGTCCTTGGTGAGTTTGTCCTCTTACATCTTAAACTGTAAGCTCTTACTTGTACAGTTACATGTTGGTAACTCATGCTGGTCACTGTCTAATTTCATGGTAATTGTGTTCGTCCTACTCATATCTACACATTTATTTCTTTTTTGATGCATTCACTTGTATAAGAGAAATTAGAGTTGTTGTATGACACTGGAATGAGTACACGAGGACCATTTTGAGAAGCTGTGATAATCATGCTGTTATGTTGCACTTTAAGGCTTTTTTCAAGCACCTCAAAATGCTCCTTTAAGGGTGAGCCCTGCAGTACTGTATTATTTCAGCACATTTCAGGTTCAGGTAGTGCTTTCCAATCAACAGTCAGAGAGATTCTTCAGATCAGGACATTGAAGCGATGTTTCTACCTCAATAGAGCGTTCCTGTCTCTCTGTCGCTGAGAAGAACCATCGTTGAGACTTGTCCCCTCACCTTTCTAGATGGCGCATGCCACACTTGAATCTATCAATGTTAAAGCAGTGTTCAATATGTGAATGTTAGACTTACAGACTACTGTAATCTTACCTAGTGATGCACTCAGGGGTGACTGAAGAACGACAGTAATACATTATTTACACATCCATTAAATTATAAATTAGTTGAGGTGGAGGACATGTATTGAATCTGCCTGTTAATGCTGAAAAAGTGGAAACCCTCCTCTCTTATGTTAACTGATGTGTCAAACAGCAGTTATGCGGATTATTTGAGTTTCATTGAATAAATTATCCAGAGAACTATTATCACTGTGGCAATTTGTTTATTTTACAGTGAAGAAATATATCTTGTTGGGTATGACATGACGTGGCTCCAGATTTAACCAAAATGTGATCTATCAGTGTTTTAGTTCAGCTAGCAGCACTGATTACAGTCCAACAGCTTAAATATCTCAACAACTGGATTGCCATAATGTTTGGCATTTGACGCTCATTACACCCAGAGGACAAATCCTAAAGACTCTCATCTTCTTATAGGTTGTTTGCACATGATGTCATGTCACTCTTTTGTGGTGGCGCAAACTGCAGCTGGAGGGCAGGGAAGTGATTTTCTGCATAGGAAGCAATATAACACACACTCAAGACACCAGTGTTTTGCATTGTTCATGGTTGCTTAAATCAATCGAACCAATAAACCACATGGAGCTTTTATTGAGTACCAAACGTTGTTGTTCTTGAGGGTGAAAAATGCAAGAAATTGACAGAAAAGCGCGAGAAAAATGACTTGTTAACAGTCTGCAGTCGGGATGGGCCAAGTCGGATGTTGGTGGAAATGGTGTATTATTAGCTATTGTTTTAAATCTATGGTAATATATTTAAAAGTAATTGCTACAAGCAACACTTGTTAAATCAGCATTAACAGTTTCACATAAGACTGGTGAACGTGAATAACGTATGAGGAAATGTTAGCAGGCAAAACTTTCAGTTCAGTAGAAAAATCCCTCTTCTTCATAAGGGTCACACCCAACACATGTTCTGCGGTTTTCACTTCCTGCCCTCCATCTGAATTTAATGTCACTTGACTGCAAACAACGGATTTTTCATTGTCATTTAGCACCACCAACAGGTCAAAATCTGGACAAAGAGTATACCTTTAAAAATCTGTACACATGTAAACCATGGCAACATGCTAATTTAATACTACAAATTGAACATTTACATGGTAACATGCTAAATGTTACATTGTAAGTGTAAACATAACACCAATATAACACTTGTAGTTGCTACTGAGAACACTGGATCAAGGTCTTTGTATTTTCTGTGGTCATTTGGGGTTTTAGAATATAATAATAATAAATAAGTAACACTTGGTTGATATTTTATGGACTGTATTTCTTTAGACTTATTTTGTAATATTCAGATGGGATTAATATTAGTCTCATGTCTGTGTATGTGTTACAGGGATAGAGGCAGGACATGTTTAGCAACTTGAAACAGAGGAACAGTTAATCTGGATCTGTCCAAAGTTCAAACATACAAAACACCCATAAATGCCCCTACAGCTCAAGTTCCTTAATATAATATGTACACAAACGTGACATGTTGTGCTTGTTGTTCTGCTTTTTTTTTTTCAACCGTCTGTGCAGTGACTGTGCAGCTTCCTGAAATGCTGTCATTACAGTAAGGTTGCCAGGTTTGGTATCATTGTACACAGATTAAAACTGAAACGTGTTCTCCACCACCGTGCCTGGCAACCCACATTATAGCTGGACGCACTGCACATACTGGGTGAATGAATAATCTGTTAGTCAAGAAACAGTTCCAGCTCTTACCCAAAACCCAAAACTCTTTTGTGTAATGAGGAGCAGCAGCTACTCAAAGCTGCAAGCATGCCTATTGGCTTTTAGACTGTCACCTGGTTTTCAAAGATTTGAATAATTCAAATGTTTCCAAATGACCTCCACGCACTGATTTGCCAGCCCAGCACCCCCTCAGCTCTTCGAGCAGGCTGCATGTATTTCTGTATGAGTGCCTGCACGTGCTGGAGGTGTGCTGGACCTTGGCAGGGTCATGCGTGTGGTAAACACATGCAGCTGGCTTTTTATGTCAAACTCCACTCCTCCCCCACACTGGCCTTTTCCATCCCTCTGTCTTCGTTTGTAGTGACATCCTGAGCTACAGACAAACAGCTGGTGAGGCAAGAACATGAGAGAAGTCCTGCTCAAGTACAGCAGAACTACGTCTCAAATAGACCCATCAGTCCTCAAAGAGTAGAGGCCGCTGCGTGTAATTACTAATGAATGAGAGGCGAGGATGAAGGTGTCAGGCATCCAGCTCTGCTTTCACTGCAGCAGAATGTCAGACAGAGTTAATCCTGCCCCCACGGAGTGTTATCACCAACTCTTTTATTATGCAGGTGGTTGTAGACGTCAATGACGAAGATGTTAAAGTTTTTAGTCCAAACAGACGTAGTGCACACTTGGTTTGAAATCTGCTCTCATTGTTTGCTGCAGCTGTGTCATCATATTCTGAGAGTTCTTTTTGGAAACACATGGAAAATGAAAACATTTTGGGGGTAAACTGGCACCATTAAAAGTATGCTGAATTAGCCATTAGCAGGTCCTGTTTGCAGGATGTACTGACAGCTATCACTGGAGTACTGTGATACTGGAGAAAACTTCAAAATACACTGATTCTCAGGCAAGTTCTGGACTTGAGGAGCAACTTTTTTCTATGACTTGTAAGCAAATTTATGGACATCAGATCTAATGATACCCCTGTCACTCTGTATGCACCACGTGTATATTTAGATAGTTCTGACTTCGAGAAGAGGAACTATTTCTGATGCAAATTGCTGGAAATGGGTGCTAAGTATATAATCACCTCTATGAGCAGCAGCTAAACAGCAATAATTAACTTGCTGTTGCTCTTAGAACACCTGCATGCGCCTGTCCCTTTCACCTCACAGCTCTCCCTCCAAACCCCACAGGAGAGCCTCACAGTTTGCATTACTGACGTGGATTTGCATGCTTCACTGCCACAAATACTGCAGCTTCGGTGACGTGTTGGACACACAATATGAAAACTGTTCATTTCAGAGATGGTGAACTCGCATTCTGGTGAATTTACGCATGAAGTTTGTTGCTGTAATGTGGAGTCGGGAGGACGGGGTAGAAGAGGTACTGAAGAACAGGGCTCTCAGGTGAATCTGGAGGGTTATCAAGTCGCTACATCTACAAATACTAACACTGTATGAAAAGTAAATGAAGGGAGACAAACACATTGTTCAAAGACTGGAAAAAAACTGCCTAGAAAAGAAGAGGGAAAGAATTCTTCGCTTTTATACATATTACTGATCAGATGACAAAGGCATATTCTGACACCTTGGCTACTAAATGAAGCTGTTAACCAATGGGTCTGATAAATAAGAACTAGGATAAATACTAATGCATGAGGCACTTTTGCTGCATAATGTGTTCAGTAGCTGATGGCCTGTTTAGCCTGTCTGCTGGACTTTAAATTATGTCAAATGAACTGTCAGAATTATCCATCCAAGATAATGAATTGTGATTACATACTGACAGTATCAACCCACTGAAACGTGTTCTTCACTGCGTGTGGAAAGTGTCTCACAGTCAGTGTGTGAGCGCAGCCCTCACCCTCAGAGGAAAACCAGGATTCAATTTACCTCCCAACGGCTTTCAAACTTCTGGTACTTAATGTTGGAGCTGTGGATCTCCACACTTTTCAGACCTGTGTGTTGGATTTATTGTGTCTGAAATGCAGTGCTGGTCATATTAGCAGCATTTCAGTCCAAATCTGCCAGCATCCCTCTCATTAAACCTGCTCAGTGCACCCTCGAGCTAGTATGAGGACAAGATAGCAAACGTTCCCACTCACAGTATGACAGTACATCAGAGACAACTCAGCCAATCACAGAGCTCTCATTTCTCCTTGCCTGTCAACTGATTGAAAGCCTGTCCTGTAGACAGAGAACGGCTGAAAAACTTCGTCTTCAAACTTTGAACAAGTAATCCAGGATCAGTGACAGCAGGGTACAAACAGCCTGCAGCCCATTTATGGACTCTAAGAGCTTGTGGGGGCTATTTTAAGGCACGTATTCTCCAGTGTATTAAAAAAGAAAAGCATTCCAATATAGTCCTGTAACTCTTAGCGTTTGAAGTTCAGATCCCTGCACAGAGATTGCAGATGGCAAGAGCTTCAGGCCGACTGGTACAACACACCTTTCTGCAATTAAAATACAAACTACGTGGCCGTTAGCGAAGCGAAACTATTGACAAATGTGAGATGTGGAACTATATCTCAGTCTGTGTGTGCGTAATCAGATTCATAATCTCTACATGTGTGCTAAGAGTTGTGAATGTCTGCAGGAGTCTGTTTTCTTCTGGTTTCATCTTAAGTGGCCTTGAATAACCACAGACGCACCCAACCCAGAAATGTCCAGCTAAAAATCACTTGGTGCTACTGCCCACTGGTGGTGTGGAGGCTGCACAGCTGCACACGGGCAAATCTGCACATGTAATTTGCAGATTTCTGCCACAGCAGAAGTGCCACATGTCAAGATATTTAGGTTTATTTAGAAGCCTGATGACTCGTCTGCATTTTCAGCTTGTGGAGCAACTTAAAGACTTGACTTTCCATCCATTAATATCTATGTACAGTTACAGATGCATCTACACATTGACAGATGTATGATTACTCACACAAGGATTGAGATAGTTGCACAGCTTTCAACTCACATTTGTAAATAGTTTTGCTATAATAAAGGCCCCATGTGAAACTAAAATTTCATCAATGTCAGGAAAACTATTCCAAAAAGAAAAATCACATTTTATTCTATTTTTTCAGTTATATATGGCACAATGCATTCAGGCAGAGTGTGACGAACATGGAAGAGTTAAACAAATGTGGTTTTGTCAGTCTTCACAATCAAAATAATGAGTGTTCGAAAACGGAGCAAGAAGACACAAACATCTCTGAATTAAGACATCAAGAGATCTCATAGGAAGTCATTAAGGCAGTCAAGGACAGTAACTTGACACACTGACAAAAGCAGATTAACAATACAGTTTGGAATGTCTGAGGAAAAACAAGGCATGTAGTCTTTACAGTAATCAGTAAGGAAGCAGAGAAGATGAAGAGACAACACGACTTCGAAATGAACGTTTGGTTGTGAATGAAAGTGATGACCTGAAGAGGGTTTGATGAAACCAGTTCCGTCATGCTGACCTGTGCGATGTCAGGTAACCATTACTGTAGTATTTCACCACAGGCTGTTTAGATGAAATAATAATACTGTACTGTCTCAGTCGAGTCACACACGGCTTCCTTTATGATATCAAGGTTTATCACAACCAATAACCATGATCACCAACATAGTCCCTGACAAAACAACCTCCCCTCATGGTCCATTAAGTAGCTTTTCTGGCGCTTTCAGTCGTACCAAAAGATCTTCCTCACCAGTTTTCATGGAATTGCAGATGTCCAAACTTCCATTTTTTTCTGTGCACTTCAACATCGTCTCGTCCATATTAACATTCTTTTCAGCAAGGTCGAGAATGAACCTCAACACAGTGCTTTCATTTTAAAGATTCGTTCCAAGTTTAATACAACATGGGTCATTTCTAACAAGGGATGGGCACTGTTAGGATTTACTGACACTTTCATCTGTGCAGTGTTTTATTATGACTAACACACATGTGTTCTGGACAGACCCGCTTCATGAGCTGTGCATGGCTGTGTCACACACACAGGCTGTGGATGACAATGGGACCAGATTAAAGGGACCTGTGTTGTAAACAAAGTTTCTGTTCTTCTCTTTGTTGGCACACTGCTACACATCTTGGCACATTACTGCCACCTGTTGATCAGTGGAATACTGTAAAAAAAAAAAAAAAACACTGCTGTTGCCATGACTGAAGTAAAATGCATCATTTTCTGTCACAGCTGTTGTAGTATAAGTATATCAGTTGGTACAATGAAGGCAGACATTTTTACACCCAGCTCCAGCTATTAGCAATTAAACAAAAACTAAGACCCAAGTTGTACTAAACTGGAATAATCCTTTGCCTTCATTCAGCAGTATCACACAAAAGTACAGTACGGAAACCCTAACGGAACCGATGACTAACGTAAACCTGTAACCACACACAGGCAGCAGGCAGGACTGAGTTCACCTTCACAAAATTAAATAATGAGGGACATACAGAGCAGCTGACTTCTTCTTGCATATCTTGATTAAATATCAACATCTCATCTCATACCGACCCCACGTCTGGGATGCAATTAAAGTAGAAGTAGCAGCACTCTCAGAGATGAGAATATTGGGATACATGTTGTGTTTCCTGTGTAGGTGGCTCTTTCCACCGAACATGAATAATGACTGGATTCTTTTTGGACGGTATTCTTCTGTCATCTGTTACATGAGCTCACTACAGTGATGCCATGTGGGCCTGCAGCTGAGAGTTAGAAAAACGACACATGTTGCTCCCCTCCTGCGCCGTACTTGGCATGTCAGTTTTCAGACATCTTGCGGATCATGTAGTTGAGGATGCCTCCGTGGTGGAAATATGCCAGCTCCACATCAGTGTCGAATCTCATCCGCACTTGGAAAGTTTTCCCTGTGTCGAGCTGTGAGGGCAGAGAGAGACAACATCGAGTGTCAGTATTAACAGTGGAGTGATGTTCATGTTCTACAAGACCACGTCCTTAACGAACCTTCACATCAACCATCATCCTGGGGGTGACCTGCTCAGGGATGACGACTGTGTAGCGCTCTCGGCCGGTCAGTCCCAGGCTGTCAGCAGTGTCTCCTGGTAGATACTCCAGAGGAATCACTCCCATCCCAACCAGGTTACTGCGGTGGATCCGCTCATAGCTCTCTGCTATAACTGCCTTAATACCCTAAAAACACAAACAAAACCCATTCACCCTTCAACACTCGCTTTTTCCACAGAGTTTTCCAGCAAAACAACACATCACACGACTGAAGTTTCGCACGTGAGTCATGGGATGTTAACTCAGCTGTCCACAGGAAATCTATACTTGAGTTTTCCAAAGATCCTTTGACTTCCTGTTGTTTAGACGATACGAAACGATGGACAGCTTCCTGCAACACAATCCACTCTCACAGCAGCTGTCACGTTTAGTTTATCAGTGTGTAACAATCTCACAAACAGCCAAAAACCACACGCAAAGTCCTTTTTCAACTAAACTTTTCCTGGTTACGATGAAGTGATGCTCACCAGTAGAAAGGGGCCCTTTGCGGCCCAGTCTCTGGAGCTGCCTGAGCCGTACTCCTTCCCTGCGAGGACCAGCAGAGGGATTCCTGACTGCTGGTATCTCTCTGCAGCATCAAACACATCCAGCTGGACAAAAAAAAGGCAAAATATGCAGGAGTTAGTCTGTGTGTAACACTTACATGATGTGAGCAGCACTGACTGCTTGAAGCTTTAACAGAAGCACCATGTTGAAGTTTCCCTTCTTGCTGAGACAAATACAACTGAGGCAAAAGCACTTTGTTGAGATGAGAGAATGACATCTGCATCTGTATGAGAAGTCACAGAGAGGTGCTGCATGCTGACCGTTTCACCAGTTGGCAGGTGAATGGTTTGTGGTGCCTGCTTGTTGAGGAACTTGTTGAAGAGGCGGATGTTGGCAAACGTCCCTCTGGCCATGACAGCATCGTTACCTCGACGTGAGCCGTAGGAGTTGTAGTCGCGAGGGGTCAAACTGTAAAAACAATTGTAATGGACAGTTTGGATACTGATTCCAGTTATAGTCAGCCTACTGTAGATCTCTCTCTTGACTGATTGTTAGATTAATGAACATATATTTTTACTACCCACCCTTTGTTGGCCAGATAGCGGGCTGCAGAGCTGTTCCTGGCGATGTTCCCTGCTGGAGATATGTGGTCTGTGGTGACCGAGTCTCCCAAGTTCAGCAGCACATGGGCGTCATTTATGGACTTGGGTGGCTGCAGCTGCATTGTCTAAATAAAGACAATAGGATAAATATAAAATGCAGCCATGGCCAAAAAATAACAATCTTATTAGTGTCTCACCAAAATATGTGTACGACATTGTATGAATAACCTTAAGTACTATTAGAAATTGTGAAAAATAAAAATAATATGCAGTAGTAGCCCTCCTTGTAAAAACAACTACAAAAGCAACAGAGAGAGTAACATTGGAAACAGGACCAGTATGGAAGCTCAGGGCTGCCAAAAATGAAAATTAAATGATTTATCAATAATTGAAGTTTCAGCTTCCCTTTGTGTATGTATGATATCAACATAATCAAAATTTAAAATTACAAACTCAACTGTAATTGTATAATGCATCACTGCCAAAATGAAAGTGACCAATAATGATTCTAAAGTGTAAAACTGACATAATGATAATAAAATAGAATTTGAAAGGCTTTTTGTTTTCAAGACAAATTTGCAACTATAAATTTACTTTTCAAGCAGCTCATTAGAGAAACTGATTATTTTTTAATTTAAAAAAAAATAAAAATTCTATTAGGTTAGATGATTAAATTTTAATAATAGCAGACTTGCACTTTCTTATGCTAGCAGCAGCAGTAATTATAGTAGTTTGGGAAGATGTATTGATTTGTATATTTACCAAACCATCGAAGAACGGTGGTGACTTGATGTAGGTTGACTTGGGGTCCCACGTATAAAGCTTGTCAGATGGAGCAACCAGAGAGTTCCAGCGTTCATTCACTTTCTGCAACAACACAACACGAGAGATTCATGTCAATCACACATCTACATCACACTGCTGGAATGCTTGCTTTGTGATTTTCTTGCCAGCAGACGAGGAGTTACACTACCTCGATCTTCTCATAGACTTCTTTGAACATTGATGGGATGACAAACGTTTTCTCCACAGCCTGAATCTCCTCCCGTGTGGGCCAGATATCCCTGAGGAAAATCTCCTTGCCTTCAGAGTTCATGGCTACAAAGGAGACAGAGGACAAGACAGCTAAGTTAAAAATGTGAAAACTAACTTTGTTTTAAACCTGAAGCTCAAAAGCTGTTTTGGCTGATGCATAGGCCCATATGAAGATCAAGCCAAGCAACTCCAGGAGTATCTCCCCAGCCAACAGAAGGCTAGTAGAACAGACACTCAGTGTAGATGATAATCAAATTCCTACTGTATTAGAATCAGCAGTTAAGAGCTTGGGATGCTGGTATGATGCCAATTTCAGGGATGCAAACCCAGTCAAGCAGCTGAAAGAAGAAAGGCCTTAAGACCATCCACAAAACCTTGCTGCCAGGAAACCTCAAACTCTGGTGTCTACAGTTAGGTTTGGTCCCTCTGTTGTTGTGGACATTCACTTTACATGAGGTCCCCATCACTCAAATTGAGAGAAGGGTCAGTTCCTTCATTAAAAAGTGGCTGCCACCACCAAGATCTCAAAGCACCATCTATTTGTATAACAAAGGAGCCCTAGAACTGCCTCTCTACTGGCTGACACAAAAATTTTAGTGTCCTGAGGCAAGATGTCAGTTACTTTTCTAGAAACCTTGGACAAGGTTTTCAAGCAGCGGTACTAACTAATGCAGCTGAAGGAAGGAAAGGGTGTCCAGCTGAGGCAGTTCAGCAGGCAAAAGCTCTATTCAAACATGATGACATTGGTGGGAAGGCGCAACAATGACAAAGGGGTCTTGGCACAGGGGCAAACAGACCCTTTTGGCACAAGGTGACAACTCTGCAGCCAAGGAGAGTATTAGCGGTGGAGGAAAGTGGAGAAGAGCTAGGCCTTCCATTAAAAACCACCCCAGCATTTCCATGGTGGGACCCAAGTCCAAGGGTTCTCAAACTTATAAACCAAAGGTCCACATCTAATTTTTATTCAAGGTCAGAGGTCCACAATGATTGGCAATAACAAAACAACATTTAATCAGTTATTTAATGTCACATCTCTTGTGGCTCAGACATATTCTTACAACTACATTTATACTAGTTGAAGAAATTGTGTCCAAGATAAAACTACACATTCTGTGTAATGTTAACGTGTAAACTGACATGACAACGATGTCAACGACAGGGAAATAAACAACATTAAAAGCACATTCATCCGGGGACGGGATAGTTGTGAGTCATCTCCAGCTACACTGTATATTCAGCTACAGTCACTAACAAAAAAATGTATTTAAAAATAAAAAATGTTTACACTTCATAAGGTATTGTAGCCTGTTCATAACAGGAGGTATGGCAGGAGTCCTCAACTATATTTGTCCAAAGGCCAGAATTTTTGGAAGCAGACACAATAGATCGAATTAGCCAATTATTGTTCAAAATTTCAACTTTCTTACAAATTAATGTTACTTATATGAGCCTGTGTTAGTGTGAACAGACTAACAAACATGGGGAATCCATAATGGTAACTAGATGCTTAGCTGGAAAATGCTCTCAAGTCTCCCATTAAGAAGGCAGTCAGTGCTACTAATGAAAGAGTCCTGATCTCAACAAAAAAATCCTCTTCGGGATGCCAGGAAGCAAACAGAAATACTCAGTTTGAGACTCAATATAACAGGTGTCGAACGAAAATAAACCCAAGTGACGACTACTATGAAATACAGGCTCATTGCCAGGGTTTGGCAAGCAAATCTACAATCACAATCAGGACAGACTGGACCTCCTCCACTGGTCAGTAATGTTAGATTACGGGGCTGCCATTTGATGACAGGGAATGAGTCGGGACTGACTTGCCCTTTTTATTCTGAGGCAGACCAAGGTCTGGACTTTGAGAAGGCCTGATCCATTCCTATGTGCTTGAACTGACATTCAGACTGTTTTGCAACCATATGAGTCAGTCTTATTTTCCTGGTCTACCCCTGAAGGCCATCTTTTTGAATGTCAACTTTGTTGAGTCATATTGTAGCAGTGTTGTCTGTGCAGTGTAATTTTTAAATCCAAAGACACACTGCAGCCAATCCAACAGCATCCTACTGAAAAAACAAAGTAACCTTTAGATTCTAAATGTGACACACCTTTAAACTGATCCAGATATGACTACGTTCAACCATGATGTACTGAAATCTGTAACCAAAGTGATAAAAATGTTCCTGGTTGGCAAGACCCCACTTGGCTATCTCAGGAGTTTTAGAATTTTTTGATCTTCCCAAAGTCCTTGGCATGGAAGACAGACGTCAGACTACTCTCTCCTTGGCCTCAATGTGAAGTCAGAGGTTCTCTTCTATCATTGGATCTTTGGTGAACTCTTCAAACAGATGCTGCCACTCACAGGTCAGCTGGCCAAATGTGCCTTTGGTCACAAAAAATATCCAGTATATATATACAGTATGTGTGTGTGTGTGTGTGTGTGTGTGTGTGTGTGTATATATATAAATATATATATATGTGTGTGTGTGTGTGTGTGTGTGTGTGTGTGTAATTACTGAGATATATAAAATTCTGATTTAGCATTACTAAACAAGAGGATCAGAATCGATGTAGCATTCTTCTTCCTTGTCAAAACCTGGCACCTCCATACCCACAATGCAACCCGGCCACTGACACTTAAATCAGAAATTCTGGTGTGTTATGCTATGAGTGGCTAATGGATGGCTAATGTAGCATGGAGCTGCTCGGATTTTCATTTTCAGAATTGTAGTCTTCCGTCCCAGTCAATGCTGACTCACTCACAGTGACATCACTTAAGGACACTCATCAGACTCCCTCTGGAGACAATAAAGGCTGTAGATAACATTTTCAGTGCAGCTCCCATTTAAAGCTGTGGGGTGCTCAAAATCCTATCCAGCTCAGTATGAAAGCAATCATGATCTTGTCATTGGCCACATCTTCCCCAATCTGCTTTTAAACTTTCATGTAACATGTTTCCTGATGACGTGTCCTAATACAGCCGTTCTTGTAAACAAACATCTCAAAACAAAATGCCTGTACACTGTATTTACCCAGCTGAGCATTTAGATGGATTTTGTGATTAAAACATCAACCAGCAAATATTAGTGTAGTTACTCTCAAAACATAACTACTCACCTATGGGCTCTTTCTCAAAGTCTATCCTCACAGTGCCAGCTATTGCATAGGCGATGACGAGTGGTGGAGAGGCCAAGTAGTTTGCTCTGGTGTTGGGGTGGACTCTCCCTTCAAAGTTTCTGTTTCCTGATAGGACTCCAGCAGCAACCAGATCTCCCTGAAACACAACCAGTGCAACACCTCAAATGATAAAGAGTAAGAAAGAAAATACTGTATGTATTCATATTTTGAAATGTATTACTCTACATCTATACATAGCTTAGAAAATGAGAGAAGAGAAAGTACAAGCAACAAAAAATAAGGAGAAGCAAAGGTAGGTTTAGAGGCTACCACAGGACATGTAAGAGTGAGGAATGCTGGACAGAGGAACAAACGATAGATGAAGAAGAGCAAATGAGCATTTGAAGGCATGAAATGATACAGCAGGAATGTGGAAACAGCCTCTTGGTACCTGGGTTATGGCCTCCACCACCGACTCTGGGAGGGGCCCACTGTTGCCTATACAGGTCATGCAACCATAGCCAACAACCTCAAAGCTAACAGGAAAGACAAAATGACTGTTTACAAAGGTTGCACAGGATCTTCAAAGAGCTTCACATTCATTTCAGCTGACTGTGCCATGAGGGGACAAAAAAATGGCACAAACCCAGAGTGTAACAGTTTGGTGAGGCTATAATGCAGTATCTTGTTACATAGGACTCATATAGTACTAGCTGTGAGTACTGTGTGTACTTCAAGGTTTAATGTGGTGATTTTGAGTGCAAGCCAGACCATCTAACACAGTATTATTGACCTTTCAAAGCAGAAGTATTGCAGCAGGATGTATCACGCCATCAACCCCCCAAAATCACATGGGCACCATGAGCGCAGCCTGGTTATGCTACATTTGAATCAAAGAGGTGTTGTGCTGGGTTTGGATATGGGATGTGTTTAACAATCTGTCAGTGTTTTAAAAGCAGAGCTGTAGACTCTGTGGTCAGTTTTATAATGGCTACCATTACTGATCAAATTATTCATAATGACAGCAATGAGACCACTTCAGCTCTGACTTGGTTTCATTGTGTTCTTTGATTTCGTATGTGCATCCAAATGCAATTCCATGGATAAGTCAGAAGATGTCGCCATTTCTGTGGCGTCAAAAGCTTCAAAATAATGAAGTATTTTTCAGCACAATTTCTTCATAGTGATTCCGGGGTTTCAGAAAGGGTTCTGCTGTTGTATTGGGGACTATGGGTCACAGCCCAGTTTAGGAGTTCAGTACAACAGGCGAAAAAAAAAAAGTCTAATTTCATTTCATCTGGGTGATGTTGCTGAAGCAGTTTGATGCGTTTCTATTTACATACCCTACAACAGCAGAGCAAACCCAACACACGTCCTCATCTTGTCCTTAAGTCTCTCTCTGTTCCTGTCGTAGCTAACCGGGAACCAAAATTGTTCCCAAACAAATGATGTAAGTGGGTCTTCCAGCTTCAGCTTTTTATTTTAACTTGTCATAGTGGGACTGACTTGTATGCCAATCAGTTTGTTGTGCTAACCTTAGCACATGTTGCTAACGGCATACAGCTAAAACTCATGCTTATGACATTTTTTAAAATCACAGCAAACATCTCTTTGATGTTTCTGTCTATCAAATTCTTGTTACTGACTGGCTGATATACATGGCAACTCAGATACGTATTCAACATGCTAATGCTCATCTGACAGTCTTCCCTCAGCAGATGGAGTTAGAGAGCTGAACTTCTGTCAAGTAATAGCAGATGGTTGTATAAAGTACATGCAAATGTAATTATGTATTTATGAGCTATATCCATGACAACAGAACAAACTCCATCAGCTGAGGAAGGCTTAAGATGAAAGGTGAGGGGAAAAAAGGAAGTAAGCTGACCTTAAGTTAAGTTTGTGTGTTTGTCAAACTACTGTTTTCCAAGGTAAAGTCTGAACTTTGACGCTCTACACATGTTGAGTCTTTGTCTTCCCCACATGAACAAGCATGTTTGGGATTATACATGCAGACAACTGACTGAATGAGTAACTTGAGCAGCTCACCCCAGCTGAGAGAGGTAGTCCATAACCCCGCTCTCCTTTAGGTAGTAGGTGACCACTCCACTGCCAGGTGACAGGCTGGTCTTTATGTACGGCTTCACACTCAAGCCGCACTCTATTGCCTTTTTAGCAAGAAGTCCTGGAGGAAGAGCATTTAGCTTTAATAACTGTCAAAAACCACATAACCGATCAGTTTTCCAGCCTGACGAGGACACGCATCTCAAAATGAAGAGAAGTACTGTACTCCCACCTGCTCCGAGCATGACAGATGGGTTGCTGGTGTTGGTGCAGCTGGTGATAGCAGCGATGACCACTGAGCCGTGGCTTAACGTGTACTCGTTTCCATTGAACTGGAAGGGGACCACAGTGCTGTGATGCTCAGGAGCCACCTGGAAACCCTTGAAACCTTGCTAAAAGTGTCACGAAACAAAATGAGTGGAGTTACGTTTCCTATCATGATATTATATCTTGAATGTTTATCCTTTATGTCCTTGTTTTTTACAGTAGTCTTAGGAGCACGCCTTTTAGCGTTTCACAATGCACATGTACATGTTCATAACCTGATGCAAGGTAAACATGAGTGCATGCTGTACCCACCTTTGCTCCCAGGCAGGTTTCAAAGTCTTTTTTCATGTCGGACACAGGAATTCTGTCCTGAGGTCTCTTGGGACCGCTACAGCATGGAACCACTGTATTCAGATCAAGCTCGACAACCTGAGGAAGGCACACGGTCAATGCAAATGCATTTCTATTTGAAACTGCTGGCAGTCTTACGTTTAAATAGCTCATTTATTTGATTCTTATATGTAACAGTTTTGCTTTTATGTGCTAAACAATCTAGAACAAAAGTGCTAAAACTTCAAAATGGCACCTGAGTGAAATCTGGATCCTGAGAGACATCGTTGTAGTCTCTGTACATGGCCACTGCCTTCAGGTACTTTGTGATGTGGGCCAGCTTTTCTGCCTCTCGCCCTGAATGCAAACAAATGGAGACAAAATCAAATTGAGTGTGCAACGATGGTGCTGAAGGAAACAACGTGGAGGTCAATACTTCCATCGGTTTTCACGTCAAATCAAGCTCGTAGCTCGGGTCACGACAGTAAGACCACTCACCTGTCTGCTCGAGGTACTGAATGCTGACGTCGTCCACAGGGAAGAAAGCTGCTGTGGCGCCGTACTCTGGACACATGTTGGCGATGGTGGCTCGATCTGCGATGGACAGTTGAGCCACACCGGGGCCAAAAAACTCCACAAACTTCCCCACGACACCCACCTGACGCAGGTGCTGAGAGCACGTGTGAAAAGGCAAATGTCAGATTGTGACATCAGCAGTGCTACATGTAACAGAGGTTGGTAAATGCTGCCAGAGAGCTGACCCCAACACAATCAACCGTCTCTGCATACCTCTCGTTTTGATTATTTTGTGATAAATCTTAAAAGTAATTCTAATTACCTTAGTAACAGTGAGGACAATGTCAGTGGAGGTGATGAACTTGTCTGGGGTCCCGCACAGCTTGTATCCCACCACCTCAGGCAGTACCATGCTTATTGGCTGACCCAGCATAACAGCCTCGGCTTCAATTCCACCCACGCCTGAAGGTTATATGACAAATCTCATTTAGAACTTTGTGATTGATGATCATGGTCGATTCTCATCAGGGAGTGTTTTAGTAACTGTTGGGAAATAATTTGCTTTCTTTGTCAGAGTTACGTCTGTGTATTAAGTACAGAGCTGGAGTCAGGGTGCGGTCACTCTACATGAACATGTTTACTCTTCGTTTAATCTGCACACAAACAACAATGTGGAAAAGCAACTATTTGTAGCTTCAGGCGGCGTGCTGGAACAATTTCCTGACAAACAATAGTATATCCATCCACTCAACACTTCTGTGCAATGCCTCCGGCTGTAGCACAGAAGCAGTCCGCAAACACAGGTTTTGTTCTCTGTGTAGGCACAATGGTACCAAACCTGGCAACCCCGTGGAAGCAGCATACAGTCCCTCGGGGATCCAGATGAGCTTTTTCCACCACCATCCCAGAACTGTCCCCAAAAACAAATTCAGTCTTTCCAAAATGTTGTTTCCTTACTTTGTTATTATCATCTATAATTGTTTGTTAAGAGTATTAGCATTTTAAGTACTTCTACCTCCAAACTGTACTCCTCTGAAGTGCATTTAACACTAAGCTTTCTAAGCTGTTAGATCCATCAGCTCTATCAGCTCTGTTAGTTGTTTCTCTCTGTATGACAGACACACTGCAGGACTCTGCTGCCCACCAGCCACTACCAGCTAACTAGCTCCCCTCCTGCCAATTTCAACACAGCTTTGTTGCTCACAACGTAGCATTATCAGGGAAAAACAGGCTGCTGTCTGCTGTCCAGAGTGAGTTTACTGTCACCTTTCGTTACAGAGGCTTCACAGTGTTTGGGAAGATCTCTGTTCATTCCAAACACATTTGTTATCATCCCCGGGGTGACGGGACACCCTTAGTGTCAAGCCCTGCAGTTACTGCACCTGGCTGCTGTTCACCAAGAAAAAATGGCAGCATGTGACTCCACATGTCTGTCTGTGTCCAGATTAAACACACAAGAAACATGTTAGTCAGTGAGTTTTAGAGGTGTTGGTACATGTATTTTTGATCTTTGAGAGCCAGGCTAGCTGTTTGCCTCAGCTCCCACTAATTATGCTAAACTTAGCTCACCATAATGCAGCTCTGTAATTAACAGGCAGACGTGAGACTGATACATTCTTTGTACAGCAGACACCAGTGTCTGCTCACTAAATAGCCTCAAAGTAATGTAAACACAGGACACGCTGGGTTTTAACATGGAATGACTTCTACTTTTCCTTGACTACAAACCTCTATTATCATTATTTACAACCTCCATCAACAGCAAACATAGATGAGACACTGTCTTACCCCAGCCCAGGACTCCCAGTCCATCAATCATTGTAGTGTGAGAGTCGGTTCCCACCAGGCTGTCGGGGTAGAAGTATCCGTCGTAGTTAAACACCACTCTAGCCAAGTACTCCAGGTTGACCTGGTGAACGATCCCTGAACCAGGGGGAATGATTCGCATGTTCCTGAAGGCTTTAGAGCCCCACTGGGAAGGACAGACAACACATTTAATGGTTGAGAAAAATCTCTTCATAGCTACCTATATATATCAGACAGTTTGTTTGAATTTCATACCTTTAAGAACTGAAATCTCTCTTTGTTGCGGTTAAACTCCAAGTCCTGGTTTTTCTGAAGGCTATCAGATCTAAAGTGTGTTTCAGTTGTAGAGAAAGACATTAATTGTAGCACAGTGTTAGAGGCTCAGCAAATGATGATGACACGATGACCATATTGTATCTATATAGAGAATAATACAGGGGCTATGAACTGATGGTGCCAGGGTGGAAAGAGTCTGATGAACCTGCTCTTACTTCCTGTTGAAGTCCACTTGGATGGAATGATCAATGACAAGGTCAGCAGGGCAAACAGGATTAATCTTCTCTGGGTCACCACCTAGTTTCATCACCGCATCCCGCATGGCAGCAAAGTCCACCACAGCAGGGACGCCACTGCAAAGCGAGTTTAGAGACAGCACGTCAGACTGCGTCCCCTCACCATCATCATCAGCAGCAGCATCATCATTTAGACCTCATTGATCATCAGTTCACTTAGGATAATGGATCCAGGAAATCAAGGCTGAGATCAATATCATAATTAACTGTCACATCTTGAGAACAATAAATGACATCAATAGTTTTAGACAGACAGGTTGTCTGGTAGAATTCATATAGAACTGAAGGAAGACTTGATGTGGAAACTTGGTGACAGCCAACGTCTGTGTGATTCGGCCTTCATGGTGAACATTACCAAGAACCTCTCAGAGGTGAACCTCACTCCAGCAGCTTCTCAGCTGTCTGCTTTCAAATGTGAAACCATACATCCATCCATCTTCTATACCCCGACTATCCCTTTCAGGAATGGGGAGGGGCTGGAGCCTATCCCAGCTGTCAATGGGTGATAGGCAGGTACACCCTGAACAGGTCGCCAGCCGATTGCAACATATACAGACAGACAACAACAACAACTCACACCTAAGGACAATTTTAAGTCACCAATTAATGTTTTTGGTCTGTGGGAGGAAGCCGGAGTGCCTGGAGAGAACCCACGCATGCACAGGAAGAACATGCAAACTTCACACAGAAAGGCCCGGGGATCAAACCTTCTTGCTGTGAGGCACACGCACTACATGCTGCCCCACCATGCCGCCCCATGTGAAACCATGTGAAGTGAAGTTAAAGCTGCGGCAAATGGAAAGAGGGAACGCTGTGAATTTTCCTGCTCTGCAAGAACAAAAGCTGCTATGACATCTGAATGGGCGTGAAAACTCCTTCAGGCATGGTTTCAGGACATAATTAGTACACAAAAGGAGCGAAACATATTTGCTTAACAGTTTAATGTGGAACTAGCGAATGTGTCTTACGACCAGCAACAAAAAAATCATTGAGTTACAAAGCAAAGACAAGCTCAAAGTTACACACACAACCCTCCCTATGCTCGAGATCTGTAAAATGTGGGTAAGAGTCTCCCAACTGAGATTACCACGATGACTTCACTACAGGTTTTATGGGTTCAAAAAATGTAGTTCCACCCAACAGTACTCTGTCAAAAGTTTCATCCATTACTAATAACCTATGGAGCAACTGACTGCCAACCAAATGCAAATGAACAGCGTCCACATACGTGAAGTCCTGGAGGATGACTCGGGCTGGTCTGAATGGGACCTCCACAGTTTGAGTCTGCGTCTGCTTCCAGTTGAGGATGCTTTCCACATCTGAGCGCTTCACCAGAAACTCATCACAGTTCCTGACGGCAGACTCCAGGAGGACCCGGATGGAGAATGGCAGACGGTCTGAGGAACAGATGGACAGTGAACCTCTCTGGAATGTATATATACATACATACACACACCACTCAGACTATTAAAATTACATTGACAAGAGGTTTCCTACAACCCTGGTTCCAAAAATGTAGGTAGAGGTGAAAAACAGGTGTTTCTGGAGGATTCCACAACTTCCCCAGTCTTTTGTTGCTTCTGTCCCAAATGTGTTGCTGGCATCGAATTCAGTACAGGCAGATATTAAAAAAACAATGAGGGTTATGTCTGTCTTTGTGCTGTTTTCACACACTGGGCTTTATCCCGGGTTTTTTTTTGATTTGGGGTTGTATCTGTATTCAGTGAAGCATTGTTGTTACCATATCTGGGGTCTCCAAGTTTGGACAGATTGTAAAACTGCTGCGTTGGGTTCTTGGGGTCCAGAGGTTCAACTAAATGGTGGAAAGGATTGTTCACAGTCGCAGACATCCTCCTTTATGTGTCAGTTCAAATCTAAAAGAAGAAAAGTTAGCAATATTAGCCTGATTTTAACACCACACAATAAGAAGCAGGGATGAAAGGGAACAAATATTCACTTATTTTATGCTTTTTTTTACATTTCAAACATCCTAAATGACCAATTCAATCAAATATGGACATAATGTGTCTTTACAGAGCACAAACGGTTAATTCTAAGGCCTAGTCTACAATCTGAGGTCCTTCCATATTCAGAAATGGATTAGCCTTTAAGGTTGCAGTCCACGTGTGTTGGTCGAGCCGAGGGTTAGTGAACTCCTGGCTCATGTTTTACAAACCTTACATAACTCCAGTAAGTCTCATTAGCAATCTGACAAATCTTTCAACAGGAAGATGTGCAACTAAGTCTCTGACAAGCTGTACTTGTAGAAAATGAACACAAATCCTGATCTAGTGCAAAGCACTTCCTTGAGAGGTGAAATTTGTGTGAAAGGTGAACTGATAAGAGCACTTGACGGGGCCTTGACGCTCTGAATGTCCACATAGTTGGTAGATGAGCTGAAGCGAAGGCTGAAGCTCTGCTGCAAAGTGCAAAGTCAATTTATGCTTCTGACATGCTGTGTGATGTAACACGCCTAATATCTAATCTCTGATCTAATGTGACCGTATGAAACAGTAATAATCAATGTACTTGGAAATGAACTGATAATGACTGGTGGATCTTTTTGGTTAAGGCCTAAATGTGTCCACAGAATATCAAGCACCAAAAGCTGGAAGTGAATGTCTGGTCAGATTTGCCGTCTTGTTTATGTATTCGGTGAGCAGAAAGTTCCTGAATTAAAATCTGAATTTTGATGGTTTAAGACTCCCTTTTATTGAGGTACACTTCCCGCATTTTACATATAATGTTTAGCCAAACTTCTGAGGAGAAACAGAAGTGAGCCGTGTCCTATGTGGTTCATTCATATCCTTTCTAGTTTCTGACGCACAATTTTCAACCATTCAACTTAACTTGGCCCTCTGACGTAAGTTAGCATTAGCTTTTTGGTCTTCAACAGCCTCAACGTTGACAAACGTTTTGCACAAATACGCAACAGGAGGCGAACACTCTAATAAACGTTACCAGCGGCTTTTCCTCATATAATGTGAGCATGACTTGGAGTACAGGCGGAATTGTTTTGAATGTGACAGCCAAAGTTAGCTAGCTTACAACTCAGCTATTTTACATGACAACACAAGGGGGGTCCTGATACCCTATCTACGTCACAAGAGTGAAAGATAGTTTACGCCAATCAGTCAATTCTTTCATCTCGGCGGATATCGACAACTTACTTCTGTGTGCAGCAGAGGAGACACCGCGGGTCAGGATCGTGTGTAATCTGCACACTGTCAGCAGTCGAGCCTCATACAAAAATCTAGGTTCCGCCGCCAGCAGCAACAACACTTCTACTTCCGGTTAGAGTTTCAGTCAGAATAAAAGCATTCCCTCTCAACGCAAACACAATGCTACTCCTGCTGAGAGCCGGGTGCTGTTTGAGGCCTGTCATACTGAAGGGTCTGTGGAGCTTCTCGTGACGTCAACCAGTTAATGGAAAGCAATGACGTCAAAGCAACGCGTAACTCCAGAAAAACCCTCTTGCCTGACAGACCCCTCAGAGGGCTGACATCATGTATGTCCTTCCAGTGAGGGGTTCATCCACATGACTTCATCCGTCTGTCATTCTGTTCCTCTTCTGTCCATCTGTCCATCCAAATAGAGACTCACAGTCCTCTTTGTAACCTCATCTATGGCGTCTCATGGAACCTCAAACAACAAAAGACAATATTTTCTTTTCTTCGTTCTCTTTCAGTTTCTGTTCCTGATTCCTTTTTGGACCAAATGGACATCTGTGTGACCTTTAAGCCTCTGGCTCAGTCAGAAAAAGCATCTCAATCACAGAGAAACGGTGCTAGACTGGACAGTCCTGATGTAGTTCATCTAAATTCCCAGTAGGTGGCGGTGCTGCTGCAGCCATCAGATATGATATATAGAGCTTTTTTTTAGGTTTCTTCCTGAAAGCATCATTCACAGGCCACACAACACTTCTGAATGAGATTTAATTAGTGTTGATTTTCGAGTGGTAATTTACAAGTGGCAACACATTTGGACAGAATATCTATGATGTCCAATTAAATCTTACTTGTCCAATAAGTTACACTTGTGTCAACATTACAGTTACATCAGCGTCTTTCAACAGGGACAGCTTGACTCTTTTGTTGCATTTGTTATATTGATTTATTTTTGATGGTGCAGCTGGGAGGAGACGGGAGAGGGGGGAGAGGGTGGGGATGGCATGAAGCTGGTGCTACGGGTTGGGATTGAACTCAGGTGCTCTTTTAAATCATCTCATTAACTATAAGAGATCCAAATATTTACAAAAGAAAGAAAGACATTACATTACATTCATGCAAAAATGCTCTGCACTTCTGCTTCCTGGTGCTACACAGTGCTGCCGGATGTCAGTGGCATGGCTGATATTTTTATTTGTTTGTTTGCTTCGTTGCCCGTAATCACTTGGTGTGACACCAAGTACTGGTTATGGATTGTCTGATGCCTGAAATGCACTGTGCACCAAAGGCACTAAAGATATAACTAATAGTGCACATGTAGGTCTAATGGTTGATGTTTGCTTGCCACCTGCTGCTGCACAAACTTTAACAATGGGAGAGCACCATCAGCAGCTGAGCGGATCTGTACAGTCACTGGCATTCTTCAGTACAGCCGGCAATGACTTTGGCGGAAAGGTCGGCATGCGGGAGTGTGATGGAGGTTCCGGGCCCATGGTAACAGGCTGTCTCCATCTTCCCTGGACAGGAAGACGAGAGAGAATGATTTAAAGCAGGCACAGTGATAAGATCTGACACATCAGATCTCAATACTGAACAGAATTTGATTAGGCAGCAGCTCGGCCCTGGACAGGAAGTTATCAGGAAGTTCATCGAACCTTTAAAAGGACTAACACACAAGAGGCAGCTGGTCCTGGTAGATGGACTGGTAGCGTACTGAAGGAGAGTAGAGAGGAGCTTAGTTCTGTGGCTCTCCTGAAAACATTAGAATCACAGGCCTTAAAGGATTACAGTCCAGTAGCTTTAACATCTGTTGAAATGAAGAGAATAGTGTTAGATTGTGCGCTCAGTGATGTGCAAAACAAACTTGGCTCACTGCAATTTGCACATACAAGGTGGAGGTGTGCTTACAGGTGTGCTGTGGTCATGGTTTTGGAGTAACCTGGTTATGTTTTTCGCATCTAAACACAATATCCTGGTTTCAGAAATCCTTATCCCTGCTTTGAGAAATTTGGATATGCCAGCTGGCCAAGTTTGAGCATAGCAGAACGTGATCTTACAAGTCAGCATTTTCTATGTTTAAATGTGTCCCCAAACCTGAGAAAATACCAAATCTGGACACATTCCAGCACATACATACATGATCTAGTGTTTGTAAACTCCCTCACTTCATGTAAAGGCTTACATTTATGTGTGTGTGAGGTGGCTTTTCTTTTACAGCAATTGTCCTTTGTGTCAATGTCAGAGCCACCTCAGGCAGGAAGGTGACAGAGTGACTGACAGCTCAGTCTGTTCCTGCGACTGAGAGACATTTTCCATTCAGCCAGGCAGCCTCCACAGCCAATGCGCTGCGTAGCCTCAACAGTTACAGTAGGTTCACACACACACAAACACACACACACACAAACCAGTCATGACTTCACAAGGGGCTGGGTTCTGACAGCAGCTTGTGATTGGCTGAATGACAACTGTAGGTGTGGTTTAAGGAATATTAATGGATTCTGTCATGTCTGTTATGACGTAAATGTGTCATGAGAGATATAAGGGTGATCACCACAATATGTTCAGATCAATCAGCCCGCACATGCTCCTACTCAAGAAGTCTCTCCTTGTAATTCTGGTTCAGACAGACTGTTCATTTAAATATATTCATGATTCGTTTTACAGGGTTTTGCAGAAACCTCAGATTCTGAATATTCTGCCCGACATTAAAAACCATCAAGTCACTACAGCACTGATGCTGGCTGAGCCGGCTGGGATATCTCAGCCCTCAGTCTATCAGACGCTCTGACTCAAAGAGAAGATGGCATCACACCGGCGCCGCAGTTATTCACTTTCCCTGCAGACATGCACAGAAGAGTGAAATGATTTGAAAGCCCGCAACACCAGACTCGAGCATGTTTATGGAAGTCACCTCCTATTTTAAGCTCCTTTTGGTAGCAGACGGACATCGTACCTGACATTCTCAGAGGTGACAGGTGACTGTTCAGCGGGGGGCCACTGTGCCCACAGGGGACACCGTGTTTGATCACGCAGAGATAAACACATCACTGATTCCCACCTGTTTCACCCCAGGAAGTGTTGCAGGCACCAAACACTTCTGTCTTCATTAATCATGGCATCTGGACACGTGTGGGCACAAACTGCACATGCACGTATGATCCATGAACAACAGTCTATGAAGTGACCCAATTACACAGTGACAGGCAGATTTTAATCCCACCAATCAGTCACCAGTCACTCATTCATTCTGAAGTTGTCTGACAATAAAGAACATTTACTTGAAGTGAAAGCATTGGTTGTTTCCACTGAATGTCTTGCTGTTTTACAGCGTCTGAATCCAAACCAATATAGCGGTCTATCCATAAAACATTAACACACATAAACACAGCAGTGAACTCTTGTTTCTCCCTTGGGGCCACTGCAGCCCTCGTTCTCTAATGCTGAGGGTTTTCACCCGGCTGTGATATTCTTTGACAGGTGAACTGAGTCATTCCCGCCCAATGCTAAAATAACCTCTCTGCATGCTCTCAGGCTCATGCATACACACTAATGACCCTGGAAAGCATTCAATGTTATATGGAAATCCTGAGATGAACTTCCCATCTGAACTCTGATCTGTCTAGATGACACTGGAGCTGTCCTGGAGACGTCTGGATCCTGTCCATCCATCTCTGGGTCCCAGTTGCTTCTCCCCTCAGAGATACCACATCATCCATCTTTCAATTACCACAGACGGCTCTCTTTTGTCTGCTGTTGCTCATTGGATCACTAATTGAACCAGAAGCTCAGAAAATCAGTGCGTGTGTTGAAGCGCAGGAGCACAAGGTGCTTTAACCTGCTTCAAGGTCAGATGTGATTCTGAGCTCTAATGGTTTTAAGGTCAGCTCAGGGTTAAGAGGATGATCTGTTTTTACATACATTTTAACAACTGCAACACAGGTATTGATCTAACTATTGATCAGTGCAACATACATGTTCTCAAAATCAGCATTAGCTTTTCCTCATCATAGGGAGACACCTGAGAACATATTATGTTAATAGTCATTCAAGTCTATCTGCTGAAATCATGCATCTTTACAGTACAGGCCACTGTAACTGCACAAAAACTGTGATTTTGATAATTGTCGATATCTACCTCAATGCTGCATTAATCAATGTTTATAGTAACAATGGATCAATGTGTGTGTGATCTGTATGTAATGAGAAAGGGGTCGCATCAATCAGCTGCCTTTTATCAAAAGGGCTTCCAGCAGCAGCAGCAGCAGCAGCAGGCAACTGTTCATGAAAAAGCTCTAATCAACCCACTGTGCACGACCTGCCCAGCACCGAGCAGCAGACAACGCTAGCTGGTGATTATAGTGGAGCATTTAGCTTTTTAGGTGCTGGTGGAGACCAAAAGCAGAGCTGAAAGAGAGTGAGCATTGAACTTCACATTCATCAGGAGGACAGAAACACTCGAAATGAACGTTCATGTTGCTTCGTGTCTGCTGGATGTGTACAAATTCTACTGTTTGCGATCACATTAGCACAAACACTGGTCTTACCACTAGTGAAGTGGCAAACTGGGTTTATTGAATTGTGCCAGAGAGTGTTCTGTTGCTCTCAAATGCACGTTTAATTTGTGAGAGAAAGAGACAAGAGTTTTTGTTGCATACACTCACTCAAGGTCAAAGTTGTTCTGTAGAATTACTGCTTGTTCAGATCAAAAATATTTTAAAACATGTGGTTGTGATAATTATTGGGGGGTATTGCTTCAGGTACTGTGAGATGAAATATGATTCAGCAAAGCCAGTTTGAGTGACAGGCCCACGAGACTGAAGTTTGTGACAATTATCTTTTGTTATGAGGGGATATAAAGTAGAAATACAGTGTTTGTTCACATTTCAAAGGGATCTACAAGGAATGTGCATTTGTATGATTTTGACTGGTCAATGTAGCATCTTGCTGGATGGCACTACCTTGTGTTGAAGCAAAGGTTCAGCCAGATACATCTTTTTTTTGTCAGCGTCCTCTGCATAGATCTGGTGTGTCAACAAAGCAGCTGTTTGATGATGAGGAGGCTGTGTTTTTTCGTGCAGTGCTGTTGACTGTCTGAAAATGTTTGCTGACGTAGTCTTCACTAATTCAGGAACACTGGCCTACCCTCTTTTTATTGTCCTATAGGTTTTAAAATTGTAAGCAATTATTTTCCACCGGAATCAGTCCTCATCATTCATTCAGCCATCACTTTTCCTATCAAAGCCAGCATGAGCCTGTGTTTTTCACTCTCACGTAAACAAATGTTCCATCTCTATTCACAGATCTGGAGTATAAGAAACCCCTCTCCCCTTCCTCTATTCTGCCTCAGTTCTGGGGTCACCCAGAGGGGCAGTCAATGTCATGGTCTTAACCAGTTTAACCAATCATCTAGAGCCAGTACCCCCCAAAACACACACACACACACACACACACACACACACACAACCTCCATCTGTGTCACAAATCAGATGGCTGAGGGTCTCCCCAACCCCCATAAGACAAGTCACCATCCCCCATAACCCATAACCCACTGCATGATGATAAGCAGGTGGACATGGTGGGTAACACCTTGCTTAGTTGTTTTTTTAAAGTCCCCCCCAGTGAAGAAAAATGAAAAAAGAGTGTCAGCCTAAAATGCATCAGTGCAGAAGATGCTGTTGTTACAGTGTCACATGTGACAGTACAAAACAGAAGCAGGGGGCTGATGATTCTGCAGTGAATTTTACAGCAGACGTGCAATGTCAAGACATGTTTTCTGCAAGGAATGTGTGACATTGTGGGGGACAGAAAGTGTGTGTGTGCCTGTGTGTGTGTGTGTGTGTAGAAGGCAGAGTTTCTTTTGCTGCTGTCATCTGTTCATTGTAAAAGCACAAAAAAAAAAAAAAATCAGGTGCATTTAACTTGCAATGAACTGCAGTGGTGGAAGTCATCGCCATGTATTATTTTCCATGGTCAGAATATTGTGTTGACAACACGGGATTAAGTCCTGCCATGCCAGTGAAATGATGCACTGAGTAAAAATACACACACACAGGAGAGGAGAGGAGGGAGATGTCGTGCAAAAATATGAATCTTCTCTCGCTACTTAGGCCATGTTCCAGAGCACAGTGACACAGTGAAGTGGGATGAAGTCAAAGACTGGGAGAGGGAGAGTGTGACACAGAAGGAGACGCACACACACCGAGAGAGAGAGAGAGAGAGAGAGAGAGAGAAAGTGAGTGAGAGACCCGGGGAAAACGTCATCTGCCTGGACTGGAATACCGGACTCCAAGCATACGAGCACCGGCCGGAGGAGGGACAGTGCCCCCACTGTGCAGCCGGACAGAGGGTCACTGTGCACGGACAGGAAACCACAGCTATTACCGCGGCAGCGGGCAGCGGGGCTGAATGCTGGAGGACAGCGGAAAGTGACACCAGGAGCAGTTGTTAGTGAGTGATTGAGAGGGGGGAACATGGCTTCTTCTCCGGTCACCCCAGCATCGCTCGAAGGAGAGACACCTTCACCCATCGGGAATGAGGAGCCCGCTACAACCCGACAGGTACACGTCTGCGCACCCGTGCATGCCCGATAATGTTCCATTCACACGGATGTGTAAAAAAAACAAACAACACGCCGAACTTCATTTTGAAAATAGCAGTTTACCACTTAACTCGGGCATTTGCACAGGCACATGCGTGCAAGAGCGTGATTTCAGATACAGTCTGAGTCAGCAGAAAGTACTCCTGATTTCGGCATGCATGCAATACATTAATCAGCGCTTCGTATGGAAGAAAATCCAAATTTAAAATAGTTTTGTCTAGTACCATGTCCCATTAAATAAACAGCGATGGCTTTTATCAAGCTGTGTGACTCGCTATAAAAGTTCAGATTTTATTGAAATTGGTGCCATTTGGAGGATCCAGTCCACCCCGAATTTAACGTAGAATCAATCAGACACATGCGAGCGTCTACGACATTCGTTGTCACGTCTGTATATGTGCTGATGCTGGAGGAAACACAAACCTGACATATTTTGAATGGAGTCTGGTGTGACGTGTTGTCGCCGCTGACACGCTGCTTGCACGTCGCTGACACTGATACTGATGTGTTTGGGGATAGTTTGTGTCATACAGAGGCTACAGGGAAGGCGTCTCGCTGAATGTGACACTTGCATGGCCGTCCAAATCACTGCTGGAAAGTCATGAAGTTGTCCTTGCTAATCCTGTCACTGCTGTGCACCCAGAGCCAGTGATGGTGTGTATATGAAGGTGATTTCTTCTTGGTGTTGATTACACTAAGCTAGTATACAATACGTTTCCTCCTCTTTTTACCTTTTTTAAAATCCTACTTCAGAGCAAAGTGATATATAAATGTTTCCTTTTCATCACCTTGCCAAACTGCAGGTTACGGTGTGCTTGTGAATGAGTCATGCAAAGAAGAGCCAACATGTGCATCTTTCAGATAGTGTTAAACACAGAGAGCCCTGACACTCTGATTCAGCCACTATACAGCATGTTGTCTTTGTAAAGGTGAATTTGTTTACGGCCTGCTCCAAATTGAGGCCCTCACAACAGGTGTATGGTGGTATCAGTGTCACCAGTCTGGCGGCTCTGGTGTCCTAATGTGTACACATGGCTGGAGTGACAAGAATGCGAGGTGAATGCCAGATGCACAGCTTAGATTGCTCGCTCTCAAACCTGGGCACGAGGGACGTAAGAGAGCCTGTGAGGAATGATCTGAAACTGCACTTTGAATTCTGAGGACGGTGATGGGACTAAAGCACATGCTAAGGTTTATCATGGCATTGTCTGTTTGGGAAATATAGAATTAGGCTTGGGTGCCTTGTTTACAAGGAGCTTGTTATCTGTTTTGGCAGGAAATACTATAATCTCATGCTTCTGTAGTGACCCACTAAGGTCCCTATTTGCACTATATACACATGCACCTTTTATCATTTGGGCAGTATTTTTCAGATTTCAAATGACAATTTGACACATCGTAGTTTCAAAATTGTATTATTCATCATATGTTAAGTGTGTCATTCAACTAGTACAGCAAACTGACCCTGTATCTGTCATAAACAATCAATCATGTCTGTGCTGAGATCTTGTGCCACAGCCTCAGCATACACTCAACCTCTTATTAACTCCTCGCGACAGAGTTTTGAATTAGTTTTAATGTGAAGTTGAGTGGTTTGGTGGGGTCATCCTCATGTTTTGTTTGGTTTGTGGTATGAAAATGCTGAAGCTGTAACCCGTTTGCCTATTGTACATGCTAGGATGGATGATGTGGCCTGTGGCATAGAGAACAGTGGCTGTAGTTGGAGTCCATTGCAGTTAACTCTGTGAACTCATGGATATATTGCATGTCACAGCCTTTGGCATAGGTTCTTGGTATTCACCTAGTAGCCCTGTGAATAATCACTTCATCGCCAAGCTTCAGGCACCAGCTGTTTTTCAAGGACACCTGGATGAACTTTGCTGTGCTGCTTTCTCTGCGTGCTTCCTCCCATCATCATTTGTCTGATAGCTGAAGGTATTCATGAGCTTTAACCCGACTGGCAGACAGAGATGAAGTTTTGAGAACACTCAAAACTTGGTGTTTGAGTGTTGCTGGAGCAGAAGTGTCTTGCAGGTTGGTTTTAAAGTTGTGCTCTGGACATCAGAGCTGTGGACTGCCACAGAGACAACACACAGTCATGTTGTACCTGTTGTCTATTTGCCAGTGTTTTCCATTCAACCACAGTTGCAGTATTTCCTGCAGGCACCCCAAATAGCCTCTGCAAAGCAGCTGTTATGAACATGTGAGTGTGGATGTCATTTATAGGAACACACACTGTATTTATGGCAAATAAGAAGCTGCAATACATTTATGCCACAGGGTAGGCATCAAAATGATGTGTGATATACATGAATAAGATTTTCAGGAGGAAGATTAGCAGTTGTTTTGTTTTTGTGGATGGCTGTTTGCTTCATGACACCACCTGACAGATGACAGTAATCTACAAATTGCCTTTTACGCCTTTGAATGCTGACCATCGAAATGACACAGCATTAGAACACTTCCTTTCCAGTCTATGTTAATAGAGCTTGTACCTAACTCAGACCAAATCCTTTTAGTGCATAGCCCTGCTAATCAAATATTTAAGGTGTGTGACCATGCAAAGTCTGCCTGATGCTGTTTCTGCATTGTTCAGGGATTTTACCGCCTCAAACCCCGAGATCTGATCAAGTGTTTGCTTCCAGGCCTCAAATCAAGTTTCAGACACTCAAGTCTTAAGTAAGTTCATTCTCAGAGCAGTCTTGTCCAAGTCAAGTCTCAAGCTGTTGGGCAATTTTTTGATGAGTAGGTCCCTGTTTTATTTATACCTGTTGTGCACATAAGTGCATGAGAAGGCAAGTGAAACTGTGTTCCCATCAGGAGCATCGGAAGAATTCCCCATGACCTGGCCAGCTGACTGGCCCGGATTGCCAGGCCAGGTATTAAAAGGAGAAAAGCACTGGAGGAAAGTGCAGTGAAATGCTGCAAAATCACGAGTAAGAGACATGGTTGGTGAAAAGCATCAGCATGTCATATCACAACTACCCAACTACCTATGAGCTGTGCACTCTTTTCTGTCAGGTGGCAGGAGCTCCAGATACTGAGAGCGACCAGAGCTTCATGATGACAACGGTCCAGTCAGAGCTCTGAGGACATGCTGGGTGCAAAACAAACACTTGGAAAGTGTGCAAAAATAATCTGAATATTTATTCCCATAGCCTTTATTATGGAAGTCTCAGGCATGCACGATAAATAGAAAAAATATCTCAACAAAACGGTTACATCATACATGGTCTGTTGGGAATGTGGCAAGATTCCAGGCATGAATTATTATGGCAGTCTGGTCCTGCAGCTGACATGATATGCGCTCCTGCAGTGGTGGCAGTAATGTACAAAGCAACGCAAATTTACACCAGCAAAAGTCAGGGAGACAAACGAGCTAGCAAACATTCATGTAGTGAGTTCAGGTTCCAAAATCGGGTTTGCAGATGGTTTGTGAGAAAGAAAATACATTGAACGCATTTGTTGGACTGAATGTAGCAAAACTGCGTTTGTTTGCAAGAAATGTCGCAGAGCACCAGAGTCAAATCCAAGTTTTAAGTCCAAAGTCTGCAGCTTGCAGTCGATTGTTTCATGGTTATTTGATTTTATTGACTTTCTTCTGTCCTAACCTCTAAAAGAATGATCTTGTTTGGTGGCCTAAATGATTAAAGCTATCACCCCACCTCTTTAGCACCCCCTTGTGGCAGTTGAAAGAAGACAGATTGCGCTCTGCTATCTTAAGGTGAATAGGCTGAAAGCAGCACAATGACTGCACCAGTTTTCACCATGATTGAAGATTTTCTACACCTAAGCCATTTGATTAATTTGAGAAATGTTATTGCCACATTACCCCTACGCACAGGGACTCTAAACCTTCATACACATTCTCATTTTGAGCTCCTGAATCACTCAGGAAGCCTATGACTTCCTCGAGGCTACGCTGCCACGGAGAACAAATGAGCTTCTTCCCTTCATTTCACTTCAGAAGCTCAGGCCAGTTCCTGTTTGTGCCACGGCAGCCTTCAGGATATTCGTCTCTAGGTGTGTGAAAGTGGAGTAATTAACATCGCAAACAGGAGTGTGAAGCGATGATGACGGACAGGGCAGTTCGAGGGGGGGTGACGGTGTAGTTTGCCACCAGGTCGCTCCTGTAGAGGAAGACATCTGCCACTCGTTTTTTCTTTCGTAGCCAAGGTCAGGTTGTGACAAACACTGTGGCAACGCTGGCAGTGTGATTCTGAGAGAGACATGAATATGAACAAAAAGAGACGAAGAGAGGGAAGAGGAGAAATGCAGTGCTTCAGCAGTGATCAATTAAAGGATGCTAATGTGGTTGTCTCTAGGCTTCAGTATTCGTCTGTGCAGCTCTGTGAGGACTATGGATCGATAGGGAGGGAGATTGAGTTTGGCTCTGAATTTGATACATTTGCTGGTTCAAATCCCCAGACAGAGGGAAATGCTCCAAACTCAATGCAAATTTGGAGAATAAGTCTGGTTAATTATAACCTGGGTTTTAGTTTTCTCTTTCTTGCCATTGTTGCTGATAGTAACATTGTATTCGTCAAAATAATGCAGCAATGTTGCCAAAATGTAGTCAGATGGAGCAATTTGTGGTTCAACTTTTACGTACTTGACAGTTTTCTGGCATAATGAGGGATTGGATCCCGAGTATTGGTTTGTGTTGTGTGTGTACATACACAGTTTTACTTTCCAAATGGGAGCTAGCAAACAAAGCTTACTAGCTTCTACTTTCCGAGTGGAAGCTAGCAAGCAAAGGTAACCAGCGTCTACTTTACTAGTGGAAGCTAGCAAGCAAAGCACTGATTCCCATTAGACAATACTTTTCATGCATGTTAATGCTGAGTCACTGGCTACTCTTGCATGCCCAGTGGTGTGTCCAATTAGTCTTAAAGTTTGCAGCAAACTCAGAATGGACCAATTCATGCATGTGCAGATCTAAACTGATTGAGGGTTGAGGTTGCAGGAGCAGGGTCACTTTTGTGTTAAAAGTGCTTGATGGTACGTAGATTCCTCCTCTGCAGTCACAACGCCCAGCATCTGCCTCTGTCTCTGCCTCCACCTTGCAGGACATGACTAAGCATTTTGCCAGCAGAGCAGATACTTAAGTATATGTGAGATGCCGCTATCTGGGTAATGGCCTTTTCGTATTGGAACGTGAAGATTTAGCATGAAATAAATATTCTAAAAGTTTTTTTTACGTTTATTCTAGTCATCATATTATTATCCAAATAACTGTGAGATCTTGATAATTACTGACAGATGAGACCATAGTATAGATTATTAATAGCTTCTCTCACACCAGAGCTATTTTTAATAATATTCTCAATGTCAGGACTGCATTTCCCATAAGCCTTTTGTTGTGCATTTGCAGAAGAAAAGACCAAACATTTACCCAAAGCCTCTTCTCATTTTCTTCTCTCAGGGATGTTTAGATCATTTATGTTTCCTCCAGAATTCAGCTGTCAAGCTAACTTTCATCAAACACGGTATCTCATAATAAGAGCAATGATGCTGTGCCGGCTGCACAGTCATAGTGCATCACAAATATAGAATAAAGGTTTTTAAGGTATAATTATTCCCGTAGAAATTCACTTTTTTCCCCCTTCCTTAACATATTGTTGTTTCCAATATTTTGTTTTTGTTTTAAAATAGCCTGAAGTATCCCCCAGTCAGATGATGGTTGTAGTTTGGTTGGTCTTATGAGAACCTGCTTACAACAAGGTCTGTTGATTATCTTGAGTAACCGGGTCATGATTTCTGTAAAGAGAAATCGCTGGTGAGTTTTTCAGATGTATTTGTATCTACTTCCATTATATTCAAGTGAGGAAGGGCATCTCTAGAGCTGATATCTCCAGAACTCGTCAACTCACACCAAAACGGTTGAGATGGATAAGTAGCACTGCAGATGAGAGAGAAAACCTCTATTGTTGATTTTGCAGTGAACTGCCCTTTGAGGTAGAGTTTTGGATTACAAAAAATGATATACAGCACACATAAAAAATAGTCTCTGTCAATCAAACCCAGCAGTGAAACAGATCTATATTTTCAGCTATAATACACTGAATGTGATTTGAAGGATATTTGACAACAGGCACATCCACCTTTGAATGCCGGCTGACAGAAATCTGCAGATGTCTGTAAAGTCTCATTCATCGTCCCACCCACGAACAACAGCCTGTTGCCGTCCACTCACCTCAGTCGATATCCCACACACATACTACAAAGGAGCGGGGAAGGAAAGGACAATCTCGGCTTCACTTTCTTCAGCGGATGGCTGCAGTAATGAGGATGTTTTAAGGTTTTTAAGGAGCTTAAAAATCAATTCAAGTGTAAATGATGTCAAGTTGGAAAGCTCAACCGTCACAGCCTTCTCGTTTAAACTTGACAGGACTATGCTTGTTCACTTCTCGTGGTTCAGTGCCACCTGCTCCTCCTAGAGACAAGTAGCAGCAGCCGCAGGTCAGAACTGTACATACTGTATAGACATGCCAATGTGCGCCATCTACAGGCTGCTGCAGTTTTACCACTTGTACCACCTTCAGGAAGTGAGTGTTACAGTGAACCCAATAGTCAACGCAATCAGCAAGTGATGTATCTCAGCTGACACAGAAGCAGTCATGGTTTCTGTTAGCAGCAGTTTATGTTTTTTACAAGAATTGAGGACATAAGTTGATGGGAAGAGGTATAGAACCAGGCTACGTTTTGAGTGCAGTTGGTCATGACTGACATTTTTAACCATTTGCAAAGCCTTGATATTTTATATGAATTGCAGTGAAGTTTCAGGATCATTACTTAAGGGCAGTGGATGTCAAATACATAACTGATGAAATGACAAAATGTACATCAAGCTTGTTTATAATAGTGAACCAATTCATTGTGAACTCTTTTAGTTCCTTTAAAGGTTTTTGCTGAATACATTTATTTGTTTTTCTTGTACTAGAAAGGTAGCAAGTAGCAGCTTCCTTGTCATTAATTACTGACAGAATAACAGAGGAAAGCTCTGGGGCCAATAAACCTGACTTCAAGCTTATATATTTCATGAAAGTCAAGGCAAATCAGGATAGTCTACAGAAACTTTTCAGCCATGATTGGGTTTGCATCCATGAATTTTACACTGCCAGTGAATTGACAGAGAGCAGGTAGCTTATTTGTCTGAACCCATGCTGATGATCGGCAGTATTGGTTGGTTTGCTGGTTGGTCCACTTGGATCCAAAAATAGCTACTACTGATGGACTGCCATGAAATTTGGTGCAAACATTTGTGTTCCCCACAGGATGTAACTTGGGTGATCCATTGACCTTCCATTGTGCATTGAATCTCAAAATTTGTTGATTTATGATCAAATTCAATTCTAGTTACATCCCCATCATCCATGTTAGCATGCTAAGATGCTAAATTAGGATGGCAGGTAGCCATTACTTGTTAACATAAGCATGCTAGCATTAGAGCTGCAACGATCAGCTGATTAGTTGTCAAGATAATCATTAAATTAATTGTCACCTATTTTCACAATCTGTTAATCAGTTTGAGTATTTTTTTTTAAAGAAAAAAAGTCAAATTCTCTAATTCCAGCTTCTTAAATGTGAATAATTTCTGGTTTCTTCACTCCTCTATGACTGTAAACTAGGGTTGGGCGGTAATCCGGTAATAAGGTATCCCGCGGTATCCAAAAATAGCAACGGTATCAGTTTCATTATCGTCATTAAAAAAAAAAATGCTGCGCATATAGGTCTATAGGGGCCTAACATAATTGTAGCATCATCATAACAAAAATGAAGTCCACTCCGTTCAATGTATCTGGTTGAATTTTTTCTCGAGAAAAAGGTGACTGTGCAAAGTACATGCTAAAAAAAACCTGAGCAGTTTTACAGATGTTTTAACACAGGTATGTCCAGGCGCTCATTTGGGTGCATGTAGGCAGAGTACCGTTATCTCGTCCAAGCATACGGAGAAACTCATCTGTCTAAAACACTTTTTCAGCCTTTTTTCTGCTTACTATTGTTCTTAGCTCTCATAAAAGGATGAAATGCAAATAAAACAGTAAAATAACACCTCGGGCCGCTCAGCAGAGTCCTCTGTGAGCGCTCTGCTCATTCATGACACAAAGCGGTGAAACTAACTGCGTGGTTACATCGGTCAATAGCTCAGCAACCCAGTGATCTATTTTGATGATCGACACCTCAATCGACCAGTCAGAGTCAAGAGAATCAAGGGACAGCACCCAAATTCACCACAGAAACACCAATGACAATCCAGAAGGAAGTAACCCCAGAGATAGGTTATCGCACGAAGAGCGCTCCCTCCATTCTAGAAACCCCCTCCTCCTTATGTAAATAACCAGGACCTTCATGATTGATCTCAAACTAACACAGAGTCATAGGAGCAGACATTAGCAGTGTTTTTTTTTTGAGCTGGAATATAACTTTTGACCCCAAAACAGCAAAGGTAAGACATACTGTATGATTTAGCAAAGTTTTTTTCTGCTACTCTTTGGCTCCTAGCTTGCCAAGTTTTCATCGCACAGTGAGGAGACAGACATCTTCGTGATCATCAGACTCTCTGCTTTCATATGACACCAGGCTTGTGTGGTTTGTGTGAAGTGGTGAAATCAGCAGATGCAGTACGGTTGATGCGTGCTATTTTTGTGTTTTCGTTATATGCGCATATAATTTCTTGGATTATGAATTGTGTTTCGTTTGGGTGGCAATGCTTGGTAGAGGCTTTTAGCTGAGTTTCTCCCCATCATTCTGATATGCTAGTTAGGATTGGTGCTTCCTAGCGAGAGCATTGACCGTCTGAACTGCGTGCATGTCACGCTGCCCTGCAAAATGATTTTTAATTAGTCACGGTAATACCGTATATCCCGGGAAAATGTGAGGAAGGTTTGGTACCAAAATTTGGATACTGCCCAACCAGTGGCATTGCTGGAGTCTCTTGGGGCTTCAAGCAAGAAATCCCTGGGGCCCCCACGCCACAAAAATTTGGTTTTTGCACACAGAAATGCACAATTTCCAGGACATTTGAGATGAATACTGAAAAAAATGGATTAGTGGTTCTCAAAGTGAGATCCAGGGACCAACAGGGGTCCCTGAAAACCCAGGCCTATCAATAATCGTTGTAAATAAGTGGCCGGGGCCCCCCTAATGGCCGGGGGCTCCAAGCAACTGCCTGGCTTGCCTGTCAGCAAGCCTCACTCCTGCGCCCAACTCTACTGTAAACTCAATATCTTTGGTTTGTGGACAAAAAAAAAAGACATTTGAGGATGTCATCCTGGACTTTGGGAAAAAGAGATCAATGTTTTTCGCCAGTTTCTGACATTTTGTAGACCAAACAATTGAGTAATTAACAAAATATTTAACGATGAAAATACTTGTTCGTTGCAGCCCGAGTTAGCATTATCACTGCAACCATGTTATTATGCTGACCTCAGCATTTCGTGAAATACAGCCTCACAGAGCTGCTACCATGACTGCACTAAGCAAGCGTCACGTGTTTGCACAGGTTTCATTGAATAGTACAAAGTCAACATTGCCCATGGTTTCATAAGACTCTAAGGTGTTTTTGCATTTTGACTTTACACTGCTGAAAATGATTACATCGTTTGCATTTGAGCTTGAATCCGAAACAGTTTGGTTTCTGTCCTTCGCTGTAATTACTCAGTAATCAGAGGACAGTCTGCCTTCCTGCTCGGTGCTGCGTTCGGCTGTGGGGTGTGGAGGGGGGTTGGTGGATTACTGGCAGGCTGTCAGGTATCATACCACACAGATGTGTCGCTCAGCTGGCAGGAGACAGATGTACCAGGCTCAGTTTGCTGTGTCATGCTGGTGTTCAGCAAATCCGAAGCTGCCGATCTGAGACTGCCCTCACAGATCTCTAAGTTATCTCATCGTATCTTAAAATCATAGTTTAGATGCTCCTCCTTCCTCGCCTCATGCGTTCTTTGTTGCTTTCTCTGCTTTGATCTCTCACTCTCTCTTACTGTAGTTCATTGAGTCCTTTCATTAGCCAGCATTATGTCTCTGTCTCTTTCTCCTTCTCCCATCACTTTATCCCCACAAATCGCATTACGTGCTTGTCCTACAGACACAGCAGCTGATGACAAACCTACCATGAGCTGTGATGGAGACCTGAGGACAGTTGAATTAAGCTGGGAGGAAGCATCAGGCGGATAAATACCATCTCAGTCTTTTATTTAAGTTTGCTTGTCTCACATTATTCTTTTCAGCATGGACATAAAATCAGGTTTTGATAGGTTTCCATAGCACACCTATCTGTACTCTGACTGCCTGTGACAGACCTGCGATTCCACTCAGTCGCAGTCTCAAGTATTAAATCAGTATTGCTATTCTAAGACTCAGTTGAGCTGGAGGAAACAAAGATCATTTAATTTCTGGAACATCCCAGTGACTGAGCTATTTTTTGCCCCATTAGTGGAAGAGGCCTAAGGATAAGGTCAGCTGGTGTGTCCGTCCAACGCTTTGGTCCAGAGACTACTGCCCAGATTTCCATGATAGTTAGATGTTCATGGTCCCCAGAGGACAAATCCTACCTGTCTGGGTCATTATTTGCTTTATCACAAGAGTGGAAATCGCAAAGTTCTGTAATGTTATTATTAATGAGTGCAGCAAACTGTACATCTGAAACCCTGACAAAGACTGCCCTCTTCTGAACTGTGAGCACATTCTTATTTGTCCTGAGTTGTGACATGACATCTCTCTTCATTCACGTTCCGCACTTTGCCTCAGTTTATAGACATGTGCTCTGGAACTACTACAGAGAATCTCTTTAAACAGAGGATACACAGTGAAGAGTGACAGCAAAGAGGGAGTTAGTTGAACTTGAACTCACAGTGTGCACCCGTGTCCTTGGAGTTATGCATTACCCACACAGTTCAGCAGCTTATCATCAATCCTGGTTAACACCGTGGATCCAGAGTGGTAACAACATCGGCACTCATGTCCGTGCATCTCATCTAACCTCAACTAAATTCCCCACAATGGTGAATTTCTGCGTTGTAGCTGAGGATCGGGATCATCCCTTTTCCTCTGATGCACAGTCACTACCTCCTGCTCTCCTCCGGCACTCACTGAGTCACTCTCTGATCTGAATCTGAAGGCGCTGACAGCATTTTTGCGCTGGTGTGGGCTCATAGAGACTATTTAGACAGCCCTCAAGGCGCTGGGCTGTAGGCATGTGTCACATTGGTGGCATGCCTTCACTGGGCCTCCTGGGGTGGTATATAAAGTCACTGAGTGTGTGTGTGTGTGTGTGTGTGTGTGTTGTATCCATGAGGACAAGCAGGACATGTGAATTGCAGAGCGGTACACCTCATTGATAGAATCAAGTGTGAACTGGATACTCTTCGTGTGTGTGTGTGTGTGTGTGTGTGTGTGTGTGTGTGTGTGTGTGTGTGTGTGTGTGTGTGTGTGTGTGTGTAAACAGTCTGAATAGTGGTCTGTGTGTCCAGGGATGGTCTGCAGCCTCCAGGGGACAAAGCTGGCACTTGTGTTTGTCACAGAAGGAGGCGTATTTTAGGGAGCTGTTTCCCAAAAAAAGAACACAATTGGCCATTTGATCAGACGGCTCTTTTTTTTCCCACTTGTTTCAGGATCTTTTGTGTCTCTGGCCTTGGAAAAAGAAATCTGTCAGACCCTCTGGAGGGCTGAACACATGCTTAGGCCACCAGAGTTCTGAGATTTGCTTCAGGTTTAAGGGAAGGAATATTGATTTGAGTAAAGATTAGAATCTTTTAAAAAGTGAAAAGTAGATTCACTCACGTACCGTTAAGGCTGCGCAAAAGTGATCAAATGACCATGTACACTGTAAAAAGTGTTGCTCATAGTGACAAGCCTACAGAATTATCACCAGCTCTGCAGTTCCCCTCTGCTCTACAGAGCATTTTAGCCTCTTTCAGCTTGAGTTGGTGGAGACCAAAGCAGAGTTAAAAGGTGAATGAATATTGGACTTAACATTCATCAGGTGGACACAAACTCCAAGGAAGACACACTTCTTTTTGGGTAACTTGCTAAAAATCAGTATAGTGCTCTTGAATGTTTTGGAATGCATTGGACTCAAACAAAGAAATCACTGATATGTCCGTGAATTGTGTTCTTCATGTGATTCTTATCTGTCTTGGTGTTGGCAGTGGTGACGTTTGGATTATTCAGCATTTATTTCCTTCTTGATCTTAACCTGAATCGATCATGCTTATATGAGGTGTCAGATACTCTGTTTTGTTGCATTTAGCTCCAGGTTTTGGCATAATGGAGCACGCTGTAACAGCACTCGACATGCAGTATGGTTATGGAAAGCAACACGATGAACCACAAACTAGAAGCACCTCTTAGGCTCTAATGCAATCATTTGGGACTGTAATTAAGTTTCATCTCTCGCTGACATCCAGTAGGGCTGAGATGGATTTGCTGGGGTGGAAAAATGAAAGATCATTTCTGGGATTTAGTTTGCTATGTTAGATATTTCTTACGGTATCCATGAGCTTCTCCTTGTGTTTGAGCTTGTGTTCTGGTTGTAGCTCAAACACAAGAGAAAATAATCACACACTTAAAAATCACCTTTTAAACCATATCTAATAATGACTTTACAGGATGTTCTGTGGGACAGTTAGCTAGCTCTGCAAGCTCTTTTAGCCCTTTTCTTCAAAAACTCGACCCATGATGTTCTTACATGTGCTTGAAGCTTAACGTGAATGTATAATCCTCTTGAGTTTTCATTTGCCTGTAGGATTTCTCTTATCTTTAATCTCAGATATCAAGCATGCACATCATAGTTGCAGCACAGGTCTCCTCAGATGAGTGCTCCGAGCTCTTCAGTTAACAGTGACATCAACAGTGAATTAACTGCTCCAAACAGCTTGTTTCAGAAGCAGGGGGGGTTGAAACATCCTTCTATTCAATCTAAATGAACATCCCGGTTTTGGTTCTGATTAAAGAATGGAATTAGGCCCTCAGATGAATGCATGAATCATCCAACATATTGAACATACTCTCTCTCTCTCTCTCTCTCCTGATAAACAGGTCTATTTAAAAACAGCATCTAATTTAAGGCTGTTTTATCTGACTTGCAGCAGTCTGAGAGGTCAGTGGAAATCTCTCCTTCCTTTATCAGACGCATGAGCTCAGGAAACAGCAGATACAGGAAACGGACGCTGTGGTTGAATACACATATTTAGTGTTTTGTATTGAAAATTAAAAAAAGGACTTAGAGCATTAAGTCTGCACATACACCTCTTTTTTCATACTTATGTACATAATCGTCCTGTTTGTTCTTTACCTTTATTTAGTCAGCTTTGAGATCCTTGTCTGTAGCTGTAATATCTATTCCTGTGTACATACTCAGCCAATAAAGCTGGTTCTGATGTCACATTTTCACAATTATAAGTTGCTCTGTCATTATTGAGGAAACTGAATGCTGCTTGACAGTTTAAGCTGCATCTGTATAATGGGGACCTGCATTGTCACTAGTGCATGGTAATAATTACCACACAGCACACCACTGGAATACTGCTAATACTGTTTGGAGACACGGTGCATTCTTCACTGCACTGTGCTGTGTATCCAGTGTCACTGTGGGCTCGTGTGGGTCCTGAATGCCAATGAGCTGCGCATTGGAGCGGCTGGAGTATTGATGTTATCCACAGAAATGCTCTGAAGCTGTTTGTTTCATGAAGACAATAAACTAGTGACCCTCAGAACATGGCACATGGTCTAAATAGCAGAGCCTCCTGGGTGACTTTGTTCTGTCTGTCCCTGTTTTAAGCCCCCTCTTGTTGGCATCATTTAAAGGTCATATAGTGTAATCTCACACAGCCTGTTGAGTTTTGGCACAGAGTGGAGGAATTTGATTCATTTTGAATACCTTCAAGGAGGGAGGTGGCATCTACGTCTCCACACTACGCTCCATCTGAGACAGGAAGCAGATTTTCCCCAAAATTGGACCACTGGACAGTTTGTGCAGTTGATTCGCCCCAAACAGCTGCTGGTTTCAGTGTCTTCAATGTAAAGATTTCCTGTGTTTCTCTGTCATTTAAGACAGTAAGGGAAGAATCTCTGGGTTTTGGACTGTTGGACAAAAGAACCATTTTGAAGATGTCACTGTTCTTGAGGACATTGCGATGAGCAATTTTCACAATGTTTTTCATTCATTCATCTTCTATACCCCTGATTATCCCTTTCGGGGTTGGGGGGGCGCTGGAGCCTATCCCAGCTGTCAACGGGCAAAAGGCGGGGTACACCCTGAGCCGGTCGCCAGCCGACTGCAGGGCAACACACACACAACCATTCACTCTCACACTCACACCTAGGGGCAATTTAGAGTCACCAATTAACCTAATGAGCATGTTTTTGGTCTGTGGGAGGAAGCCAGAGTGCCCGGAGAGAACCCACGCATGCACGGGAAGAGCATGCAAACTTTGCACAGAAAGGCCCTGCCCGACCCGGGGATCGAACCGGTGACCTTCTTGCTATGAGGCACGCGCACTACCTGCTGCTCCACCGTGCCGCCCTTCACAATGTTTTTACATTTTATAAATGAAAAGATTCAACTGATCGGGAAAATAATTAGCACATTAATTTGTGTTGTGTCGTGGAACGCTCCAGAAACACCTTTGGAACATTAGAGTAAACAGGTTGATTTGTAACAGGTGAGAGTGTCATGATTGGGTATGAAAGGAGCATCCTGGAAAGGCTCAGTTGTTCACAAGCGAGGATGAAGCGAGGTTCACCACTTTGTGAACACATGATTGGTTAAAGGATGTTACTACATGGACTCAGGAACCATTGTCTGTAACACAGTGTGCTTACAGATGGTAGCATTCTGTTTTCTTGTTTCCATCTTATTGGAAATTGCATTTAAAGGGGGAACTAGTTTGCCTGCACACACACACACACACACACACACACACACACACACACACACACACACACACACACACACACACCATTCCTACTCATTGTCCCCTCTCATTCATCCCTGTCCCATCCATCAGAGCTACTCCCTCCCCTCCCACTCCGCGCTGTCAGTGAGGGTGGATTGACGTTCAGCAGACCTTGAGGTGAAGGTTGTTGTAGCCTAGCAGCCAGTGGGTTGTATTCTCCATTACTGCCAGAGGATACTCTGTATGTCTGCTTGCCACCACACAGTGGATCAATAGCATGATGAGGGGCCTGTCTGCAGGATGCTGCATAAGCACAGAGATGACACACAGTCAATTTCACCAGGCTCTTCCCTCTACTCTCCTGAACTGGTTAACACTCATCATCACACACATGCATGCTGGCTTTGCCTCATAGTTGCACATGGACACCAGCCAGTGGAACAGAGTGCGTAATGAGATATGTATGTACGTGTGTGTGTGTGTGTGTGTGTGCAGGCAAGATTGCTTGGCAGGAAATGTTTCTGCAGAGTGAATGCATGAAAGAATTTCTGTGAGGATTTCATGCTTTTCTCCTCAATATTGTTTCACTTGCAAATGGTATTTGAGGAACGTGAATGTTATGACTAAACAGCTAAATATAGAAATGCATTGTGGAGATATAAGGGACTGTGTGAAAATGACTTTGGGGAGGCGGTCAGAAGGGTGCAGAGGGGAGGATTGTCTGACTGCTGGCGGTTTTTACATTTTTCTTATCTAAGATTAGAATTTTGTTTCGATTGTTGATGGAAAAGTTACCTTTCGAGTGCACTGTTGTTCAAAATCGTGTATTTCAGGATAAGGAAAACATGTGTCTGTGTATCATAGCTTTGTGTTTCCAATCAGTCAACTTGTACCGTCCACATGTCAAAATTCCTTATTCTCTCAATCTGACATCATTTAAAAGTAAGAGCTCACTGGGACCGTTTGCAATGTATTCTAATGGATTTCCATGATGTCAGCTTATGTCTGAAATGTGACACATCTCACCCCAGAGAGAGTGTGTCGGGGTGAGGCGGAGTGAGTCTTCTCCCTTGGTGCCCTGGCTCGGACTGTTAAAGAAACTTTCATTTAATCCACTTTCCTTCTTCCTTTCCACTCTAACTGTGACGCTACGCTTCCAGTTGTCCTTGCAATGTGCAATCAATCATCCTTACATCACATTTACAGAAACAAACAAACAAAAACATCCAAAGGTGGGGGACTGCTCTCACTATTGCATCTTCTTTTCATAAAATGCCTCATGCTTGGCACTCCCCCAACATTGCTGGGTGCTCTAATCCCATGATGGAAATTAGATTAGCATTTTAGCAGCTCTAAGCCAGGCTGGGTTTTAGCTCAAGGCTCAGCTTGGTTGCCGCTGCGATGCTGCATGTATAGTATAGCTCTGATGCACACATCCTCACACTCTAACACTCAGTCATTAACACTTGGGTAGATGATGCAGATGCTTCAAATCAAGACAAACAAGGTGAATCAGATCAGAATCAGATCCAATGAGGCCTCTGCTGGCTGTTTTCTCCACTCTTGGTTTTTAATGTGTCCACCCTAAAGTGTGCGCTGTGCAACAATCTGTGACGTCATTTGGATCCTTAAACCACAGGAGTGGTGTAACTGTGAACTTTCATACCAATGCTTTGATTTCATATCCAGAGGGGCTGTAAAATGGGATGTTTTGCATTATATTATATTGTGTCATTGTTATAGATCCTCTAATTTTTTCAGACAATGTGTAAGTATAGAGTATAAAAACTCAATATTTTTTTCAGAACTGACTGAAATGTGATTGTAGCAGAGAATGTTTGACCTCATCATCTTCATTGATTTTTGTAAACATCTGCTTATTCTCAATTTGATGCTGCAACACGTTTCAACCAAGTTGAAAGCAACTAAAGACTGGGAAAGCTGTGGAATGCTCCAAAAACACCTGTTTGGGACATTCCACAGGTAAACAGGTGATAGCATCATGATTGGGTATTTTATTGGAATTAGGGTGATAATACTGAAAGCTGGCAGCCTGTCAGATTCATGAAACTTTGTTCAGAAATTTCAGAACTGTAGACTGTAGTTTGTTTTTCTGCCTGCATTTAATATTTGAAATTTAAGAACTTTTGCTTCTTTTGTTCAATCAGAAAAGGGTTTTAGTGAAAAAAACATATTTATGTTTGGCAAGGTAAGATATTCAAAAAATGATGCCATTGTTTGGTATCTATTCAAACTGAAATTGTCAAATGATCAATAAGTAGAACATTTTGTCTAATATCTTATACTGATTTAGACAGTTTGGAAAAACAAAAAAACGAAACCCGGACCATAAAACAAGAAAAAAAAAAGTGTGATTCTGTCTTTGCAAACTCTTTAATGTGAAACCACAAATTGTAATTTGCTTCTCAAAGTGCTGACATACATAGCCGATAGACACAGAATTCAAACCCTTAACGTCTCCAGGTCACGTCAGCCATAATTGACTAGTGTTCCTACGTGGTTACATGCTGACAGAGTGCTGACTTCACACACATCTTTACATCAGGACATGTGTTTACTCTCAGTCTGTCCTGAGCTGATGCAGCATTAGTTCAGCAACATCCTCTGATTCTTTAAAGAGACGAACTCCGTTAACCACTGCCTTTGTACCCATCCCTCGCTCTCTCGTCCTCTCTTTACAGACTCACATGCTGATTTTGAAGCTGTTTGTGTAGCCGCAGGCCTTGTTGTGTGTATGCGTGTGTTTGTTGCCACTCTTCATATCCTGTTAAATCAGCTCCTTCTTGTGTAGCTCTGCTTCTTCTCTGCGGTTGCAGCTGTTGTGTCAGTTTGGTCAAACTGATGTAATGGTTTGGATGTCTCTCCAAAGCCAATTATCTCTCAATACACTTGACTACAATTCGCTCTGTGTGTGTGTGTGTGTGTGTGTGTGTGAGTGTGTGAGAAAGAGAGAGGTTGCCAACTTTCTTTCTCCCTGTTATACAAAATCTGTGTCTTAGCTTGGTTAAACCTATGCAAGCCTTCTTACATATAAAAGGTGTGTGATTTGTTTGTTAATGTCTCATCTGGTATGGAATGCCAAGTGGGTCAAAATTACATAAATACATCAGAATGATGACTTTAATGGTAATACAGGTGTTTTTTTTCTAACGCACACCTCAAAATTAGCTTGTATGTGTCAGCTTGGACCGGAAAGCCAGTAAAGTTAAGCCTCAACATTTCTATAGCAGGGGGCGCTAATCCATTCATCTCTCTCACTTAGCACAGCTTGCATGTGTGTTTCATGTCCATGTGCACATGAGTGTATGTATGTGTGTGTAAAAGCCTTTACCTGTGTGACTCCTGGCTCATGTTTTGCAGAGTGTGAGCAGCACTGACCCTCTGCTGTTTCCTCGCCCTGCTGCTGTAGTGTATATGATGTCATGAGCGTGCATGCGACCTCTTTAGGGTTGTGTGCAGGATGTGTCATTATGACTGACCTATGTGTGATGACAGTTATCTAACTGATAACTTTGGACCTGATCTTTGGACGTTGTCTTGAGTTTGGATGCTTGCCCAGAGAGACAGATTGTGGGGTGAAATGGCCAAATGTTGTTCATCTCTGTCCCTCTCTCTCTCTCTCCGTCTTTCTCTTTTCCTCTGCTGATATTTGGTATTTTCATAGTGAGGTGGAGACACTTTGTCTTAATTTCTCTGAATGTGACGGCATTGCAAATAATACATTTTTCCTCAGTATCAGATTTTGATTTCTCAGAAAGTCAGAAATTAGAACCACATGACTTTTTTTCTTATGGTTTCTGCCTCAGACATTTCTTTGGTCTTATTCTGTGTTGTCATTGTCAATCAGACTGTTTCAGCGGGTGTGTGACTTGACTTGGATGTTAAGATTTTGAATGACTCAATATCCTCCCTGTGCATACAGATTCAAAATGATGTTAAATGACAATATGCTGTTCATCAGCTAATCGTTTTCCTGATAACAGATGTAGCTCAATCCAGCAGTAGCCAGTCACATTGCTCAAGAAGGAGGGAAATTTGTGTTTGGCAGTGCAGATGAGCAGACACACAAATAATGACTGTGGAGCATTTGGGCTTCTTGGACTTGAGTTGGAACTCAACTTGGGACTTATCTGTCTTCACTTGAGAGTCAACTTGGGCCAAAACTGGAGATTTCCGGTTGACTTAGAAAGACTTTGTACCACCTCTGGTTCTGGTTCGATCCTGGCCTCCTCCAGTCTGCATGCCAAAGTGTCTTTGGGCAAAATACTGAACACCAAAGTGCTCCTGATGCCTGTGTTGGCAATGTGTTTAGTGTGGACTTTGCACCCTAAATTAAGAGAGAGCTCACATATAGCTGGTGCAATAGCTACAGACATTTCAACTTGTCCTTGCAGGGAAAGCAAAGTTGTGACCTACAACATTATTGATGTCTCTGTTCCAACAGGCACTGAAACACAATGCAGCAATTAATTGTGTTACTAGTTGCACCTGTGTTTGACATGTACAAATGTCTGCAATGGAAAGGTTCATTCTAGTTGAGATGCGCACTTAATGTCACATTTTGAATGGAACCTTTGGGAATAGTACGTTGTCAGTTCAATCCACAACTCTCAGGTTTGCCTTGAAAAGATAATATCAGACAACTGCCATCAACAAGGTCAGATACCCAGTGTCAGTCGCCTACTGTCTGCACCAGTATTGACCTCAGTAATACCTATAATATCTCAACACCTCTCTTTAGCCCTGACAGCAATATTAATTGATCATTTTAGTGCGGTTGCCACAGTCTTAAAACAAGGTCTTAAAATCTGACTTTGTCCTCTGCTGGAGGGGGAGAAATCAAGCGTGTGCTCAGGTCTTTAAAGTTAAACTGAAAAATGAGAAGTGAGAATGGTGTACTCTGATATAAAGTCAAGTCAAATCATTCATTCATCTTCTATACCCCTTATTATCCCTTTCAGGGTTGGGGGGGGGGGGCTGGAGCCTATCCCAGCCAGCCGACTGCAGGGAAACATACACACAACCATTCACTCTCACATTCACACCTAGGGACAATTTAGAGTCACCAATTAACCTAATGAGCATGTTTTTGGTCTGTGGGAGGTCCCCGCCTGACCTGGGGATCGAACCGGCAACCTTCTTGCTGTGAGGCCCGCACACTACCTGCTGCGCCACCGTGCCGCCCTCAAGTCAAATCAAATAATTTGAAATAATATTTGCATAAAGTCATGTTGTCATTAACTTATATCAGCGTTATATATTAGCTTTTTAACAAACACCGCTTTCTCCTACAAGTGCGAACTTGTCTCTATGTTACACCTTGGCTTATGATCGAGTGGCCAAAGAAACACCTCCTGGGTAAAAGTGCACTGCGACAGTCAGTTTCCAGTCTAGATGGGTGATTAGCTAGTTAGCTGTAGCACACAGAACAGCTGAAAAACCTTGAGCATGCAGACACAGGACACACGGGAGTAAAAATGAATAGACGGGTAACTTTAATAGACTTACTGGAGGTGATACAGAAACTGGCAAGGCAACACAAAATAACTAAGGGTTACAGGGAGTCCAGGTAAGAATAATCCCAATGAAAGTGGTCCAACAAAACAACAAACAAAAATCCAATCTCATACATTGATTGAACCCTTAGACATCCATAAAACACAAGATTGGGGAGCCAGACGAAGACGACTTGACAGCAGAGAGAGGGAACACACACTGACTAAATATACGAGAGGGAAGACTGACGAGGGTCTGGTCAAACTTCTCCGCAATCATCATAAAGCAGGAAATAACTAAACTCAAACCCAAAACCATGGCACCTCACCTTTTGTCCTCCTGACAGTGAGCATTAAGGTGCTTGTAAGCTTGTGTTCCCATAGCTGCTCCCTTGTAGAATATGTGGTGAATATGAGACAAGGGAAGGATGAGGTTTGTCAAGGTGTAGAAGAAGAAAGAGATGTGATTCTCCCTCAGAGCATTGCCCTGCATTAGCCTGCTGTACTAACACCTTATATGTACATCATCCTGTAGGACTTTAGCTGAATACATTTGCAGTAATCCTGAAGCATATAAAGTGGTAGAGCTTCGTCTGCCAGGAATGTGTCTCTGCTGTGGCCTGACATGTGTGGAAGCAATCTGTCACATACAAAGGCAAAGGAGATTTAGCAAACCGGATGTTAGATTTAGTATTTGCATGCTATGTATGGCTAACATGTTAGCAAACCTTTGCCTATTTAAAATCCAGCAGACTCAGAGCAACATTAGCATTCAGAGTTGTGTGTGACCACCCGATGAATGTTCACTGTTTGGCTCTGTTTTGGTCTCCACCAACTCCTGAGAAAGTATATCTAGTATTTACACATTACAGTAGCTCCTTGATTCAGAAACCTTAATTCAAATGGATGCAAGTTAATGGTGGTGCCCTGAATGTATCATTGCAATGGGTATCAGCATGCGATGGAGTGCAGCTGTTCGTTTATGTGACAGTATATTGATTTATATTCAGTGTGTGTGCCTCTAAGTACACAGTGTCTGTACCCTTGCTGGTGTTTAGACTGCAGGTGTGTTTCAGTCTGACCTTTTGTGACCTTAGCGAGTTCATTCTCGCAGCTCTGTTTGGGTGTGACTCTAAATGAGAGGACAGAGCTTTAGGTGTTGCCCTCATCAGTCAGACTGCTCTAATCCGGGTGCAACAGACCACTACCCTGCCCGAAGCGATGCTACTGCTGGCTGGGTCATAGCGGCTGTTAATTAGCCTTTCTTTTGTGCTACTCTAAAATCATAACGCTCTAAAAGGGAGAAAATTAGCTTTGTATTCTACAGATGACTATTTTCTGTCAAGAGCTAAGGCAGAAGTAGAGTAACATTGATACTGATGCTTAAAACTTAATGGAGGGGGTTAGATGATCTAACCTAGATATTTTGTATCTGAACTTAACTAAACCTCAACCAATGTGGTGGCAGAAGAGGAAATGGGCATATGAATCATGAAACAGTGATTTTAATTGTCTTGGAAGGGGTTGTGCCTTCAGATCAACAAATGCTAGCATGGGTCAGTTCTAAAAGCAATGAGAAAAAATGGCATTTGTTGTTTCGTCTGGATTGAACTTGTGTTATTATTATTGGACCCAACACTGCTAAAACAATACGCCTGTTGTTTGGATCTGGGCAGGTAGTGTTCAGTGGGCTTTAAGAGCTTTCTCTCAGCTGCCTGCTGCTGTTTTTGCTGGAACTGAGGTTCGTGAGAGCTATTAGAGCAAATCAGTAAAGCTGTGGGCTGTAAAACCAAAACAATGGGCTGAAAGATGCTAAAAAGCTCTGCAAAGCTGATGGGAACTGCAAGTTTGTCATACAGTAATTCTCTGTGGTTTCATTGCTGTCCGTGAAGGACATAACAGATTCGAATCATGTTTGTTGATATTGATCAGACCTTTCTTGGCTCCAAAATTATACTGTAATAATAGACTGAATGACAGGGAGTTATGTTTAACATGCAGAGCTAATGTCCTCACCCTGTTCTGTTTTGTTATTTTCCATGTGGAAGAGGATACTGTCCAAGTTTCACTGGGCTGTGAAGATGGAAATAATGATGGTGGAGTTGCCACTATGGTACACTTTGAAGGAAGTCATTAAAGTGGCAAAGCTGGCAGACAGGACCACGAGCCAAGGAATGTGGAAGGCAGGGAAATTCGATCACATTTACCGTTGACTAGTGGAAGACAGACCGATAGAGAAAAGGTCAGTTAATGGGAAACGCTTCCTTTTTTTCCCCCAGTCATTTTTCCTGAACACATGGAGACCTCGCATGTAGTGGAGACCTACAGTCGTGTGTGGGTGTGGAGGAGTTGTATGTTAAAGGTAGATGCTGAGTCCCTGCAGCATCTGCATCTGACATGAGTGGAAACATGTCACACCATCCAGCATCAGACTCATAAAGAAAGGAGCTTTAAATGTCACTCAGGAGGATAAGACCCAGATCTGGGGCTGATACGGTCTTTCTCCCTCATTTTTTAAAATGTCTTCTTTCAAAGCCTAATTACAATGACGCAGCTCTTTTTTCTCCATCCCTCACCCCTCCACCCCTCCTCTCTTCCCCTCTCCTCCTTTACTTAAAAAATCATCCCCTCCGCCCTTGAATTAACATAACAATATGTGCACAGCAAGGACCTTGAACCTGAGGAAGGTACAATCTGAATGCATTGTTGCCGTTGAGACAACACAGGCCTACGTCACCTGAAGCCCTCAGACACGTTTTTATGTGTTAAACTGAAACTTAATCTCATCTCACGAGTAAGTAACACTGGGATATTCATGTGTGCACCTTGGGAAATATGTAGCCATGTAATGAATACTCCCATGGTTTGTTGGCAGGTTTATCCTCCGAAGAACATGAATGTATGTATAAAATGTCATGGTAATCTGTATAATAGTCGTTCAGCTGTTACACCAGTGGGTGAAAATCGTCTCTGTTCCCTGCTGAGGCCTCGATCTGTGCTGGTGTTGTACTGGGTTGCTTTACATTGGAAGCTTGTTTACTCACCGCAGCTTCTTATGTCTTTTTCTCTGATCCTCTCCTGTCAACGAAATTGTGCGTTCTGTTTGCTCCTCCACAGTTTTATTTTTAGTTTTGCAACGCTCCCATCGCATCTGCAGCAACTACAGGAATGATAATGCCCTTGTCTGTGTGCAGTATTTGTGCACTCATCGCATCAGAAGTGGGTTGACAGAAAGGCCACAATCTTCCCCTTTCTCTTTTTCCCTTGTTGTCATGTGTTGATACACAGCAACAACGGCAAAGTTTTTCATACTTTTAATGGTGCCAGATATCTGCCTGTCAGTCAGTGGTCAATGTTTGTTTGAATATTTTATTCCTTTGAATATTTGCTGTCATATATACCTTTTAAAGCCCATATTGTGGTTTCCAGTTGCCCTACCCTACCCTCAGATCAATTCAGAAGCATCATTCTGAGGACACCCTAATGTCCTTAACACAAACCCATCCATCAGTGTCCTCTTTTGCTTTCTCTTTCATTATCTGTCAGTATAAATGAAGCTGATTGGTTGGTACAGTGTCAGAAAATCTCCAAAATCTCCATTTGTAACCCATAGAAGAGCCGTATTTTCTGATATAGTAGTTTTCCTTGGCCGCGAGCGTCACTGTTGGAAGGTCACAGATTGCTTTGCCTCTTGCTGTATCACATTCCACACGTCTAGTATGGAGTAAGATTTCCAGAAGGCTTTTTATATCTACAGGAGAAGTCTTCTCCCCTGAGGAAGGTGTCCTTGTTTTTGTCTTGTCAAACCAAAAAAAAAAAGCCTAAACTCTAAAAATACAGGCTGTGTGACAGTGGCTTCTTGTTTCTCCTCTCTGTGTGGTTTGCAGTAGTTGAGATGGTAAATGGAATCTCCTGATCTGAAAGCAAAGCAGACAATTCTCTTACTTGTACTCATCACTGGCCAACGTAGGAGAAACAGTGTTGGGTGTATCAGTCAAAGTACTTAAATAAAATTATTATTTTAAACTAGCTTGGTCTTCCTCCATATATGACCACCTGGGACTGAAGTTCTGTACTTAGGCCACAATGGAGCACCTGAGTATTTTTTGATATATTATCTCAGATTCATGCTAGAGTTAAGTCTGTCAACACATGCATAGGCAGGAGCAACACATCCTCATACCTGAATGACCAAATTGGGTCGATTACAAGTGACTCCAAAACGACATATATCACTGTTGGACAGTGCTTTTGTCGTACCAGATCTTCATCCTCATGTCATCAGTGCTGTGATATGGTTGCATCTTGGTTAGGTCTAGGTAACAAAACTAATTGGTTAGGTTCAGGAAAAGATCACGGGTTAACATGAGTACATTACTGTTGCATACGTGACGTTACTTAAGTACGTTATGTGAATTCAAATAGGTCAGTGCTCACTTGGACATGAACAGCAGTCTCCTTGGTGAAAACCTTGCTTCTGTCTGACCCATCTATCCACCCCACCTTCCTCCATATGCAGACTTTCTTGCTCTAAATACGCCGTCACCTCCTTCCATAGTAATTACTAACAGTAAATGTAAATATGGGTCATAATAACCTACTTGCAAAGTCGGCCTGCTTGTTTTTCTGGTGAGGACGGGCTCGCAGTAGACAAAGCAGTAGTAGACATACAGTGTGTGACCTGGTGTAAAAGTGCTGATACAGCATGTTTCACTGCTCACACTAGCAGTCATTAAAAAAATCAGGTTTCCTCTTTTTATCATGGAAGTCATACACTCATACGCACATTCAGTCACATTTAAAGTAGCCCTGAACACATACATACTTAAATCATCTCACACACACGCTCCGTTACACTAGTTGTAGCCGTGGAGGTCCTGAGAAGCTTCTGTCCTCAGTCCTTGGATGTCTGTGGTGTGTTTTGCTGCTCTCAGCAGGAGGCAGACCTTCAGGAAGGAAAAGAGCAACTCAGGGTCTTTCATGTCTTTTTCTCCTCCCGCCTGCCCTCCTTCTAGGTTCTTGCCTTCATTCTTGTCTTTCACACTGTTTGGTCACATTTTTGGAGCCTCTTCTCTCGTCACCACACTCAGTCATCATTGTTTTTAGGTTTATCAAAGGGTCAGTGTACTAGGCATTTATGCATTACCATAAAATAATATTGAAAATCTGCTTTTCTACCAAAGACTAGTGAGTCTAAGTATTTTGATTTTGACTCAAAAAGGCAGAAGGCAACAAAGGGAGCCCTTCAAACACAAACGGTTTATTACAATCAAACTAGATAACTCCTAAATACAACCAAAAAACCCGAAGTATAAGAAAACACAAATTCAGCCCTAAATAAAAATATCTACTACGCCGTGGCGAGCGGGTAGGAAAACAGATAAGCTCTAAAGACAGACTAACTAAGGTAGAACACAAACTGAGGAAGCTATACTGAGAAAACACACACCAAGAACAAAACGAGATCCACACACAGGCGACAAGGAAACGAGCTAGGATTCTATGGATGCTATGAGCACAAAGGACTAAATGGCTGGAAAGTCAAGGCGAGACGCTGCTTAAGTGCAGGGGAAATTAGTGGAATCAGCCTCAGGTGTGCTGTCTGCCCGCAGCACCGCCAGGCCATATCCACTGCAGACACAGGGGAAGATAGGAAAAACACACACAGAGCAACCAACAGGATGACAAAAACAAACTCATAATCACATATCATAACACAAACCCTTCATTTTTCTAATGACCTGACAGACCACTGGACAGTTACTTGGAATATACTGTGGAATTCTCAATACTTCCTGGTATTCACTATATGGACACCTTTCCTCTCTTAACCCAAAGTTCTCACTTTAAGTTTCATTGTAATGTCACATATTTGTCTGGCTCATCATACAGTCGCATTTGTCACAAATATCAATGTTCAGTCTGTTTACAGGTAACTGAGTATTAGTAAAGCCCAATATCACAATGTAAATGATCATTTACAGATAACAGATGGTCACCTGACATTGAATTTCCAAAAGCATGATGACAAGTTTTACTTAGAGTTTTTTTTTTCCAACCCAAAGCTGATGTACACATGAAACATGAATTTAGTGTGCCATTGGAACCTACCAAGAGCTGAGCAATTGTTCATTGTGATGGACTCTCAAGCAAAAAAGTCTTTGCAATTCATGCGCTGCAATGAAGCTACTGACAACCTCTGAGCAAGCAAATCAATGTAAACATTATTGACATGGTCAGCAGTAATGTAAAGTATAGATATAGGTAGAAGTATCGCACCATCATATCCATTTTATTTACCAAACAGTTCACCCACGAGCAAGCAGTGGTGACAGCAGTGAGGAAAACCTTCTAACAGGCAGAGATGTCAAGCAGAACCAGGCTCTGGGTGGACGGACCTTTAAGGGCGCTTCTGGACCTTTAAGGGGGCTTCTGGACCTTTAAGAGGGCTTCTGGACCTTTAAGGGGACTTCTGGACCTTTAAGGGGGCTTCTGGACCTCTAGGGGGACTTCTGGACCTTTAAGGGGACTTCTGGACCTTTAAGGGGACTTCTGGACCTTTAAGGGGGCTTCTGGACCTTTAAGGGGGCTTCTGGACCTCTAGGGGGACTTCTGGACCTTTAATGGGGCTTCTGGACCTCAGCAAAGCATGAATTGAAATGCTAATTCTGGTTTCATACAACTTGTGTCTCATTTTGGTTAATTTTGACATTTCTATCAGATGAATACATGTTAGCAGGGGAATTGCAGAGATCCGGCAACATGCACCATTGCTATAGCAAAGTCTGAAGGGGAAAGAAACACAAGCAGTCAGACACATTTAAAAAGAAATCTGATCCTCCTCACTTTCTTCCTCCAACAGAGGAAATATGGTCCGTCAGGTCCGGTGTAGTAAATGCAAAAGCTCCAGCCTCAGCTCAGTTTTTACACTGAAAGAACAAGAAAGGACAGCCCGTCTATTGATGTTTGCTGCTTCTTTCAGTGAGAACGTTCAAAGGAACCCCCCCCCCCCCAGCTTGACTAAATTACTTTTTGTTTTGCACCTCTTTTCCAAACACTCTCTCAATAGTATGAGCTCTCTGTAGAGTCCATCTATCATGTCAGAGAAGCAAAAGCTGAAAGACACAAAGGCAGCACACAGTCAGCAGAGACAGCCCGCGACCTTTGACCTGCGTGTTGATGCCACTGCTGTCTTCCCTCAGCGCGGTGGTGTATGTCTGAGTGCCTTGAGCAACTTGACGTGGCACAGAGACGGGACGAGGGTGTGTGATAAACTGAATACGACTGGAAACTGTCTTTGTCTGCATGTTGTGTAGTATGTGTGGGACTGTGGGTAGTTCATACTGTGACACATACATTGCCTGCTCATTCAGTAGCCATAGAGACGTACAGTATATTTAGTGGTAACAGGTTCCAAATGAGCTGCTTTCCTTGAATGTCCAGTCAAGTGAGCTGTAATTTACGTGTAGCCTTTAACATAAAAAAAACTTTACATCACAAGAACAATCATGCAGACAAGCAGTTAATCGCAAGTCTCGACTCGTGTGGTAATCTGTTGCATCTGCTTTATTGGTTTGATTGCTAAAGCGACATAGTTTTAACAGTCTTCCAGCAGACACAGAGCTGCATTAGCATTCGTTTGGAGTCATGTTCGTGTCTTTCTCTTCACCTTTCTGCTCTGTTTTGGTCTCCACCAACTCCTGAGAAAAATCTGAGGCTCTTTAGCTGCTAAATGCTCCTCAGCTAGTCTCTACCTGCGTCCGCCTGCTGTTTGGTGCTGGATAGACGGAGTATGGAGGATTTTTAGAACTTTTTGAGCTGAGCTACTGCCGCTGGACACAAGGTTGATCAGAGTCAGTGAGAGTGAACTAAAAAAATGTGGAAGTTCATTCATTCATTTTCTATACCCCTGATTATCCCTTTCGGGGTTGGAGACTATCCCAGCTGTCAAAGGGCGAGAGGTGGGGTACACCCTGAGCCGGTCGCCAGCCGACTGCAGGGCAACACACACACAAGCATTCACTCTCACATTCACACCTAGGGACAATTTAGAGTCACCAATTAACCTAATGAGCATGTTTTTGGTCTGTGGGAGGAAGCCGGAGTGCCCGGAGAGAACCCACGCATGCACGGGAAGAACATGCAAACTTCATACAGAAAGGCCCCGCCCGACCCGGGGATCGAACCGGTGACCTTCTTGCTGTGAGGTTCACTGTGCCGCCCAATGTGGAAGTTGTGGAAGTGAATTGAAGTGAATAATGAGACAGAGGATGACGCTGTCAAATTAAAAACCAAAAAAAAGTCATATTAAACTTTCACAGGGTTATTCGTTGCTAATTATCTCCTGTAGGATGAAGTCCCAGAGGTTTAGACCACCTCTTTGATAACAGACAAACTTTCCCTCGGAACATGCTTCTTTATTCTCTTTGATGTGGCTGCATGAGGAGGTTTGTACTTTGATTGGTCGATGCATGAACCCACCCTCTGTTATCTTTTACTGTTCCCAAAACCAAAAAATGCCTTAGAGGCAAAAAGAAAAGGAAACTGTTCCCACATGCAAAGCACAATAACTTTTAGCAACAATTTAACATCAATTTAAGCCAAAATATAAGCATGAGTGTATTTGTACCATTTATTGTGTTGAAGTAATCGTCATAAAATGTATAAAAATCAAATGAATGTAAAAACAAGACACGGGCTGAATGAAGATTGACATGAACTTTGAAGTCCAAGGATGAAAATCCATTCTTGATACTGGAAATAGTGGTAAAGGAACAAACAGTGAGAGCAAAGACCATGAGGTTCAGTTGGATGACATTTTACCTCACACAAAGCCAAACACTAGAATTGAATTCTGGGAAATGAAATTAGTAAGGGAGGGGCACTTTTGAACGTAGCACTGTGATTCACACTGACTGGATGTGAGTATTCTTGTACTTGCTTGGTACTGACAGTGTGTCTGATTCAGCACACGGTTTACAGACAGCTGATATTTAGTGACATTTCAATCTGGCCTCTATCGCAGCAGCGGGGATGTTTGGATCTGACAGCAACTTTAAGGACCTGCAGTAAAGATCTGAGGCAGTAACTTCCCTCCACGAACATCTTCAGATGTGATCATTTAACGGTGGTTTGGATGAGAGAGGTCAGTGTAAGGAATCCTCACATACAGAAACTTTTTCAACCTATAAAATCATTTTCATTCTCGTAATTCTGCTTCAAGATAGTTAAAAGATCAAGTTCAGTCTCTGGTGGTTCAGATCTGTGCGCTAAAAAAAATTAAGACCCTATAATCAAGTAAATGACTTGATAAGGTGCATTTTCTGGCTCTGTGCAGTTATCATGTTTCCTCCATGTCTCCTGCATAATTCCATTCTCTATTATCATTATTTCCTTTAAAGCAGAGCGGCTCCAGGCACTTAGTACAGAAAGCACTCCTGCTCTACAGAGCTCACACTTTCCAGTTCTATACTCCGATTCTCTGAAATCAGATTATTGCATTCACAAATGCTATCATAGCGTCTCCTTGGACGACGCACACATATGCAGTACTTCTGGAATTATTTTGTGTTGCAGTCGTCATTGCTCATATGCTACATTCAACTCATCTCCAAGATGTGTGGTCTACAGAGTGAATCCTCTGTATATCTCAGCTAAATGGGGAAAAAAGCTGTTAATAATGTGCTAATAGTGGATTTTAAGTACATTTACTCAAATACTGTACTAATCTACTTCTTTGAATATTTTGTTTAAGCCACAATACACTTCTACTCCACTACATTAACATCAATGTATTTGTTTGATAATGTTAATGAATGCATTTTGTCTGAATTAAACAGAATATTATTGGCTATCTAGGCATTCAAAATCTACAGAGTAAACTTATAGCTGATGTCTGCTTGGCACAAAACATTTAGCATCCCTTCTTGGCAGACTGTAGCATGACTCGGCGCTTCGAGGAGAGTGACAGTGCAAAGGATGAATCAGCAGATAGTGAAATGAGCCTCTGTTGTTTACCGTCTCTCTGTCTTGTATCCAGATCTATCAAGAAACACACACACACACTCGGACACCTTGGCTCGTACCTCTACACCTCTTTCCCCTCCAGTTGTTACACATGGAGGCCATGCTGGTGTATGTGTGTTTATGGATGGATGGTATTTAGCAGCTGCTGGAGTTCGAGGTGCTGCACTGCAGACTCTGTGACATTGTCTGAGGCTTCAGACAATGTCACTTGAATTTCTTTTTACATGTGGGGCGTCCGAAGAAGCTGAAAACACAACATCTGACATAGTACCACCATACAGTGGCTTTGTGTCCACCTAATGAATGTAAATCCAATATTCATGCTTCTTTTGATCTCCACTAACACTGTTTAGCTGCTAAATGCTCCACTTTGATCACCAGCTGGTCTCTAACTGTGTCTCAGATGGTGATAATCCTTTTGGGACCTCCCCTGCTCTAGATACCTTTTACCTGACTCATTCGATCCATTGTGAGAATAAAGACTATTGATTAGTACAGAGAGATGTGGCTGTAGGGACGTGGGGCAGTTGGTGTGCTCCGTCTCACATCTCTCAAACCCAAAGCAGAAAGATAGAGCTGGCCCTTATTCTTGTCTTTCAAGCTAACTACAGTATCTCTTCTGTCTTTTCTCTTCCAGGTAAGTTGACATGGATCTGCAGCCAGCTGAGGCCTCACTGTGGGTAACTTCACCGTACTGTCTGGGCCTCTCATGTGGCCTCATTCACTCTGTTTTGTTGGCTGCACTGCTGGTTTTTCAGTCAGCCATCACTCTTTGGATACACAGGCAATACCTGTTCGTAGGATCAGTTCACTGTTGCTTTGAGTCTTTACGTGAGACTTGACAAAAAGAGAAAGAGGGTCTGGTCTCATTGACTGCCAATTAGCTTCTGAGTAGATGGAGATATTACAATGGCATGATGTTCAGTGCTCTGGGTGTGCAGACAGAAGCAGACCAGCGTCCTGTCTCATCTGGTTGCTTGGTATCTAAACCTGCATCTTGTCTTGGTTCATAATGTACTTCCCAATATCTCAACGTAATATGTCCCTGATGACTCTTTGTATAAGCTTCCATTCATTATCTCAGATATATTTCAGGTGTATTTTCATATTGAAACCTCCTACAAAGATCAAGGAAGCTACAGTCTGAGTTTTGGTGACATTTATCCTGAGTTATGATTGTCCTCTTCATGCAGCTTCTTTTCTCAGGGTCACAAACAGAACGTGTGTGTCTGCTGTTTTGAGTTAATTTGTCTGGAGAGGCTCCAGGGGCAGCAGAGCGGTCTGTCAGATTCAGAATGTTCCTCTGCTGGAAAACAGACTCAGAGGTCTTCATGTCCATCTTAGGCCTTGACCACACGTATATGGATATTTTCCCCCATTACATGACTCAGACTGTGATAAGACATGACTGCAGCTCATACTGAAAAGGCTGGACTGTGCTGCATAAACGCCAAGTAATACCAGATGCTATAAACTTAAACTGGCAGTATATTATAAGAGGTATAACACATTGAATGGCAGGGAAAGGGAGACAAACTATGAACTAACCAGTATCCACCAATGTCAGTGCTGTGTTAACCAGACTTGTTAATAATGAGTCCAAGGTACATGAAGCTGTCAACCTTTTCAACAGAAAGTGAATGGAGGTGGTGGTGGAAGAAGTACTGAGATATTTGCTTTACTAAAAGTAGCAGTCCTGAAATATAAAAATACTCCAATACTAGTAAAACCTGCTGAGAGAGTAACACTGTTATGTATCAGAATATTGGATTATTATTACTGAAGCATTAATGCGGAAGCAGCATTACACTGTCATAGCTGATGGAGGTGGAGGTATAATGTGACTGTTTTATATACAGTTAGGTAGTTTGATTTGTGATCTGGCGACCATTAATGTCAGATAAATGCAGTGAAGTAAAAAGTACAGTATTTCTCTCTGATCCCTCATTCAATCACAGCAGCGCTACAGTGTCAGAAATAATATGTAATTACAGTTAATATCAGGAATAATAGTGTGTGTGTGTGTGTGTTTGTGTGTCAGTCACTGTAATTTCTAATGCATTCAAGCAGTGTGTGATATTCATCAGATGTTTGTAATTCATGAGTCTAGTCAGAATGCGTTATGAGTGCTCTAATGATGAACCACAGCTGTGTACAGTATCGCCAGCTGGGTGAGTGAATTCACTGATTCATCTATGAACAGAAAAGAGGTTGCTGTTTGTTTTGACAAGTTAGCGATTGTTTAAGTTATTCTCTGTCAAAAATGTCTGCTCTGTCAGTCAGCAGGGGTTCACATAACTCTTTTGATGGTGTCTGGTACTCAACCCATACATCACATACAGCGTCGGCTTAATAAACACAGTCCTCCTCGCTGTCCTTGGTGTCTCCCGCACTGTCCTCTGCTTCAGCTTGCTGCATGGTAGATGATGAAGATGCACCTCGCTGTCCCTGTTTGAGTCTTAGGTTAGTAGTCTCCATCCACAGGTCAGCAGCTGGCTTTGGGTCAAATGTCTCCTTGGTCATTTTTGAGAGGTGAATGTGCATCAGACTTGAGAAACGAGTATGAGACAGAGATCTGTGCTTGGTTTTTACTAAGTTCCAGGTAAACTCTCCATTGTTGGACAGTTACGTGCCCACCTGAGACCTGCTGTTGCCCGCCGGCGCCCTGTGAGCTAACGCTGCATTAGAGTTGTACATTTAATTGATTCATCTGTGTTTCGAACTCGCACCAGCAGCACAATCCCGTCCATCCCTCAGACTACAGGGCCAGGGAACAAAGAGAGATCCTGTTTGTTTATGTCGAGTCTGTGCAGAACCTCCTGCTCTCTAATGAAAATCAAATGTGACTGACTGCTGTCTGTCTTTTGTAAAAACAAAAACAAACAAAAAAAAATCAATCAATCTCAGAACAGCCAACTAACAGACACACACACACAAACACACACACACACACACACACACACACACACACACACAGCTGTGGAAGTGGATGTGCATTGTGTGTGCTCTGTTCTCTTTGAGTAAAGCAATTAAGCAGATGCATTCATTTTTTATTAAGATGCCCTCAGAGAGCCATCATAGTATGTTTTTTATGTGTGTGCTATCTTGATTACCCATAATCATCCTGATATATTAACATGATACCCCGCTGGGGGCAGTAGTGGCATAGTTAGTCACACGGATTAAATTAATAGTGATGTAACTACGTATTTAACAATCTTACTTGATGGATTTGTCTTGTGATTAATGAATTGATTTTGACACAGTAGCCATTGTACCTCATTCATTTCCTCAGTCTGCTGCCTCTCAAGCTTTCAGAAGTAATTCATATTATTGCTATTAATTAATAAATCATGATTAAACTGTGGCACATCACATTTTTGTCCAGAAGATGATGTCCGAGGAAAGCTCAGTAAATTGAGAAGGGTTCGCCCACTGGGGAGCATGAATGCGCGAAATATTTTGCATTGTAATCCGGCCAGTAGATTTCCACTGTTGCTTGTGTGCAGTAATAATGTACACAAAAAACAATCATGGTGCTGGGGGAAAGATCAGGGCGCCATTGAAACATTAGGATCGTCATCTGTGGACCATTCATTGTGAGACTAAAGTGATGGATGGATGATGACACTACACTATGTCCCCCCTGAGGCCGCTCACAGGCACTGCTCCTGATGTGACATCGTGATCAGATTCCACATGATGTGTCTCATTAAGATCCCCAATCGTTGGTTTTGATGGAGATTTAAACTGTTTCTGAGGGTGTTGTCGAGCTTTGGCGTGAACACTGGACATGCTGTGTGTTTCTGTTGCCAGACAGAGCGCTGAATGCTGGATGATTCTGTAAAGCCCAGTTTTTCTCAGTGTTTTTTTTTTTTTTTTTCACTAACCAATTCCAATGTTTGGAAAGTTTTCACTTTCAAGTATATGTGCATGGCAAATCTGGTATGATTAAGGGTGGAGGAAGATGATGCTGAGGGCAAATAAAATATGAATAGCATTGTTCTACTAAACACGTGATTAAGGTTAGCGAAAGATTGTGGCTATGATTAAGAAAAATGTGAGCATTAATAATAAGCCTGTGGGTTAGGCTACTTGAACTTTGGTCTTATGCACTGAAGTCAGATGTATTACACCCCCATCCACCTCATAGTTTGGGAAAAGATCATGGTTTGTCATTATGGTTGCAATGATAACCACATGGTTAGAAACCATCGTTTCCATCCACCTCCACTTCCTCCTCACGCTGACTGTATCTGAAACATCACCTGACCCCCTCCTTTTCCTCTCATTACAATGACTATGGCCACTAGAGGGCGCTGTCATGTAAACGTAAATAGTTGATGTTTCGGGCCACTTACTGAATAGTGATAAACTGAAGAGAAAACCAAATAATTGTTGTGCTGTTGAGGTTTGGCATTAAAAATGTCTTCTCAGTCATCCAGTTCATGGAATATTTAGAGGTGGTGGTCAACGGCAGCCGGACTTACGAAAGAGGTTACATGATGTTGTCCTTAAAAACCCAGACTGGTTAAGCATGGCAGCGTTCTCTAATGAGGACTTTCAGAGAGGTGATGCTGGGCTGATGCATTGATCATCTAGTAGGTCAGTTAATATCAGATCAGATTGATCCATTTAACCTGCAACTTTGAAGCAACCTTGAAAGCCTCGACATTTTGAGAGTTTACCCGAGTTGCAAGACGATTGAGAGGTTGATTAAAATAAAGAATGGTTGATATTGATGCAGAATTGTAATTTGTAATGCAGGCTTGCTGTTTAAGACATTATAAATTGAACTCAAAGTCTTCACAGTCTGACTCATCGTGACTGAATCTCTTTAAATTCAGTGGAGTGACGCTTCACTCACAACCACAGCTGATAGCCGCTCTTATGTTTCTGCTTCCTGTACAACTAACTCAAAGGTGATCTTCCAGTCACTTTATCAGTCTGACCATTCAAACTGTGCTGCCGTGTGCTGACCCCGGTTCAGTGCCAGCTGATGCCTGTCACACACTGCCCCACCAAACACACATCTGATTTCTGCTGCTCACTTTTATTTATGGCAAACTGTCAACTGTGTTATTTTTGACAGGGACAGTGAATGTCTGTCCTGCTCTGTGTCCCTCATCTCTGTGTGTGAGAACACTGACACATTAGTGTGTCATGTGAGCCGCTGCCAGGAATAATACTGCCACAGTCACAAAAGGTGTGAGCGCTGTGGAGAAGGTCAGGAGAGGAGGACACGACACGCTGAACACACTATGAACACTGCCTCCTGGTGGACCAACCCCAGACTGGGAGTCATACAGTCACAGATCAGCCCCTTTGTAGTTAATGGAAGCTTAATTTCTAACATTGTCTAAATGTTTAAAGCTCTCTCAGCAGCTTCAGGCACATGCAAAGTAATTGTGCTCATGTAATGGTAGTGACTATCCACAAGAGGGCGCCATTGACCATCTGAAATTAGATTAGGAATCGATTTGGATCAGTAGAATATGGTGGGTTGAGTAAAGCACAGATTTATAATCATATTCATACAAAAATGATAAACAAAACCCCAAACTTAGAAAAAAAAAACATATAAAATCTGCAGAATTTAGAGTAAATAAGGAAACATGCCTGATTATAAATCGACGCAGTCCTGTACCTCCAAAGCCTTTAATAGCTCTTTTGAATTGTCTTTAAGTTGGTCACAAACTGGTTTAGACACTATGTAAACATCATGTAACTCCAACATTTTGTATTATATACATGAAAACCTGAAAAAAGAAAAATTCATCAACACTTTCAGACCTCATAGACCTTTATCTGTGATCCACTACAGAGTGGTGTCTTCAGCTGCTGTGGCTAAACTGATGTTTTGGTTTTGATTGTTTCGAGGTGCCCCTGTGACCTCAGCCTGTTTCACTCTGCGCTGTGAGTGCATGCTTTATTTGCAATAACTCTAATTCCACTAATGAGCCCCAGTAGAAAACAGAACAAATAGTTAAATAGTTTTCTTACAGATTTGCACATGTGCACATCCCTGCAGCTCTGATCGGCTGTGTATAGTTGGTGGGGTCGGAGTGATAGGTGTGTGATACATCCAGTTCTGTTTCTGGTGAATCATCTGTGTGTGGGGACGTAATGTGAAGGCAGGCTCAGCCGATAACAGTGCAGACTAATGGCATACAATTGAGTTTTATAAATAATATCAAAAATGTGGTTTGAAATACTGAAAATCTAAAGGATTCTAAATTTGTTTATAGTTTTTGGTGCTCTCTAGTGGTGTCTTTTAGAATGCTACTGGCAGATATGCTACCACACTGTCAATGTACACCACTATATAGGCTAATTTATAACATTGTATTCAAAAAAATAAGAAAATATGAAATATCACAGTGATACAGTATTATCACCTTACAAATTTGATAAGGCTAACAACACCCAGCAGCATTAGCACTTATATGTTTGTGTCCACCTGATGAATGGACATCCAATAATTTCACTCTCTGTTATCTGACTCTAGCTGCAAGTGATCCACTAAAACAGTAAAGTTGCGGGCAATAAAACCAAAAGAACAAGCTAAAAGATGCTAAAAAGCTATGTGAAGCTGCAGAGTTGGTGATGATTCAATGTGGGTTTGTCTCTACAAATGACAAGCTTCCCCTGAAAACTTTGTGTGTTAAGAGTCAACAGTCAAAAAGTTTGATCATGTTTGACTGACAGTGACCAAACCACATTGCCTTTTTCTAACTTCAAACACTTCAAAGCAGTAAGAAGAGCGCAGAGAAAAAAAGAAATGCAGACATATCTGCAGGGAAAAAACAAATGGTTCTCATTTTGTCAGGAAATAGGCTCCTATAGCACATAGTCGAAAGATGACTGAAGAAAACACATTTTCAGGGCCTGAAAATATTTAGATTTAAGGATTATAACTTTAAAGCCGCTATGTGTAGGATAAGACCGCTATATGTGTGTGTGTGTGTGTGTGTGTGTGTGTGTGACAAGCTTGGCAGTGCGGAAACAAAGTGGGGTTGGTGTAATTGGTGGAAGATGGTCAAGAACAGGTTTATTTGCCAGATTCTCTCCTCACAGTGTTTCACCCAACAGAGTCAGCGAACACGGAAAAATAATCTCTTTTGCTTTTCGTCACTCTTTGCCCCTTCAGCTGTGCAAAAGTAGGCCAGCGTGGGTTCTTTCTCTTACTAACTGGGGATGGAGACGGGTGGGGTATGGGGGAGTGGGGTGGGTAATGAGGAACAAGATAAATGAACGCAGTGCAAGAACTCAGTTGAAATGTATTGATGGCGAATCGTACACTTTTGTAAGAACTGGGTCTCCGTTGAATGATGTGAAACAAGGATGCAGCAGCTGCATTACAACACATTTTTGGGAGCCATATTATATTCATGCATGCACTGCCACAGAGCTGCTCAGTCGTGTTCAGCCTCACCATGCATGTGCGTTTTTAACCACGGGGAAATGATCAAGGTCTCATCTGACGGAGCGTCTGCGGCCCCGCCTGTCTTTGTCGTCTCCACATCAGCCCTCGTCAGGCCCCCTCGTCTCCGCTGGTATTTTCCTCTCCAGCGTTCCCCTTTGCCCTGTTGCCCTGACAACAGACAGACACCTATGCGTGGGTTTCCTTGGAGACGGGACAGATGAGGGTTCTCCGCCCCTCACGGCTGCAGCACCACCTGTGAATGTAAAGTCTGATTTGGATGATGAATCCAAACCTGAAGCACTCGTCTGTTCAGCATGAAGACAAACTAGTCTGAGGGTCTTTTTCTGCCTTGTCAATGCTGAGAGCTCTGGGAAATTTCAATTCTGCTATGGCTCGAGGTCCAAAAAGATTTTTTTTTATGCTTTTTGAGTATGGATCATGTTCATAAGCACAGTAACAAACGGCTGTATGGCAGACTGTGGATTTGGATTTGACGAGGTGGAGGGTGGAGGGGCAGCGAGGATTAAGAAAAGCATCTCCACGTTCTTCTTTCTCTTACGCTCTCAAACTCAATCACAGAAAGGGCCACAAGCTGTCAAAAGATTTGGCACAATATCTGTTCAGAGGACTAAAAAGGAAAAACAAGGGAATAGTGGGTTTAATGCCATTAAAATATAGAGATCAAATATTTTACTTTGGAGCCACCTGGTGGTACAGTCAGGACTCTAGAAAATCCACACATTACTAAAACTCCAGCTTTCAACAACATTACTTAGTAGTAGTAGTACTCCATTTGTCTAGATGTACAGGTGCTGACAGGATTGACACATCAAAAAATTGAAATGTCAAAAAAGCCATTTAATATTGTCATTTCTCCTTTCAGCAGTCTTTATCAAACACCACGCCCTACAAGCCCAACATGTCTTAAACCTCACCACTGTGAGGAGTCAAATAGTGTAGAAGCTGCATGCTAGCAACATCGTCGGCAGCCTTTCAAAGCGTGACAAACAAACCTACTTTCAGGACTTTGTTTCATACGTCATACATTCGTACATCAGTACTGCTCATGCTCTTTCTTTCAGCATCATCCAAACATTTGCTTGCTTGCTAACAAACATTTGTGGGAAGCTGGAGAGAGGTGTTGTCCAGTATTTACTCTCTTGTAGCTCTGTTTTGGTCTCCACCAACTCCTGAGGGGAATACACACCCGGTTCTTTAGCTGCTAAATGCTATGTTTATGGTAGCCTCTACTAGCTACTATAGGGATATTGGTGCTTTCAAAGTAAAATACTGTAATCAAAACTGATGAAGGATTACCACACTAAACTCAGCGGTAACCTCCAAAGCAGCAGTAAGTCGGTAAATGAGCACATGAAGTTGTTCATGACAATTGTTTGGACTTAAACCAGCGATCATCTCGACACAGCTGAAGGCGCGGCTCAACTCTCACGCAGTTATTTGAAAGAGAATTATCTCCTTTGGAAGCCATTGGCTCTAATGAGGCTCTGTATTAAATTGAGCAGCATGGGTGAAACAGCCGGTTGTCACCTCCTCTGATTCCAAGCCAGGAAACAGGTGCTGCTGCACTCGCACAGTTCGCCCCTGGCAGGTAATTATTCGATGCGAGTGGTTTGGAAAGGGTGGCTTTGCCTTCAGGGAATACCTTCTGTTTTGTTCATTTCCATTTTGATTTTTCCTTCTCTTCTTCTTTCTTCACCTCTTATTTCCCATCCACCCCCTCTCTCCCGTCTTTGTTTTCATCTTTTTCCCCCTTCGGTTCTCCTCTCCATTCCCTCATTTCCTCTGTTCTCTCTCCTCCTCGAACAACATCAGGCCTGTTTGATCTCCAGCTCTGAAAACCAGCAGCTACCACTGTGCCATCAAAAGCATCTCTGTGGTTGCTATGGTTATTCACTTAGATACAATTACTATAGCAACGCTGTTTCAGAGGGCATGGGAGGAAGTGGCTCAGCAGGAGTCCAGGTGGAGACACACAACACACACACACACACACACACACACACTACATAGATCCACACAGTGCAGTTTCATGTTGGTATAGGAGGCACCTTTCCAATAAGGTTCATCAATATATATCACAATGCACACACATCACTACACCTCTGTCAAGTGAAGACAGAATTTATCAAACAATATGTTGTTTTCCAGAAGTTCTCTGGTTTGGAGTTTTAGATGGATCTAAATGAACTTTTAATTTCAGGAGGGCTGCCAGATAAGGTCAGTGAGAACAGGAAGATGGCATCAACCTGGCAACCTCACTGTGATGACAAAACTCCAGGGCCTCATTTCTAACCATGAATGATTAGTGATGATTGTTTTTGGGGTGCATCAGTTTTGTCTTTTGCATGCCTGGACATGTTTACTGTGGACGCATGGGTTCATAAATGAAGCTTCTCTGCACACTTCTCTTCTCAGATGGTACAGATTAGGGTCATGCATCCTGCTCATGTTTCAAAGACCAGACTTAATATAATCTTCCAGTTGGTTTCAGCGTTTTGTGGCAAATGTAAATCAGGTGAAAGGAACCTGGCTTGTTTTCTTAATATAATTATTTTGAAAATAAACCAATCCAGACTGTGTACTTGATATTTTGGGTTGTCCTGAAATCTCCCTAAAACTACTGATATGTAGCAGGCTTTAAAGTTTTTCTGATTAAGAGTCAAAAGGGTTACTTATTTGGAGATGAGCTAGTCACAATCTCAATCATACCATCTATTTGTTAAGATTTGGGGGCCCTTAAATGATTCTGTGAGAAAGCAGATGGATGGAGGCCCCTGATAACTCACCTGGTGCAGCATGCACCCCATGTAACAAAGCTGCGTCTGCCTTGCAGCGACCCACGTTTGCTTCCAACCTGGAGCCCTTTGCTGCATGTCGTCTCCACTCTCCTCCCTCTTTCCCGTCTCTCCAGCTGCACTATCAAATAAAGGTAAAAAGCCCCAAATCCTCAGACTGTGACAATGTGCCGACAGTTACAGCATGTGTGGACATCATCGTCCTCATCAGCTGTGGACACTGGAGATACAGCAAATCTGGGCATGCAGGGACAAGTATTTGCTATCTGGTAACCTTTTGTTTTTAATTGTGTCTTGGTGCATGTATCAGGGTGGGCAGTTGTATGTATGCAAGTGTGTGTGTTCTTAAAGTTCAAAATAAAAGTAAAAGAAATCAATCTTGCATGCTATTTTTTGTTTACAAATGAAAAAAAGGAGATACAGCAGATTTATTGAGAGCTGTAGAGGTGCAGATTGTGGTCCTGTTGCCCTTTGGATCGAGCCAAGCTAGATGTTTTACCTGCTGGATGCTAAGCTAGGCTAATCGCTTTCAGAGTTATGCTGACTTTCTCAGCATACTGTCGAGAAGAAAGGAAGTAAGCATGCATCCTAAAATGTTAAAGACGCTGGTCAGGGGAATGGCTGAATTTGTAAGTCAGTGAAAGTTTTATAGAGTTGGGATACCCAGTGGCTTTAGTTACGATGTCAACCAAAATAATGCAATTTTACAGGAACAAAACCAAAACATGTGACGAGTTGAACACATTTGTTTCTAACTTTGAACATCAGCTCAGTATGACTCTTCTCTGAGTTTCCTGCCTGTGCGGTGTCCTTATTTGCAACCCTCTTAATCAAAACCTTTAACTATGAATGACAGATGGGTATCATTATCATCACCGTCTCCTGTTCTTTGAGGTGGATCAATAGATGGCTGATCATCCGTCACGGCTGCCTGGTCAGCAGAATCAGAGGCTGGATCAGATGCTGGATCAGATGCAACATTGTCACGCTATGGATCCACCCGTTAGCCCGATCAATCCCTCATCAGTGCTTTTTTTAGCCACCGTCCTGTCCAGGTCATCAGCAGCTGCCGATAGCCTCATTAGCCCCTGCAGCCGATTGTGTTCTTCTCTGCATCAGCTGCTTACAGTGTGAGGGGGTGTGTGGGTGATTTACAGTGCACTGTATACAACTACAGTATTAATTATTGGACAGCTAAAATCACTACCTTGTTGAGTTGTGGTTCTACAAAGAACTTTTCCAAAAAAAAAAAGAAAGAAAAAAAGAAAGAAAGAAAAATGTGAGAATACTGTAAATTTTATTTAATTGTGTGAATCACACTTGGCTTCCTCTTCATTGTTCTTTCTTGAGCTATAAAAAGGTCCATAGATTAAAGCAGCACAAATCAATATTTTTTATACTGAGAGTCGATCAAAGGACTAATGAGATTCATAGTCAGGCACTTCTCCCTCAGCTCTCCACAGCTTTTTTTTAGCTTCTTTTAGATCATTCTTTTGGTTTTCCAGCCTGCAACCTCTGCTCTTATCACCCTCAAACACACCATCAGTTTTCAGTGAAAAGCTCTTATGAACCCATTGTACGCTGCCTGCTCAGCATCATTTCAGGTGAGTGTCACAGTTTGGTTACAAAAGCTACTTGGTTAGGTTTAGGAAAAGATCATAGTTTGGCTTAAAATAACCTCTTCCTATTAGTTTCACGTAGTACTCAAACCCTGGTCTCTTGAGTGCGGGTTGTGTGTGGTCCACCACCCCACCTCAGTCCTACACCAACCCTACCCAACACAGACTTTCTTGCTCTTTATTCTATATTTGTCCTTTGCTACAGTCATGCGTAGGCGAGGCAAACAGTCACACTGACACACTATCCTCTAGTGGATTGGCGTGACACTGGTCTGAAAGTGGACATAACAATGTGCTTCTGGAGAGGGAATTAGCAGAGGCATGAATAGGATTTTGTCGTGCAGCGCATTTCTATAGCACTGACGCAGGCCCTCACCTCAGAAAGTGTGCAGATCAATTGTTCTCGAATGGCTGTTCAGTCCTAAAAGGAGTTTGTCTTAATGGGCTCTGCAACCTGTGGAGGATTAGATTGTTTCATAATCCAGCAGGTGGTGGGAGAGAAGTTTATCAAAGACAGTTTATTCACCTGTGTACAGACAGAAATCCTCATCAGGTACATGTTTAATCCACATCATGTCCTAGCAGTGAAGCTTGACACGTATATATGCAGCTTTCTGTAATGACAGTAAGACTCAAGGTTATGGCTTCCTCTTTATTATCCCGTTGCTACCCAAATACCTCCCTCCATTTAATTTTCCCCCTCCTTCACCCCTCCCTTGATACCCCCACCTCTCCCCCCCTCATAAAATATTCAGAAAGCCTGGCGCTTGGCCAGATGCCCCCCTCCGTCTCTGCCAGGCAGGCAGGCAGCTGATGGGACACGTGGCTCACTGAGGGGTACAAAGGGCGGGGGTACAAAGCAGGTTGAGCTTTAAAATGCAGAAAAGGGAGATTTTCATGATGTTCCCCTGCTGATAATGAACCCAGTTATTTTGTAGTTTACAGGCCTAACGAGGTTTCCTCCAACCTGATGGCTGTGGATTATAAAACTGAGCCATAAACCTTTTCTCAGGTGCCTTTCTTTCACATCAGAAAACCATACACAATGCTTCTTTTCCCCAAATCCTTGATTAGATGCAGAATCAGCCCTGAAATGAACCTTTAGGGGCCCCTGGGGTAAAAATATGTCATGTGTTTCGACTTCATCCTGCCAGCCACCACCAGCGGTAGATGGTCCAATCTATATAATCAGTTTAAATGCAAAGATCTTGCCAAAACAACATTTGTAAAATCCCAGATTACTTTAAAGGGCGATGTTTTTGAATTTTTTGTGCCAACTCATTATTGTCTCGATGTCTCCAGATGGCAACTGCAGTAAGAGAGGTAAATAAAAGAGTTTGTTAATCCTCCATTAGTACATTTTTTTGGCCATGTAGGGGTAAACAAGCTGACTTCCACACAGCCTGACATGTTATCACCTATAGCTTAACTGGCTCTTTAGTTGCTAGGCTAGGGTTAGCATTCTTCACCAAATCGTTGCTAACTTTACATTTCTACATGCTAGAATGTCAACAGCTGCCAAATGTCACTGGACATGAGACTGATTAGAGTGGTGAGGCTGAACTATACAGTTATCATAGAGCTGCAGAATTGGGTGATAATTCTCTTTGAGTTTATTAATGTGAGCAACTCTTTTTACAGTATTCATAAAAAGTACTGATTAATGGGGCTGCATAGTCAGGCAAAGATCTCATTAGGGTTAAATATGAAGAAAATTTTGCATTAAATCTTTGAAATGGGTGTGTTTTACCACGCAATAAAAATGAGGGACAGTACATGGAGCAACAGCTCTGTTCTACAACACAGGGTGCACATCAACAGTGATGTAACCAGGGGTCAACGGATGTTTGGGTGTATATACTGACTGTACATACACTGTGCATCCTAGCTGAAACAAATGCAGTCTAATACTACAGTCCTACAACAGATCCTATCGTCATGACTCTTATAATGTTCTTAGAACTTTGTTCAACAGTCTGGTCTTTTTGGAGGCTGTAGTTTGTGCTGCTGCTGAACTGCATTGTGTCATACAGAGAGGTGTGTCTGGTCTTTTTCTGTTGACCAGTGTCAAAACGGCATCTTAAAACTACTTGGATTCAGTGCTGTAAAACAATACAACATCCAAAACTTCCATGGAGGTTGACTGCTGTTGACTTTTTATAGACAGAGTATGAATGCGTATATACACACACAAACACAAACATAGTGCAGCCTTATGGGAATGCCATCCTAAAAGCACGTTACGTCCACACCTTTGCATTTACCACACTACACACACTCACACCACACTGCTTCCTGCACTAGACTAGATTTGGTATTAGACTGAAAGTGTGTCCTGCAGAATTGTCCACTGTGAGTGTGAACCCCTCTGAGGCTGATTGTGCGAAACAATGGATTATCAGGGCCTTTTATGGTTTGAGGGCCCGGGGCATTTGCCCCACTTGCCCTTTGAGTAATCCACACTTGTGCATAATCATGGTTTTTCCTGAAAGCTAATCCCACTGTTCTCAAAGAATACTCCAAGCATTACCAAATGAGAGGAACAGAAGCTTAGACACAGTAAGAATAGATTTGGTCTCGCGTGAAAACCTAGCAGAATCACATTTTTTGGCATTTTCCCCACAATTGTTCTTTTTTAATTTTGTTTTTTCCCATTATTTCTGTTTTCCCTGACTTTAATCTTACCTTTGTCCATATCTCTGTCCGTCTCTGCTCCTCTGTCTTCCGTGCATGTCGGTGCAGATCTGTCTTTAGCTCTTGTTAAAGTGTGACAGACATGTCCACAATAGCATCCCTCAAAGTCACTTGTTAGGGCTCTGAGCCATTTGCTACTAAATCACTTTGATTGCACTGGGAAGCCTTTATATGTGTCTTTGTGTGTGTGTGTCTGTGTGTGCATGAGTGTGTGTGATGGCAGACATTCAGTGGCACTGTGGAATGTGGGAGTTCCTTTTGTCTTGGCGTGTATGTGTGTGTAACATGGCTTTTCTTCTTAATGGAAGTAATGTCAGGCCAGGTCAATGTCACCGAGACCTGTGTGTGTGTGTGTGTGTGTGTGTGTGTGTGTGTGTGTGTGTGTGTCTGTGTGTGTGTGTGTGTGTGTGTGTGTGTGTGTGTGTTCAGAGTTGGTCTGGGAAACAGTTTGAAAAGGCTTTCTTCTTTGGGTCATAAAGTGAAGAATCTTGGTTTTGTCTGTGTTTTAATTTAATAGGAGTTGAACAGAGAATTCCCTTGTTCAGTGCACAGATCTCACACACACACACACACACACACACACACACACACACACACACACACACACACACACACACACACACAGACACTCCAGCTGACGTGCACTTACTTGGTTAAGTGGGTCTCAGCATCCACATAGACATACACTTTGTTGTACATGGTTGACATTTTGAACAGATGTACCAGCCTTTTAAAGCAAAGCTCACACACACATACAGTGTACAGCAGACAATCCTAAAAAAAAGCATAAAGGCGATGATACACAGCATATCAATGCCTCACCTGTTTGGAGATACAGTTTTATGACCAGGGTGAATCCATTAAAAGATTACTTTCCCCTCATCTTCCAGCTAACATTAATACCTGTCTGAGATTTAAGAACTAAATTAAAGGCTCAATTTTTTAATCCCTGTTAAAGGATATATTTAGATTTTTGTCTACCCTGGTCATTCAAATAGTAATTCCTCTCCACAGTTATGGCTTTATATTTGTGTCTGGATTCTGGATGAGCACACAAACATACGATATGTTTTTGAGAGAAGTTATCGCGCAGTATTATTTTTATAGCTTGTTGCTGTTATCCGAATGCGTCCACAGTAATAATCTTTCTTAGTCAGTTTTCCTTATATTCCCCTCTGTCTAGATCCCTGCTTTATGCATGCTCAAGAGTGCTCACTCAGAAGTTTGGTGGGTTATTTCTGATTTTTGTCTACAATCCTATTGCTAATGGAATTATCCGAGGACAGAATTTCTGCAAAACAAAGACCATACTGTCTGCATCTTCCACACCCAACTTCATCTTTACTTTCTTTTCATAGCAGAATTGCACTAAGTAATGCTGTAGTATTGAGTACAACTGGCCAATTGTTCCATGTTTGTGTCCAGTGGAAATCCTACGATGTGGCTGCCCAGTTGATTGGTATTGTGAGCATAAAAGTCAGAGGTCAGGATATGTTCTGGCTGTGAGGAAAAGTTGATTGAAACGTGTGAGCACATACTACATAACACTGATAAAAGCCCTTCTTCATACAATGTCTTCCATAACCTTTCAAGAAGTGCAAGAAGTGCAGTGAATGCCTTTGAGAATAGATTGTCTGAAACTGTGCACCATTATCCCCATTTGTACAGTTGCCCTTTGAGACTGCATAGACACACAAAACACACTGGATCCTTGTGAGAGATCATTGACGTGGCCGGTCTTTGAGTGCAGGCAGTGCAGTGTTGACACTGAAGCCTGTAGACGTGGTAACATGATATGTTCTATGAACTTGTTAGTTTGAAGGATACAGAGGCCCTAATGTCACCCTATGTCCACCTTTACTTTGCATGAGGTTGCTAGTCAGGAAAGGGTAGATATACTTTATTTGATTGCATTTAAACAATCTACCAGTCTGTGATGAGGACATTCTGAAATATTTGATCTTCCTGTATTATGGCTTAAGACATGGATGGAAACGGTGTCTCTTTTTTGTGCTACTTTTTCGACTGCCCGCCTACCGTGAATGGAAAGTCTTCAACCACAGCGGAGTACAAAAAACAATTCAGCCAACTGAAATCGAGTTAGTCAGCTTCTTATTCTGCTGTGTCAGATCTCTCCCGTCAAAATGAAAGGTGGGCAAGCCGTTTATGGATGGAATGACAGGAACAGAGACAAGGGAAAGTAACACAACACCTGAATGGCTGTAAAGAAACAGAGATTTGATGACTGTTAGGTATGGAGGCTGACGGTGTTCTTTTTGCTTGTCATTGGTGAGCTACTTGGAATGTCTTATTCTGTTGGCAAACATCAGCCGGGGGGAGTATAATTGCTGACAGTGTCTCATTAGAAAATAATTGTGTTGCTTGCACAAACATATCGTTGCTGTTAAATTTTAATGACTGTTCCTCAGCTTCTAAGGTGTTTGCAATAAAAACCTATTAAACCTTTCTGCTATGAACTGCACAGAAATGTCCAAGTCACGTATATACTGAATGTATTCTATAATGGGTCACAGTGTCATGAGTTCTTGTTGGTCTAAAAAGTGCAGATGCATACCGTTGGGTTTTTTTCTATATATATTTCAGTGCTTGGCCTTTGCTTTGATGCAGTATGAAAAGGGAAATATCTCTTCAACCAGCACAATGAATGCTCTAAAACTGTCCCCTGCTACATACAGGCCTGAAAAACCCTCTTTCATGGGTGTTGAGTTCTTCATCGACATGACCACATGTCTTCTGGAGTGCTTTGCCTTTTGTAAGTCGTTACATCACCATCTGATCAAGTGCTTCATACTGTCAGTAAAGAGTGCTTTACAGACAAAATGCATGATTTCCATTGAAAAAACAAACACTGAACTGTGCGAGGGTGCGGTTGCTTGAAGCCTTGTGCTAGTTGTATCATGAGCACAGATGGTGTCCAGTTCCATGCTGTTAGATAGGTCTATTAAATGTGTTGATTAATGACCAGTCATCTTAGTAGCTTAGTGCGTCACAGTCAGTGTCATCATTAGATTTATGAAGAGTGGCTTTTTTTTTGTTGTTTTACCTTCCTCCAATACTTAAGTCCAAATCAAATGGTTGTGAAATGTTCTGGCCAGATTAGAATGAAATTCAGCATGGATATTTAAGTTCCTCAGATGATTATTCCTAATAGTTTCAATATATTTTTTAACCCCTTGATCTCAGGTCTAGCATCACCGTCATATCAAAAACCCTCTTGATTAACACATTAGTCCATATTAGCAATCAAGGTAGCCCAGATGTCCCTCTCCTGAGCTCTATCCTACATTTTCCTGCTCTTCCTGGAGATTCTTGAGGTGTTCCCAGGCCATAAGGGATAAGTGCTCCTCTTCGTATCAGTTCTTGGTCTACCCTGGGGTTTTGTCCTAGTGGAAGGTCCCCAGAAAGTAATTCCTTTTAGTTCAAAGGAACAGCATTTCTACTCTACGCTCCTTAACCTGTCCTTGAGAGAAAGCTCAACCACCCAGCTAAGGAATGTCATTTTGACTACTGGCACCCTTGATCTCATTCTTTTTGTCATATTCAAAGCTTGTGACCCTCAGTGAGGGCTTGAACATACAGTATATTGACTGGTAAATCCAGTGCTCTGCTTCCAAGCTCATCACCCAGGCACCATAAAGTTGAATACAACACGTCTTCCATCTGTTGATCTCATGGTCCTTTTTCCATTCTTGTGAACAAGGCCCTAAAACCCCTTCATTTGCATCAGCAACTTGTTTCCAAGCCAAAGGGGCAATGACAGTACCATGGCCTCAGACGTGGAGTAGAGTTTAGTAGGGTAAAACTTTAATGTCCCCTAGGAGAAATCTGGCATACAGACCACAGTCAAACAAACAAGCAAGACTGCTGCTGTAAGTCGTCCCAGGTGCTGCGTGCTGGAGGTACTTGTCCTCTTCCCTTAAGGATGAGTCTTCATGTTTTTTGCATAACATTTTAAAGAAAATGTCTTGTTTGTTCAGAAGATATCTAATAATGTAAAAAGCTCAGCATCTTAATGCTCCCAAAGAGAACCTATTTGATTTTAATGATATCAACCAACTCTCTAGGATCACCCTTGTGAGGTCAAACAAGATCTTAAGCTCTCCCAAGGCAACGCTTTAATAGCAGCAGCTTTTACTTATTCAAACCATATAGTTGGTCTTAAAAAAAGACATTACTCTTGCTCCACGGCTCCTAAGTTGGTCATCTGCATTTGTCTCTAATACAGTAATTGAAATTAAGTTAATTATTTGTACCGTCTGGGTGATTTATTTGGAGCTGAGGCATCTGACACAAAGACAAACTGAAGGCTACTCTTGCAGCAATAAAGACATAATTGACACAAATGAACACAGATTTTCTGCTGATAGATAGTTCGATTTATTATAACAAGCAAGACTAGGATTTGGCTACATATGGAACATACAGCATGTCAGAAGTTCATATAAATTGTAAATGAAATCACAATAGCTCTTTTTATTACATCAAATTTCAAAAGAGGATAGGCACTGCATGAAAAAATTGTGCTATAGTGTGAAGTTTCATAGTTAAATATCCCATGAAGTGACATCAGTAATGTTATGTCATTTTTGTTGAAGCAATATGATGAGCAGTGCTTACTGTAAACCAATAGGCAATCAGTTATGGAAAAGTGCAGTGATTTGGTGGCAGAAAAATGGTATTTTGATGTCTTTATTGGTTGAACTTTCAGTTACTCCTTGCTAATGCAGCATGTGTCACTACTGACAATGCATTGTTGTCCACAAAGTAGCAATTCGAGGCAGTTCAAGTGCCCCTGGCATCATGAGGTCTTAAAGTTTTTTTTTTTTTTTCATTAATGAGTAACCGCTCGAAAAAGAGCAGGCTTGATCTGTTGAAATTTTTTTTTCTACAGTGTGATGTTGTCTAGTGTGACAGTGTACAGCTACATAATGAAGATGTAAATGTGAAATCTGCTGCACAGACATGCAACAGATGGTGTAGGGCTAATAAGGTGTACAATTAACATATCTGCCTGTATTTGATGATTGTGACAGTACTTCTAGCAAGTTAGGTCTAGTCTGGAGAGTTGATTTGATGCAAGTTGACACATGAACCCGGGCAAAACCCCCAACATTCAAACATCACACTGTCTCTCTCCCTTGTCCTCCTTTTCCTTCTCTTTCTCTCCTTTGTCTGCTCCTATCTCCATCCTTCCCTCCTCACCATCCAACCTGTGTGCCCTCTGACATTGGCAAGACTCATACCAATAACAGGTTGTAACGCATACACAAACACTTTAGTGCTACATTTGCAGCTGAAAGAATGAAAGTTTGAAAGGTAGGTGGAAGAGCAACTAAAATCTAACAAAACATTCTATTTGTTACAAAGATGATGTGTTTTTTTTATTGGATCCAGTGTATAGGCAATGTGCCGTATGCTGCTTCCAGGCAGGGCTATACTGTTGCAGATACCGCTGTCATATCAGAATTTGTAGATCCCACAATTTTAAACTTCATACTTTTGAATGTGACTGCTTGTAGGCAACCAGAGAATAAATGAGTCAGAACTGTGGATAAGACTTTGGAATAACAGTTAGAACGTGTTTTCAGCCTGGATAGAGGTCACCTCCTGAATGTGCAGTGGTAGCTTGTTCCAGTGAAGTGGAACTCGGTGGGCAAAGGCTAGACCACCAAGAGTTCTTATTAAATTGAGGAATACTTAGGTAACTGGCATCGAGGGATCGTAAAGGGCATGATGGAGTATATGGAAAATGAGATTGGAGATATATGAGGGAGCCAGACCATTTAAAGTCTTATATGTTAGAAGGAGGATTTTCAAGTCAGCTCTTGTGTGAACTCATAGCCAATATAGAGACATGAGTACTGTTGTTATAGGATCCAACTTCTTAGATCTTTCAAGGACTCTGGCAGCTGTATTCTGGACCAGTTGGAGACCTTTTCCTGCTGTATTTGGTAGGCCAGAGAAAAGTGCATTATAGCACTCTATTCTAGATGTTGTGCAGGCATGTACAAATATTTCAGTATCTGATTTTGCTGGTGCAGGAAATGTTTTGCGCTTGTAGTGATGGACTCCTGACAAGCACGTGTCTAATTTAACTAGTTGGGAGGAATCACTGATAGATTTATGTGTCATCAGTGTAGCAGTGATACATTGTGTTGTGTTTTTGGGAGATTTGACTTGGGGGCACAAAGCAACATACCAACATAAAACAAGAGTGGTCCAAGTATTGATCCCTGTGGAACACTGTATTTGCCCTTTGAGCAGGAAGACATATTGTTATTGTATGCAAACTATTACTCAAGTGTGAATGAAACCAAGGCAGTGTGAGCTCCTTGAGACCAGTAAGGTTCTTAAAACATTATAGCAGGATTTTGTACCTGTAAAATCCTGGACTTGATCCTTACAGAGCTAATCTCCACTATAGACTGGTCATCATCACAGTGTCTGTCTGTCCCTTGGACTTTGTTCTGACTGCAGGCAAATCTGATTTGCTTCAGAAATCAGATCTTTAAGACAGACACTGACACTGTTGCAAGTGATCAGATTGGATTTGTGTGGCCAGACAATTACCAACCTATCTGCATGAGTTGTGGTGGTAACGACGTAGGTGTCAGTAACTATGGATGCTGACGACATGGCTTTCCATTGCAGAAGCATGAAAAATTGCAATTGATGATCTTACTGGATTTGACATTGTGTGTTGTGTTGCAAGTGATACAAAAGACTCTTCGAAATCTGAATGGAGCAGCAGAACATTGTGACACATCTCTAGAAATTTGATTGGAATTGCATTTCAAACCACCTCCAAATGTGGCCTGGATCTCATTTGCAAAAATCGCATTTCAAGTGACATTTTTGCTGTCCAGTCTGTCTAAAATAAATCTGGATATGGTCTGGTTTTGTTGGCCCGATATTCACCTTAACTCACCTCACACACTTACACACGTGAGGAACTGTCAGAGAAGCTGACAGGACCAGGTGTTAAAGAGTGTGTGTGTGTGTGTGTGTGTGTGTGTGTGTGTGTGTGTGTGTGTGTGTGTGATGAAAAATCTGGACAAAAAGGAGGAGTTTCCATGTTCCAGTGTATTAACCATAATACTCTGATCCTTTCTCTAATTTTTCAAACACTGTTTAATTTAGTACAGATGTGAGCAAAGGATGAGATGGCAATTGAGAACATGAACAACTAATACTTCCATTTTTCATCACCATTAAAGGGATGCTGCTTAAATCTGCTGTGACTGCGAGCTCATAGCCAGGAGGCATCATTAAGATACAGGCAATCAATGCTTTTTCAAAGGAACTCATAAAGCTGCCTATGTGTGTGTGTGTCTGAGTGTGTGTGTGTGTGTGTGTGTGGGTACACATGGATTTAAGACCTGGCTGCCTTCAGACAACAAAGACTGACAAGGCGGTGTGGATTTGCTGTGTGTGTCTGGGTATGTAATCCTCACGGGGTGTAAGTTTATTGACTGAATCTACAGAGGAGGTATCCAAACATACTGGCTTCTGTTTCACATTAGAGCAGGGAAACATGTAACACGAGGCTCAGCTTTTGAACCTTTGTCACTTCACATGTCTACAGTCTTTTAAATCCAGTCATCACATGCTACCACATTCACAGGGTTGGCTTTTCATTTCCAAACTTATTTTCTGCTATAGGCCAACAATTATGGTAACTGATATGCCCTTTGAAAAAAAAAATGCCAAACATCCTGTGTCTCTGCTGGCTGGCAAAAGAAGACATTTGAAGATGTCCCTTTTGTCTGATTTTCTAGTATTTCATAGACTAAAGTATGCAATTAAATTTATCAATAAACTGCTTATTCCAGCAAATTCACTGTGATTTTATGGCTGGATTTTAGATGTCTTTCTGTACATGCACCATTACACATTAACACATTTTGTGACTTTCGAGGTGAACAGATGGTCATGCAATTATGGAACATCTTTGCCGATATCAAATTTTCACACTATATCATGATAAATGGCATCATCACCACATTCATTAAAGATTCCTGAAATACTATTGTTAGAACTCAAGCAAATTAACATTACTTCACACCGATTGCAGTTTTTTTTTTTGGGGGGGGGGGGGGGGGGGTCAACACTGATCAGTGAACTGCGTAATGCAGCTTTATGAGACTCTGCAAACCATTAAAGTTAAGTTAAAAACATGATAAAAACAAGCAGGTTGGTTGTTAAAAGTTTGGCACAGTTGACTTGGAATTAATCCTTTTTGACAGAAATTTTTACTCTAACTGCAACCAGTGGAAATTTCATTAGCATTTATATGTTAATATGTCATTTCATGTTAATGTGTAATTTTTCAATTTGAATCAAGTCAAACCAAGCATTGATTAGTGTATGATGTGTCAGAAAATAATGAAAAGTATGGTGGCTGAGAGAGCTCAACACACTGCAAAAACACAAGCAAATGAAAGCAAAAGCTTCATTACATTGATAATACTAACAGAAAAAAGTTCTGAAATGAAACACACCAAAATGAGGACAGATATTCACCAGCGATGCTAAGGTAAAAGCTTAACACAGCAAATACTTGGCATTGTTTGTACTGATCGACTAATCAATCAGCGAAACTGTCTCAGCACTACTTAATTTAGCCCATATGTCATCTCTGTCAATATGTAGCAGAGTGATGATGTGACGCTCCTTAATAATACACACATAAACATCTACACACAGTTGTGCTCCCTTTCACATTTCATTTCAGTTTCATTTACTGCTCTTATTTCATTCTGAAATGAATATTTGATCTTCTTTTGGATTCATGTATCAGCGCTGAGTGCCATGCTGCTCTGGGCTTTAATGGTTCTTATAAAAGCAATAGCAATTAAAAAAAATGTGTTAAGAAACAAGAAGCTGCTCACGGACACACATGTGGCTGCTGTGTGTGTGTGTGTGTGTGTGTGTGTGTGTGTGAGTGTGTGTGTGAGTGCGTGTGGCGACTATTTTGGTTCACCAACAAGGTTTCCAGATAAACACTGGTGGCAGCTGCTACCATAGCAACACCATTGTGCGCCCTCCCCACTCCCCTCCCTCTTCTCTCCTCCGCCTCCCCGACCACTCCCCCCCTCTGCCCGGCTCGGCTCTCCACACAACCAGAGAGTGAGGACCAGAGAGGAGAGAGGTCGGCGTGCTTCGTTTCACTGAGGAGGGGGAAAGAGACGAAGCGAGCAGACGGAGAAGAAACAAAAAAGGAGGAATAAACTGGAGTGAAAAGTGGTAGTTCTGGGGAGAGAATGAGTGAGGACAACCACTCCCACTACAGGCTGGACCCCAGCGATCGCCTCAATGGGCTGGGACAGAGGAGAAAGAGACCCAAGAAGGTAAATGAATAGATGGAGAGCCACATGCTACAGAGAGTGTGAGGAAGCTGGATGAGGGGAGGGGGCACGCTGCCTGATTCCTCACAGCAAGAGAGCAGGAGCTGTGTGGAGTGGAGGTGGGGCAGGTGGAGAATAGTGGAGTGTGTGTTTGTGTGGTTTTTTTTGTGTGTGTAAGGGAGGGATGTTCATGTTATATTAAAGCTGAATTCCTTATTCTCTCTTGATTTCTCTCCTCACCTCCATCGTCACCCCTGGAGTAAAGTCATCTCCCAGTGGGAGCTCTCCATCTCTGCTGATTCTACCTTTTTTTCCCCCTTGATGGATTACTCCTCCACTGCTCCCTCATATTCATTCTCTTATTCTCTGTCTCTCAGTGTGTTGTTGTTGTTGTTGTTGTTGTTGTTGTGAACACCTTCTAGGTAGTGAGTAGTAGGAGGAGGCTCCTCTCACATGCCGACAGGGTGGGTCCCTGCTCCGCTCGCTCTTTGTGTGCCTGTTGTTGTCAACGGCGTTACACACAGATATCAGCTCTCAAGAGCATTTTTGTTATCTTATCAGCTTCATTGGAGAAGGTCCTTCTGATGTCCATGACAGATTATTGGTTGTTATTGTTTTATTTCTGAGCACGTACACACCCATCACCCCGTGTCAGCTTTTCATGAAGGCACAGATGTTTTTGTTCATTAAAATATGGAAATTAAGGAATATTGTGAGCTGTCAAGCTATGCAAATTTAAATTATTATTTCTATTATTATTGTTATTACAATTTCTGTTATTTTATTTAATAATATCCATTATGTTATTTGGCACTGCAACTACTTGATCAATCATTTGGCTTACAGAATGTCAGAAAATGATGAAAAATGGGTGGCAGTATCCTGGAAAAATCCAGAGTGACATCTTGAAATTGCTTGTTTCGTCTAACAAACAGTCCAACACCCAAAGATATTCAATGTGGTATCACAAGAGAAAGAGAAGAACAGCAAATGCACATATTTGACAAGCTGGAACCTGTGAATTGGCCATTTTTCTTGAAGAACTGATCATCAAGATTAATTATCTGTTGATTCGTCAATGAATATATGATTTTGTATGCTAGTTTGCAGATAAACAGTTCACTGTCTACACTTTCCATGGCGACAAACAAGTCCTCTAACCTAAACAACAAAATAAGCTGTTCTTCAATGCCTTTCAAAACAACCCATATGAGCATTTTCGGTTCTGCCACCTCTATGGCAAGGATAGGTCAAGTTCAGTCTAGGTAGCTAAAGCTACTTGGTTTGGGTAATCGGGGAGAAATGTTGACCGAGATTGAAGCCACACTGTTTACATGCCCAAGCATCCACCTTTTACCTAAAGGTGATGGTGTTGAGAAAAGGCTGGCCTCTTAATGTTGCTGCTACTCTGGACTGCTTGATCATATCTGTGAATGCTGACCAGAACACATCCCTGTTTTAAAATGTATCCAAATTAGCATCAACATGGCCTCAGTCTGTATTTCTGCCTCCGCTGATAGTTTTTTTTTCCCGCTGTCTGACTCAGTCTTTCTCTCTGTCCTTCTCTGTAATATATGACAGACCAGTCTTTTCCCCTCAGGCTGGAAGGACACAGAAAGACAGAATTCAACCTTATTGCATTTCAGTGTACTTTTTGTGTAGCGGTTTGAGGGAATTGAGGCTTATAAAACAATATTGTCTTGGCCAATTCCATCAAAGTCTTTAAAAATAGTGATGTAGGGTAGTCGTTTCATTGGTGATTGATGCAGATTGGGTGCTGTAATGCTCATTTGGCTCTGTCAGTCTTGAAACCATACTGCCATGCACTTTACTTGCCTCTACTTTCTACTGCGAGAATCTTAAAAAGACAAGTATTAACCAAGTGTCCTTTCACGGACAAATGAACGAGTAATGACCATTCACCCCATAAAGACTAAGACAAAATAGTAGAAAACAAAACTCCACAGCAATTAGCACATAGCCACGCCTCCATTCATGGAGCAGAATGCCTGCTGCTTCAGGGCGTGTCTGCTTCTTTAATGGGCTCAGAAAGCTTTGAAAAGTGCCGGAAACAGGCACATTGCAAAAACCCTGTGGATATGTAAATGTTATCTACTGTAGCTGCTTGTGCCGCCAACACACCACTAACACAGGGTAATATTAAACAGACTAATGTTGGGTTATCGACAACCAAGTTTGTTAATGTAACGGTCCCCAAACAAGCAATGACCAACAGTTAATATTCAAATGTAATTTAAATCAACATAAAGATTAGGAAAGAACATAACTTCAGAAGAGAAAAGAAGAACAAGTCTAAGTCTGATCGGATATTTTAAGGTAAAAAGACAAATAAGCATCCAGTTAGCAAGCTTAAAAGCTGTTGCCATCACGGATGAAATTCGAGTCGCAGAACTTTCTTAAATTTATTCTGTTGGTGTTCGCCATCAGTTTTGGATCAATTCCACAACAGTGTTGTGATGTTTTGTACCTAATTATCCTGATCTTCACATTAATATTTGTGACTAATCGTATTCTAGCGTTAAATTATCCAGCAGCCTCAGGTTCTATCTTTGACAGTAAACTTTCCCTTTGATTTGAGAACCAGTGTTCTTCAGCTAAAGGGTCACTTACTACATTTCACCTTCGTCACAAGGTGAGCTTCATCATAGTCCTCATCAGCAAACTCTGCTGATGAAGAACGGTTGGAAGCTCTGTAAACAAACACCTTAATTGTGTTGCCCATTGTGATAAACCAGAGTGAGTAACCACATTTTGATATAACAGAAGTAAAGAGTGAAAGAGGGAAAGACGAAGGCAGGTGTGCAAGTCGGAAATGCTGAATCCACAGAAGTAAATTGTTGGTGGAAGCAAAGCATTTGGCAGCGGGGGGGCATTCACAATCAATGGATGAATTATTGATATGCTCCCTCCCCCATGCTTTGAAAGGCACACAGCAACACACACAAACACAAGTACACACCCCTCTGGTGACCCATGGGTGCTGATCTTTGCTGTGTGCAGGGCAATTGACTCAAAGTGAGGTGTTCTGCTTATCTCTGCTGATGCAATCCTTTATCGTTGGACACAAACACACACTTGAGTTAATGTCTTCAGCGGGTAGAAAGCCGCAGTTTAATACAGTGTGTTCTTGGCTCTTTCATGAAAGCCGTAAGCACTTTAATCTTCCACTGCCTCAATTAAAACTCTCCCCCCCACACTGATCCAAAGGGGGTTTGAAATACAGCCCTACTGTACCCAAGTGAGGAAGACTGTGCCGCTGTTGAAGATGCAAGTTTCATTTTATGATGAGCGCAGCAAAGTTTCAGGTTTGTGGCTTTCTGTCCTGTAGGGCAAGGACAGTTTGGAGAGTCAGACTGGTGTTTTGTTTCAACGAATTCAGGGATTTTCAAGCCCTGTTTGTTTCTGTGACTCAGCGGTTTCTCATTTGGGAAAAGACAGACAAGTGAAGTCATAGAAAGTCATGTTCAGCCAAATAACGGCAAATCATCAGAATCTGTTGTCCTGCTGGTCTCTTTCATTGCCTTTTAAGCTGAGCCACAATTATGTAGGAGTGAAAAGTCTCCATTAGTCTACATTAGATTTATCACATTCTTATGTTTTTCCATTCATTCATTGATGATGTGATCTCCTCCTGTCAATATCATAAAGCACTTAAAAAACGTTGCATAGTACATTAATAAAAGCTGGCAGAGGGTGATAAAAACATTGCCACTGGATATTAAATTTTTTTTTTTGCCAGTTGATCAAACACATTGCCATTAAATATTAAAGAGTGTCGGCTTAGCCGTTGACAGTGTTGACATTGAACGTTACAAAAAGCTGGCAGTAGATAATAGAAATAAAAATGTTAGCACTGCATGTTAAAAGATTTTGGCATTGTACATTAGAAAAATTTTGGCAGTTGCTAAAATAAATAAAATACATTAATGGACATTAAAAACAATTGCCAGTGATTGTTAAATCATTGGCATTGATTGAGATCATCAGATTAAAAAAAAACATCACTGATGTAATCCAGAGTTTTACAGAATTGTCCGATATCAGTGCTCTTCTCTGGCTCGTGTTGTTTTTCGATGCCTTTTTTTTCCATGTGTTTTCAACCCTTTTTGGTCATTTCCTGTAAGGAAAGATGTTGTCTGAACCCAAGCAGCCAAACAGAAACTCTGCCTACATACTTAAATTTTTTCAAATGAGGAAATATCTGGTCACAGATCAGAAAAAGAATACACAGCCCTAATAGAAGACGTTTGGACACACTCTCAGAAACAAAGCTATAAATGGCTCATGACTCATAGCTGATCAGTTAGCTGATTAGAGACAGTTTCCTCTGCCATCTACACAGTAGACCATCCACCCACCAGGACGGGCAAATCTCCAAACCCCCAACCCTTTCACAAAACAGTCCAACTGTGAACCACCTCATGAGAGACTGCTAAAAAAAAAAGCTGTTGTCATACATCACATGTACCACACAGAAATACCCCTGTCTTCACTACATTTGTCACACTATCTACCCTCCTAGGTTTCCTTTCTATTCTGAAAAATACAGGACCATAAATAGGTTCACTCCCTGTGATTCAATGGATTTTTCTCAGGAAAGACCGACTTATTACTTGAACCAGCAATGTATAGGTATGTCTTTCTAACACATCTGAAAATCATGGTATATTGATAACTGGTGGCCAAATTTATGTGAAGATTGCAGCCAAAAACAAAGTCCTCCCTGAAAAAATAAGTAATTTGTCAATGCCACCTCAAATTAACACTGAAGCCTCTTGAGGCTGGTTGAGACTTGATGAGGAGGTCTCGGTCAGTGGAAGTGGAGACAGAAAAAATCAATTCTAACTCAGGGACTGCTTTCGACCGCTGTGACACAATTACTGGGTTACTTCTCTGCTGTCTGGTCTGATTTGTCTGGAAATAACTCTAAGGATAAAGAGGAAGTACCAAGTGTGGCTGCCTGATCCAGTCACTGTTCACACTGTGACTCAGCTCAACAGAGGGAAAAAGAATCAAGCTTAAAATCTGCATGTTTGCTTCATTTTATGTGTTCTTACCACAGACCTCATCCAAGTCTGGAGTCTTGGAAATTTTAATGCTGAGGCAAGGTTTGCAAGGAGAATTAGGATTAGGTTTAAGTTATAGTCAGGATTGAGATTAAGCATACAGTGTTTTGTGGGTGTGTGCATATTTTATACACTGTGGCAACATCATGGGCACAAGCCACAAGTCCCCATAATATAAATCAGAAAATTTTGGAATGAAGACTTAAATGAAGGTTAGGTTTAAGTTAAGGTTAAGGTTAGGTTAAGGGTTAGGGTTAGCCAAGTAGTGGTTATGATTATCATTAGGGTAAGTCTCCAGGAAATGAATGTAAGACCATGTAATGTTCTGTGTGTGTGTGTGTGTGTGTGTGTGTGTGGTTGATGCAGAAATACCCAAAAGACCAATGTCCCACATCATCAGCTGTTTTGAACCATTGAAGTATGCTTCAGTTTCTGTGAGTAGTCATGAGTAAGACTTAATGTGTGTGTGTGTGTGTGTGTGTGTGTGTGTGTGTGTGTGCTGTTGCTGTAGGTCCTTATTTTGACTGCAGACTGATTTCTTAAATCAGCTGTTTTTTGGGTAGAAAGGAGCTGTGCCTGTGTGTGGTTGCATGTGTGTGTATGTGAACCAGCAAATGGCCATGTTATGAATATCCAATGAGCACACATATGAGCGCTCTTTCCATTTTTTCTTCTTATAACGTGTATTTTTTGAAGCCTTGGACCTGCGCTGATAAGTGTACGTGAGTCGTGTGTGTGCACTTGTGTGTGTGCGTGTGTCTGACCCTTCCACGCTGCCTCTTTTTTTTTTTTTTTGGACAGCAAACAACACAGATGGTCTGTGAGGATGACACCCAGACATCGCCATGGCAACCAGGATCCTTGCCGCCAAAAAGAAAACCTTGAGCTGGAACATTTGAGACGGCATCTCAGGCTCTGGCAACATATTCTCAGATGTACAAAACTGTTTTTTTTTTTTTCAGGAAGGTGATAATTCAGTTCACTTTGCCTAACCTTTGACAACAAAGAGCGGTACTATGGCAGTATTACAGTATATGTTTCTATCTGATTTTATTTTTTCAGTAATATAACTTTTTATTACTAAATCCCTGACATGGGGCAGAGCTGCACTCCCTTGATATAAGCTCGGGGTGTGGCTATTCCCTGGACAGCTGCGATTCTTTTGGTGTCTTGCTGTGTAATCCGGTTGTTTAAAAGATGGGGTTTAAAGGAGGTAAAGCTTCTCGACGCTTCTTGCGCTTCTATTCCTTCACTATAAGGAGGAAATGAAGAGAGAGATGAAGATAAAGCTGAAGAGCGAACAGGTGGGGGCTGTCAAAAGAAAAATGGGTTTGATGGCCATTTAATCTCAATGTGGTGTGGTGCCTGATGCTGTGGATGTGCGCCCAAAGCAGGAAATAACTTCAATCTGTCTCCCTCTGCTCACACTCCTACTGCCATAACAGATGATGACTGAACACCGTGGAGGCATGCCTTCTGCCCTCATTGTGCACTTCAATAGCCCAACTGTCAGCCCAGTGCTCACCTTTTTGAGATATCCAAAGCCTGACAAATCTACAGTTCTACACTTTCTAAGCTAGGATTGGACAATCAGTGTTTGGTGGAGGGGTTTAGGGAACATTTGATTGCTGGCACATATGACTATGACGTCTTGCATTCTGTGTGTTTTATTGGTTTGTGTCGGAATTCATGAAAACAAAGTAATTACTTTCCTTGTTGTGGCTGTTGAGATTCTTCTTCTTTGCTGAAAGACTTCTCCAAAGGAGGGCCCTTGTCTTTTTTAGGAAGTGGGATGACTGATGCCTAATGATTGGGTAAAAAATGTCTCTCTGTAATATGTCAAGCAGTGCTCTCCATTGATGGATTCAACCAGTTTGACCATCTCCCTGATGAAGTGTTATACCCAGCCACAGTGCGCGTCAGGCCTGCACAGTGCTTTGCTGATGTTTGGTGACAGGCTTGAAAGCCAGCTCTGTGCTGAAGTGGGAGTGCTCCATCTGACACTAAGCAGGCGTCTCCCATCTCACTCATGGACGGCCAGAGATTATTTATTGATGAGAGGAGCTATCCATTAGTCATGCCTGGGGACTCTGGGGTGGTGCTCGGATCAATGGAGCTTCTCTGGTTCCGATGATGCAAGGTGTTTTTGCAAAGTCAGAGGGTTGTGGCCTCGGCGAGAGGTCACAGTTGTGAAGTCCAGGAGGGCACAGAGGCAGTTTTTGTGTGGTGTCACTTTCCAGACAGTTCCCTGGAGAAGTTCTCCTTCCATTAAGGTGCTAATTCTGAACTTGATTGTCTGCACCTGAACTTGGTGCAGTTCCGAGACACTGAACATCCCAGCTAGCTGAATGGTTGTAGTCTAAAGACACACTCACAAGAATACACTAACCCTTCAATGTCATAAAAGTATTGACATTTTACTATTATAGTACACTACATAGGTGTACATACAGTAGATGCTCTTTCACCTTTGCTCATCATACATTTCATCCTTGGCACATATCCACAACTCACCCCTCCCTTTGTCTCCCTTTTAGGTTTCCTCATCTCCTCCAGCTTATTTCAGTTTTTAGTCCCTCTGGCTTGTTTCCATGGCACCTGTAGCCTAAATCCTGTCTTCATATACACACAGGCACACTTTCATGAATGTATGAAAGGGATTTGGTGTTACCACTGAAAGCATGAAATTGGACTGAATCTTTCTGGATTTTGGGTGTTGCTCGGCGACACAACCGTAGCCACAGTCTACCTATCCTCCATATTTCTCAGTATGACAGTTGTTCAGTATGTTCTCCTTTATAGGACTGCAACATGCTTTTGTGGACGGCATGATAAGACACAAGCTTAAGTGTTCGAGAGGTTTCCAGGGCTCTTTTCTTTTTCTGCATTTTTAATCTCAGGTTGATTCGTGAGTTGTGTACATTGAATCCACTGCCAGCTGCTGCGCCCTACGGAATTGCTGTATGTATGGGCTTTTTATTTTTGTATGTTTCATTAATCTAAAGGTCTTCTCCAAGCTTTGGAATACTTGGAACTGTTAGTTGTAGCCAAATGGTTAAATCTTCCGAACATTCACATTTTCTGTCAAAATAAGTTGCAAGTTTCCAGTATTTTCTTTGTAACTATATTCTTTCTGCTGTCATTGGACACTAAAACACACCACTGTAGCCCATGTGGAGGATAATGAGAGTTTACTGACTGGCTTAAATCTGACATTTAATGAAACGTTCCACCTTAGCTGCGGTGGTGGGAGCGACATATTCAACAGTCAGCCACAGAAAACAAAAGTCTCCTGGAATGTGATATTGCTCCCCTGTGCTTTGTTCTTCTCCATCGCCCTTAAACAGAGGTGAAATTGAACCCGGCGAGGTTGGAGACAACGATTAGCTGTGATCGCTGTGCATTCAAGCGCATAAACCAACACTGTAACACTACACGCAGGTTTGTTTTCCTTGCCTTTCTTGTGTCACACAATCAAGAGTAAACTATAGGTTCCTGTTTAGGTGGTCCAGCAGAGCGTGGGTGGAATTCCAGCTTGATGGGAAAGTGTTTCAGTCATTAGAGTATTATACTCTTTTGCTGACATGATCCAACCCCAGCTATCATTATTCACTGGTCATACCAGATCAAGAAAGGTTGTATCTGCAAAACCTCTGAGTGCACTGAAATGAGCTTTGTATTGCTTATGAAATCAACTTTTCATTTTTAAGGAGATTGTGTTCTTCTTCCAAAAGTTACATAATCGTGCTTTAAGATGAAGTTGCAGCTTTTAGTCTTGAGGGAAATGAAATTGAAATTGATGTGAATGGTGGTTCTAATTCAGTTTCCTCTGGCTCATATGAACTGTCGGGGAGTCTAATTGCTCTGCTTTCGATTTTCTGACTGGACACATTGTTTATGGACAGAGCCGATGCTGAATGTGGTATTTTAAAGCAGAGCGGAAGATGATTTGTGTGTGTTTTCCTATTATTTCAACCATCCGTCAGGTTCAGTAGAAATTCTATTCAGAACTGAGTAGAAAAAGACTTCTGTCTGTCTGTCTGTCTTAGCTTAACTTTGTTTTGTACTGGTGACTTCATGTTTTGTTCTGCAGACCTCGTCACCTAAGGCACCACACTAGGCCCTGTGGGTAGCACCGTGGGGAGGGACGCCCAAAGTAATTAGAAAGCAAAGGTTACCAGGTTACAACAGTTTGTGTGTGTGTGTGTGCGTGTGTGTGTGTGTGTGTGTGTGTGTGTGTGTGTGTGTGTGTGTGTGTGGCTGGGTCTTAACCCAGAGGAAAGATTTCAAAGTGCGCCATGCCAGAAGTGGCCTTGATCCAGCTTGATTAAAAAGCGTAATGTTTAACCTTTGCCTTCAAAGTGAAGTCAGGTGTGTGTTTGTGTGCGTGTTTGGTATTTATTAATCTCCCAGGCCTTGCTCGATGTCATCCAGATATACCCCCCATGATGTAGAAAGCAGATCTTTACAGTATTAACTCCATCCAATGAAATGTCAAGACCGTGACTCCATGTGAAAGGTTGTTAGTTTGAATTTCTCTCTCTGTCTTTCTAAATGCTTTTATCTAACAGATTAATTCTCAAGGCCTATTGATAAGAAACAAAATGAAACTTAGAGATTAAATATTGAAAATAAACAACACAAGATGACTTGAAAGCATTAAGAAGAAGAAAATAAAGTCACCTAATCCTGTTCTGTTTTCCTCTTTATCACCCATTCTGTCCCTCACTCTAAATCTCCCCATAATCTCTTATTTACTACACGATGGAGAGAATTACTGGATGAGCTCCAGCATTCCTTTGCAACTCTGAATGCCCTGAGTGGAGTTGGTAGGTGCAGTAATTGAACTGAGCACAGATTTTTGATGAGGGCTGTGCAGTTAATACTGGGCTGTGTCCTCCATTGATATGGAGGTCTGTTGTAGAGTGGGTATTCAAAGCTAATAAGAAGCACCTCATCAGGTCTGATCAGGCATTTTTAATTGATGAGAATTCTAGAAAAGTCTTGTAGGTCAGGCTTTACACCATCCATTCCTCTAACCAATCCATAGAGCGGGACAAGCCCAACTTCCACAAGGTAACCTTCACAAGGCAGCTGTTACAGGAAGTCGCCTTCACCAAGCCATGTACTCGCTCTGAGAGAGAAAGCTGGAGACATTATACAAGATATGAAAGTGTGTCACTCTGAACCATTTGCACTGTGTTTTCATCTGTCGCATTCATTGACTTTTTTTAAAAACTTTCCTCCAACTGTTAAAACAGCCATCGGTTATGGATTGAAGGCTTTCAAAGACATCAGAGTTGCTGCGTTCTATTGGCATAAAAGTGTATCGACACATCTTTACATTTGCATTCTGTTGTGTTAGCATTAACTGATATTTGCATTACATTGCCTTGACTTCATGTTTTATTAGTATTTTGCTGACTTGCTGCATTAGTGTATATTGAAAGAAAATCGGGGATGCAGCCTTTATAAATTACGCCCCAAAATTCTTCACCACAGTACCTATAGATATCAGGGAAGCAGCTCACAAAATCTTTTTTTAAAAAAGCTAATCTCTTCACTGGCTTGCACTTTGCCTTGCACTGATGCACTACTGCTTATTATTATTATTATTGGTACTGTAATGGTTGAACAACCCCGACATTCAATTTCTGATGGTTGCTGGTTTGTGCATTTTCTTTATACTGAGCCTGGAAAAAATAGAATAAAACACTGATAGTAACTACAAGTCTAATACATTTATTTTTATGAATGCATGAGTGCACTGTATATAGGAGTTGAATGGGGTTTGGCTGCCATGTGGTAGAATTAAACCAATGAAATAGATCCAATTGACAACCAAACCAATTACAAAAAAAAAAAAAAAGATTAAAAAGCCATTTCTGAACCATATATTGGCTGAATATGGGTGTGCTTGACTTGACTGGCAGTGCTGGATGTGATTTTGGTGTGATAGCTGCTGGAACAATAGAAAGAAGGGGGTAGGGGCTAGGATGGACGGGGACTGGAAATTGGGGGAAGGCTTTCGATTCAGCCAAGTGTGAAGGAGGAGGAGACAAATAGACTTGATGTTGGTAGTTCATGGTATGTCATTCCCCTGAGGAGTCTGCATGTGCCCATACATGCTGTAGAGATGGTAGACGAGGAAACAGAACAACAAGCTGAAAGCTGGAAAAATGGAAAAATGGTTTGGTTTTATTTCACAACAAGCCTTTTAATCTATCATTATGAAGTAACTGTTTACTGCACAGTCTGATAGCTGTAGAATAATAACACCATCTGCATTTAGACTGGTTCACTATAAACCTTGCTTTCACTGTGCAATTCTGTCTGCCACCAGGTATGATTATCCTGGCAAAATGTAGACTGACTGGCAATCTGGTCAGGCTTGGAACATTGCTATCTGCTTTCATGTCTCAATTATAGATTAAATGACTATTTCTCAAAATGTTTTCTTCTCCTCCCGCCTCCACTGCAATGCCAACCCCTGCTGTAGTTAGTACAATGTCACAAACTTTTTTCTTTTCTTATTTTCAGGTGGTGTCGATTGATGGAAATTTGGAAACAAATGCAGCGTATCTTGTATTTTTGGTAGTTGTTGGGCTCTGAGTAGGAAGCAGAACTACAAACTTGAGAGTTGCTCTGCAAGACTTGAGGCGTGATTTGTGTTTGCTCATTACTTAAAAACAGTCTTGAGACTTAACTGGGACTTGTGTCAAATTACTTGAGACTTGACATGAGACTCATAATGAAGGACCTGAGTCTTGACCTTGACTTAACACTTGACCTGGAATTGGATGATTTGAGACTTGTGCATGTGCAACCACAGTTGGTAACCGACTGTAGTTTAGAATATGGTCAAGTGCTGTTTGTTGACCAACACTGATCAGTTCTTGAATAACTGAAGTCTGGCTTGTTAGTGTGTGTATATCTGTGTGTTTTCAGATCTTTTTAAAGGAATCCTGTTTCGTTTGCTGCAGCTGGGCAGAGCTACTCTACTGTATGTATTGCCATAGAGAAATGCCAGACCAGATGCCCTTTTTCACAAAAAAAAAGCAGTCCAGGCTGAAGGAGGTTGTCCAGCCTGAAATGTCTCCAGTCATTTCGTTTTGCTGTCCTCTCACCAGTGTGGTTAAAGTTAGCAGTGTTACAGAAGAGTGAGTCTCTCAGTTTACCTTGACACATAAATGATCTTGATGATAGCGACTCATGCTGCCACTGTTCAGCAGTTTTGCACAGTGTCAAGTAACACATCTGACACGTAATCGTCAGTGCTGTGCAGAGAACCCTTCAGTCATTTCACCTCCTGCTCTGTGAATACACCAAAGCACCCACAGCAGAAAAGGAAGCGAAGTGCAGAAAACTTTGAGTACTTTCTGAACCCAGTGGGCTTAAAAGGATTGACATTAATAAGGCCTGTCACATTCAGTGTAGTCAATGAGAGTAATATCCCAGAGTGCCTCAGTCTATACATATGGCAGGCTGCTAACCATCTGTCCTCTCTTTACAGAGGGGAAGCAGCTGAAATATCCTGTTTCTCTCGTGACTTATGTGAGGTGAAGTGAGTTTTGGGCTGCTGCAGACAATTTTTGAATGCATCAAGGACATGCTCGTTTTTCCTTTCTTTGCTAAAAGGTTGATTCTACATGTCCAGGAAGGTCTGACAGTACAGAGGTAGCAGCTGACTGTACTGTACTGTATAGTCTCTGCTCTTCATTCTAACTCTAATGTCACCACCACTACGCTGCCTTCTGCACTACACTATACACATGTTCCTATAGACTGATAAATCTACAAGTTGAAAGGTTTGAGATATATTATTGCAATATTTTGCAAGACTACAAGTATAAACACAACAAGGCTGTAAAGGTGGATGAGTGAGTAGATGGGTTTCTGTGTTTGGCTTGATGATGTTCACTGTCAAAGAAAAAACACTAATATGTTTTTTTTTTGTCTAGTGTACTGAGATTCTTAGGCTCATTCTCAAGGCCTCAAGTAAAAAAAAAACATGAATAAAGACAGGAACAGAGAATCAAAGAGAGTAAAGAGGTTATTACCCAGCAGCCCTCCATGCTGTAGAGCTACATGATGTAACCACTCACGCCATATCAGCCTCTGAGCACGCTTGGGGATACTAGTGTTTGACCTCAGCCTCACTACAAACAGCAGGTATGGAGACAACATCCACCCCCGCCCCCCACTGGCCATCAAAATTCTTTCATTTTGTGGCTCTGACCTCCGTAGCAGCTTGCCTCCCCCCAACTTCCTGATTGAAGATTGACCTTTCAGTGGAGGCAGAGGGGTTCACTGGGGATTTGCTGAGATTTGCTGTGGTGCGAGATTGTGTTTATTGGATTGGAGGACTGGGTGGATAGGGTTGGAGGCCTTTAAAGGGCCATTCTATTTTCCTCTGTTTCGACAGTACCCTGGTCCCAGTTGTGCAGCTTTTTATTTTCTGCTGTTATTTTGAGTGTTATGAACTGAATCGGAAACCTCAGGCTTCTGTCTGCAGCTCTTCACCTTCAGTTGCTTTTCAGTTGTGCATGTTGCCAGGTGTGTACTTGCGTGCCCACCACAGCTCATACTGCTACGTTCAAAGGCCTTGTCTAGTTGGCCCGGGGCAGAGAGCTCAGGTGCAGAGATAAACAACCAAGGTGGGAAGAGAGGAGTACGTTAACTATTTCTGTATGTAGCACTGGTGCTGCAGAGGTTGAAGGTTTCGTAGCACAGGCCACAAGATTGTAGCACGAGTGAAAAATGTCTGTTACCAAATCGAAAAGCAACGCCAAGTAGTGCAGTTCATGTGACTGGCAGAGGACATTAATGTTCCATATAGGACACCATCCAAACCTTTACAAAAAATATTTCGGACAGATATTTTCTTTATTTGACCATATGAAAAAAAGGAAAGATATATGAGTCTTGCTATACGAAACATCCATATCTCAGTCAATTTCTATCATCATACATACAATATCATTTAAATAAAATTCAAATTGACCATATCTATAAATCTGTAAAGTGTTTTGTTCTCTTATTAGTGATTGACACAAACATGGGAAGCTGTGCAACAACTAAAAACTAGAATCCACACTTTCAAGTCATTGTCCACAACATGAGTCTGTAGCCAAACATGCAGGCTTGGTTGGGGTTTTGTTTCTGGTCGATTACACTGCTTCATTTTCTCAACTCTCTTATGGATAGAGTAGATACAGTAGATGACGCATCCAGCTTGTAAGATGCGTCTCTGTCGCCACCATATTTCAGCAGGTTCTGACTTATTCAAATAGTAGAAAATTACTTTTGTGCTGCTTTTGGACGTTCTAAAGAAAGAAATGCCAAAACCAAGCAACAGGGAATAACAATTCACAGGCATGAAGTTATTTTACAGTATTTTACTCTTACAAATGTGTTGAATTTGATATATCACAATGAGTTATCCTTATTAAAAGCTAACATAACTGTCCTGATACTAAATAAAGCTAATTTCTGTCAGATAAATGAAAAAAAGATTTACATTTTTAGCAAAGGTACATATCAGTATCAGTGGATGATATCTATCCATCATTATCAGTCTTTTTATACTTAATATAAATGACAAGCCAGTTTCCTTGCGGTAAGAAAAGGGTATATTCTGTGAAACTAATTACATAGGTAAGCTCATCTTAAATATTACATTTTATACTATGCTTTGTACCTGATGTGCTGTAGATGCTACAAACCTGATGAATATGGTGAAGAAAAATTATACTGACAGGCCCAAGAAGGCCATGACAACATGTTCAAACGCAGTGACGTATTCATGAATGATTGGTCCAGCAGCTGTGACGGCAACATGTTTATTTTCTTTCTTTGGCCTAGTCTTTCTTTCCCTTAATCTTCTGTTTAATCCGTCAGCCTCACATCGCCAGCCTCCTCATCTCCATCTTGATGTTTTTTCAACATCCCTCCCTACACTTTCCCTTTTTTGCCTTTTCCCCCTCCCTCCTCCCCTCGCGGTCCATCTGTGTGTTTGGAGGCATGAAGCCATGAAGCCTTAATGACAGGCTAGCCCACAGTGGTTGGGCTAATCCAGTCTGCTCAACTCTGCAGCGGGGCCCATTCACTGTGCCATGCCACCAACATAACCTTTTGTTTCGGCTAATCCCATTGGCACTGCCTTACCACATGCTACACACACACAAACACAGGCATCTATACAGATGTGCCTCAATATTATTCTCACCTTTCACATACAGATGAAGAGTCACACACAGAGAGAGACAGGACATACTGCTAAATTTGCTGTTTTGGAGTAAATTGTGAATTTCCAACTGGATTAAGGATGCTTGAGTGACACCTCTTGCTGTGGAACTTGATAAGGCAGTAGTGTGACGGGGCATGAGTTGTATTTAAAAAACAAGCTTTTGTTTAATTTTCTTGTCATTTTTATTCACACCCTGTCAGTCAGCCATCAGTGGATGTTGGTGGTGTCCTCTGCATGTTTTCTATGGTGGATTTACTCTTGTCTTATCAATCGTCACGCTAGTGTTGAGACAAGGCTTCCCGTGGTAAGATAGGAAAATTGGATTCTTGATTGAGTATGCTGACCAAATTCAAAGCAGATCCAAAATGGAATTTGGCATTTGGATAATTTCCTTGCCATTAATTAAGCTTGTCATTAGTAGGCCATGTGTCAAGCCGACTGAATCGTTAATGCCAGGATCAGTCCAATAATGGCCTGACCCGACACTTGTGGAGTGTTTGTAATGAAAATGAGCATCGAGTGCAACAGTTGCTCATTTTACCCCAGGTCGTCTGTCATTGCTGAAGCCAACAGATACAGCATCTGGGATACCTCAGGTCCTGCCAAAGAGACTATCATGTCTTATATTTTGGCCTTTTCTCACCCAGTTTAATAAAATTGACAATTTCCTCAGTGACATTGACCAGGAGGAGCACTGACTATGCTTCTGTGCTCAACTGTAAACTCTGCATCACAAAAGGGAAATGCTGTTGTTGGTGCTGTCATGTGGTATGGTGAACGACTTACCTCTTTGCACTTCTTTACTGATCACCTATGCACTGTATGTCACCTAAGTCTTGGAAGACAGCAAGCTATCAATAGTCAGGGTCTAACATGTAGTCCCCCAGCTAAATCATGGTGAAAATGTTTGACTCTGGAATCATCAATAACACACAGAGTGATCCTGCTATCAGGTTAGAAATGATAAAGTTTGGGGTTTGCTGACTTTTGAATTGGTTTATTGTTGTGATACGTAATATCAATTGCAGAGATGTCTCTGCAGAGTGCTTTGTTTTAATATTGCAGCAATTCAGGATTCAAGAAACAGTTACATGATTCTACAGAACCAACCATCTCAACATATTGTGCAAACCAAGTTAAAGACAGTCCTTCATTATACATCATGTCCTCAAGAAGCACATGTTCAGTGATGGATCCCCTTAAAGAAGCCATTCCTTCTGGTCTCCCTGGCTCTAAACATGTTGTTAACAACACTTTTAGACAGTGTGAAGCTATTAGCTGGGCTGTCCCTGAGGGCTTTATGGCAGAACATGCTTTTCCACTCACAGAAAGGGAGGGGACCACAATTAGAGCCCTGGGGAACACCACAATCCCTGTCTTCTTATCAGTATTTAGTGGAAAAAAAAAACAAAACCCAAAATGGGTGCACGCATAGCATCGCTAATTATCCTTATTGCAAAACCTTAAGTTTGCACAAGTATGGTACACAACATTATCTCTCTGTAAACTGTGATGAATGTTAATAATAGATAGTAAATAGTTTTACATTCTTTTCCCTTTGATACGATTTTGACTGATCTGTGGGCTCATGAGACAGGTTTTGTCTCTTTCCATGTTTGAGCTACTTTTAGCATTTTTTTTTTTACCACACTCTGAGATCGCTGCCAATACTTTTGCAAGTACAGTTTTATCATACCCCATTGGACCGATGGCCAGAGTTATTAAAATCAAACCCAAGTCGAAGTAAAGGTCCACTTGACAAGAGTTTAAGAATAAAGGTGCATCTTACCTTATTGAAAGAATACAGATTCAGCATTTTTCCTCACATTTTTCCTCCTCTTTCAAGTACTGACGTTTTATGCATGAACTGTGATACAAGATACTTGTCTCCTATAGAGCAGCAAGCAGAGGCTCCATCAACAGAAAGCACGATTTATTGATGGTGGAATGAACCTACCCTGAAATAAATGTTTTCTTTTCACTGCCCATGATAGATGTGGTGCCACCGACACCTTGTTGGTATGTCACGTCAAAGCTTCATCAAAGCAAGAACGCCAAAAAACCTGCAGCTACGACCCTGGATCATTCAGTCAGTTCAAAATACTTGACAATCCTGCTACCCCATAACCCAGGCAGCAGTAGTGTATGTATGTGTTTTGAGTCCTGTTGTTGGGTTCTTGGTTCACATTCCAGAGTTTGTGGGTGTCACCGAGTGAAATTCATAAGAAGCGCCTGTCCTAGAATGAATTAGAGGCCGTTTTCAAATGACAAGGCCTGTCATGCATGTGAGGGCAGCGTTGGAGACTTGACAGCTCACTGAGCAGTGAGAGCAAAAGGGAGAAAGGCCAGTCTATTCATTGGCACAGAAAGATCGCCTTGTTATGCAAGACCTTCCACTGCACCTCGTGTTCTTCCACCCCTTGCTTCTCGGAAGTGACACAGAGGAAAGAAAGACAAGGCAACGCTGTCATCTGTATCTTGGAGATCTTTGTTGGTGTTTTGGTCAGTGCCATTCCTTCAAGTGAAGGAATTGGATGAGAATGTAATCAAATACAATAGAAGGGTCAGAGGATAAGAGCTCTGGTGTGGAGTCTCCTCCACAGCCAGAGGTTACACAGTCTAATTGCTGAGACTGACACAGTCAATTAGAGGCACATCTTATTTTCCACCTTAACTACCTGATTTATATTCCAAGCTAGCCTCTTCAATGCTGTTTCATTAGTGTATATTGCACTAGTGGGAGTTAGAACATCCAATCCAATTGACTTTTTCAATTCAGACTTTATTTACTATGGTCGCCACATAGAGCTTCCTCATAAAAGAAAGGTTGGTACAATATATTGAACTACAAATGAGCCTAAAGGCTAAGTGTGCTATGAGATATTTGGAGCACGGAATATTTTCTGCAAGCACATACATTATATTCTGTAAAGAGATGAGAGATTTAAGCAAAGCAAAGGTGAATTTTATTTGAGCAGACAGAATCTGTGCTGTGTTCAGTGAATTTGTGTGTGAGACACACTGGAACACTCTTAGAAATGTTGAGAGCGCTAATAAGTAAAGCTGAGTCAGGCAGGTTGCGGCCTTATTGTACTTAATTGAAACTGGCTGATTAGGTGAAGACTCTTGAATGGAGACATCAAAAAATTAACAAAACAGATGTATTAATCTCTTAAATCACTCTGAATAACGATGCAAAAATGTAAACATTCAAAATGAACAACATATTTTTTACATCCCTCCATATCTGCATTATTTCTCATTTCATCACACTCAACTATCCAATTATATGTGAGATCCTCTCTACTCTCCATAGCCACTCTAGTGAAGCACCCTTCCTCTTTAAGGACCAGTACAGGAGTGTGTTTGGTAACAGGGTGTATTTGCTTTGTTATTATTGTTTTGACATACTCAATTTTAATGAAATCTTTTATTCTTTGTCTTTAAAACCTGCGTTAGAGACAACATCCACCTCCTTCTTGGCAGTTTATTTCTAAACAAAAAGGTTTAGCATTGCAGGCAAAAATGGAACATGTGGATAGTAGTATATATGCAAATAAATGTTTTGCACATAAATTTTTGTTAAAATTAATTAGCATTTGCATGACGTACGTGCAGTTTCCTTTTACTGTGCTCAAAATGTCCCATGGCTTTCTCATAATTTAATAATATAACTCCATACTTTGCATTTTATTTATATGTGACTGCTCATGCAGATTTAGTCTATTTCTCATCTACGTTTTATCACAGGTTGCAATAACAGAGGTTTGAGGTTAGGGGACAGCTGATTGCTCCATTCACACATAAATCAAGCCTTTTCTGAATAACAGGCGGTCTGGGAACTGTCATAGCCACGTTCTGCACTGGTGTAATAATTCACAAATGTATGGCAGGTAGTGGCCAATTGGAATTGGATGCAGAAGTAATCTCATTGGTTGTTATCCCTTGGGGTTTTTTTCTACTCACTGAATCCCTATCAAGTCACCCTCGACCCCTTGTCCTACCAAATGAATCATATTTACCTTTGTCTGACACACACACACACTCGCATGCGCATGCTCTGCCTCCCTCATGCATCCTTCACCTGGCATCAGCATCGCCGATTGACAGAAGCAGGCAGGTTTAACACTTACACTACTGTTTCAGCCAATCACAGGATGTAGAAAGAAAGAAATGTTTTATAAGAGATCCTAATCCAAACCCTCCATACAGCACATGGAAATGTGTTTTTATGATGTGTAATGGGCTCGTGTTTCTCTGCTCTGCATCCCCTCCAGCAGCCCCCACCCCCACCTCTTGTGTCCTGAGGCTGTGGTGAATAATCACCACCCCACCCTCCTTAGCCCCTTCCCCACACCCCCCCTTAGCCCCTATCCATTATTCAACACGGCATGGAGGGTAGGGTGTGTATGTGTGCACATAAATGTACCTGAGCATCACCTTTGTATGTTTCAAGTATTGTCTGCTTTCAGATATGCATGCTATTGAATTTATATGTGGGGAAGTGTGTGCATACAACATTTGTGTGTGTTTCTGAGCCTTAATGTTGGCTGTGGACTGCTGAAGACAAATGTCAGCCTCCCCATGAACATTACAGGTGAGCTAATCCACCTGGAGACTTTTTTCATCACAATACAGAGCAGTTTGTTTTTTTTTTACACAGGTTTCAGACAATTATTCAGTCTGACACCCTCAAAAGTCCTCCTACACAATATGAGGAGTATCTCAGGCTTGTAAATATTTATAGCCATACTGCTTCAGCTGTGGCGGCACCTGCTGACAGAGACTCCTTACTACATTATATCCTACGCAGCGCTGGGGGAATGGGAATTCTGAATGGGATTTAAAGAGGACACAATGAATCCATATAGTATTATTGTCACAATAATACTATATGTAATATAGTAATATAATATTGTGGAAGGTATTAATATCTCAGATATGATGTGTTCTCATGGGTTAGCAAATTAGTGCATTCTGTTTTGACAAAGACACATTTCTCTCAGTTAGTAAAGGTACAATTCCTGCATAAGAAACTATCTTCTTGACAAACGTGCATACTTCAAATACTGACACATAATTCAATCTGACTTCAGTGTGCGTGATTTCACAAATATACTGATTACATAATCACTCCAACCATGAAGCTTGAAAATAAACAGCAGCTGCAAGTTTAGCATGTGGTGTGCACACGCACACACACACACACTGACCTATGCATACATCCATACTCACATAATATGGTTTGGAGATGATGGATTAGAGTGTGTAATTAGCCAGATGTTCCCTCTTAAGTAGAGGTTTACTGTCTAGAAGATATTCATCCCTTCATAAACAGACCAGTTAATTCATTCACAAGTGGATATTACAGCATCTTGTTTACCTAAGCTGCACACTGGCTGTGTCCTCTTCTACCATTCAAACTGCTGACATCTGTGTGTGTTGGTGTGTGTGCATACAATCCGCTCAACAGTAAACATCTGATCAATCAAGCTGTGTGCTATCCATGACATTAGATTATATCTCTTCCTGGTTTTTGGTCTCAGTATCACCCCAGATGCAGCCATAAGCAGATGATGCAACAAGCCTTATAAACCTTATAAATCCTCTGGGGCAGGATGGGTGGTTTTTGATTAACAGGTTGGCTGAACACTAATCTGTTTCTGAGATATGGAAGAGAATATAGTTTCTTCACTCTGTTCTTACTGTACTCCGGCAGTTTAGCATCCCGAGCCCATACAGATGAGGAGCTCTCAAGAGATGGATCTAAAAAAAGAACGGTTTTAGTTTGAGTTCCGAGCACAAATCAGACTGAAAAAACTGGATCCTACAATTCCCATAATGCAACTCAATAAACTTGGTAAGCACTCTTGTCTTCAAAGTTCATACCTCAATTTTGTAACATGGGCTTTTTTGTAAAAATGTCATGTCTAGAGCCTGAAGCAAACCCCGATGACATCATTAGGGTCACCCTCTCAGTCACTACAAAGACACTACATAACTGTTTTATCAGGCTGACTTTCACTCCTCATAATCTGTGAACTGATTATGTGTAAGATGCCCTTTTAAAAGCTATAATGTCTATAATATTCTGCTTTTTTTCTCAAGCTCAAATTCAAAGCTCAGCTGTGAGCTTCACCAGTAACTAAGAACATGGTGCAGCTCAGTGACATCATCCTCTTTACTCTAGGAAACAACACTGTGAGCTAATTACCCTGAAGTAACAGAGGGAATATGAAAAAGAAAAAATCACCAATATCTGTTAAAGAAACAGTCAACTTTGGCATTTTTTGAGGCTACATTTTTCTATATAAGCATACTTTTACACCTCCGCACACCTGGCCAGTCACAAGTGGGCGTAATTGACTCTTAGCATAGGAGGTTTGAGATGCTGAAGTGAGGCCTTCATGGCCTGACATCTCAGAGCTGTAGAGAGATTTCTGCTGATGTTTTCACCTTCATGACATGCAAATACTAGTAAACACAGCTGAGAGAGCTTCAGCCTGGAGCTCAGTGTATTATAGCAGAAAACAGAGTAAAATGTAAAAACACCTGAGCTCTCTCCTCTGTGTGAGGACAAAGCAGCAGGTTGTGTGTCCACATTACCTGTGTGAGCTCACGTGTTTGCGAGTGTGTGTGTTTACACTGTGGCTCATCCGCCCTCCATTGTCTCTTTATTGTACCATTCTGATTCTAGGTCAGTAGAAAAGACTCCTCTATTTTAGTCCCCATAATCCCCTCTAAGAATGCACACACCCCTCAGTGTGCACACATCCATGCGTGTGTGTTTGTGTGCGTGCCGTGCGTGTTGGCTGCAGTGTGTTAATACCTCCAGCACGTTACACACTAATCCACTCACAGTCGGCAAGACTGTCCTGCACTTGCGCCTCTTCCCCCCTTTCCCCATCTCACACACATACACACACATTACACACAGCACGCACGCTTCCATCTCGGTTTAGACACTCCGAGTCATACTCACGTTGGATAAATTTCACCCCGGGGTGTTGTGGCCTCTTTGGGAGCACCCATGAGCGCAGGCATGGTGGTTGGAGCAACAGGCCAGGTAAGCTTTGATTGGCAGGCCCGCCTCACGTTCTCACTGTCAATAACTTCATTTATGGATCATTCAGAGCTTGAGCTGTCATGTCATGAAACTGTACTGCAGGTGAGCTGTTCTGTATGTTTTTAATGATATCAGATTTAAGCACTAACATCATTCCCTAAATGGACCCAGTCACTTGTTGGCTAGTGTCTCTGCAGAGCAGACAGCCTGTTGCATACTGTAAAACAACCGTCTTCTTCAGCGCTTTGAGTTCTACATTGTTTGAATTTGGTGTAAATTATGCTTTGGTTTGGACTTTGGTATAAATTTGGTGTAAAATTTGATGTACAACTAATTTAGAATTGGAGTGAATTTGGTGCAAAAGTAATTTAGAATTTTATGTAAAGTATGTAAAGTAAATGTGAAATTTACACCATATAAATATGTGAATTTGATGTAAAATCTTTTGCAAATCTACCATGAATTCGGTATAGATTTTGCGCTTGTAGACAAAAACTAATTGTACATGAAATTCACCATAATTTGCAGTAAAACCAAATAGCTTGGTGCACGTCACAAAGCATAACTGCGACTGTCTGTATGTGTTTGCTTCATGTACAGCAGACGACACTTATGTTCATCGGATCTTTTCACAGTCATTTCTAACTGTTTTTATTTAGGTATTTTTACTGAGGTTTGCGGTCTTTTTAGTGAGCAGCTTCGAAGCTCAAAGTTCCTCTCCATGTCCAGCCTTCCACTTCTAAACATGTCTGTTGAAAGTGTGTTAAATAGTTGCTGTGGTTTCTCCCCTCTCTCTCTCTGCACTCCCTCGGTTTTTAACCCCTAATCCCCCAATAACGAAGGATTCTGTGCTCCATCTTTTCACACTGGATTAAAATCTGAGACACTCATTAGCCAGACAATAGCTATAAAGCTAGTTAAGCAGGTCTTTGCGCCGGTGTGCAACACTTGACTTAAAGAGGTGCTCATAAGACACCATAAGCCCAATGTGACTGCACAGTAAATATTATAATCCAATCATACATTCACAAAATATTGGGGTGGGGGGAGTACTTAAAGGGCCAAGTCTGGAGTTAATCACATGATACTGGATAGCATGTAAGCTTCTGATGATACACTTCCAGGTTGTTTATAGAGGCACGCCACCTATTTTGCACATGGAGGTCAGACCTATTGCACCCATCAATGTTCAGCCTTGTTTGCTCTAGTGAGACTGCGGTTGAGTCCTGACCAGCATGCAGTGCTTGTAGACAACGATAATCAGAAGTTTTGAGCACATCACATCAATATTTTGAGGTCTTAACGGGGAAATTCAGGGCTAAGCAACAGCTTGTCCTGTCAGTCTGTGGAACCGTTCCATGAGCTAACATTAGCTTAGCATCCAAAGTGAGACTGCAAGCTGTCTACAGGATTAATTTAAATGATCTCATATCTTATCATTTGGGATTTAACAGCTGTTTGGCTTAATCACCATAGTTAGACATCTATATAGTGTAGCAGTCATCACCAAATGTTGTGCCACTGTTGAATATAATCATGACTTTGAGAGTCATCATGAAGCTGTAATCACAACATGTGAGCTATTTGGTTTCGTTTTCTGTTTCCACTTGCCTCCAGAACACTTTCTTGAGGACCATATTTTTTTTCCAGTCATTACATTGATTGGATTGAGCTTCAATCCCTCTCAAAGGTAACAGTGAGCCCCTCTTCCTCTTCCTCCCTCACACACTGCATTGATCATACAAAAAGGGTCAAACTAAAAGGTGCTATTGGTTGCATTATGGGAAATGTAGGATGTCGCGTTTTTGAAGCTTGACCTACATTTGGGACTTAAAGTTGATAAATCAACAGCATGTCAGTATTTCCAGCGGTTTGATCAAGCACCTGTTTTATTGAGAAAAAACTCCACCTACGGGCGGTAGCTGTGTGTAACCGTGTGTGCGTGAATATGTGTGTGTTATGAGGGCTGCTCTCCATTTACGTTTTACTATTTGCGCTCAGCCCTCTAATGTCAAATTAGAGCAGAAACTGGGACGTACTAAAGATGTGTGTGTGTGTGTGTGTGTGTAAAGATGAATAATGCGTGAAGCAGGGAGGGGAGCGGCGATGGATGATGTCATCAAGGCCTCAGGGGAATTCTGGGACAGCTCATTTGGCTCGGTCGGGCTGGGTGCTGATGGATCGACTCCCCCCTACCACACCCTCTCTCTCTCTCTCTCTCTCTCTCTCTTTGTACTGCTCCCTCGCCCCTTTTGTGTCCACTATCAGTAGAGACAGGGACACTCGCTTGTTCGATTCATGCCATGTGACATTCTGATGTGCTTTCTCTGTAACACACACACAAAAATACGGCTTTTTTCAGTGTGTGTGTCAGTATGTGATCTCATTAGGTGAGGAACGATTGTACTAATGAAACCCAAGGGACTGGGTTATCCAATGCGCGCACACTCACCCCGTGGAGAGGCTCCTCTCTACCTTCCTTCGCTTCACTGTCGCCGTTGACTACGCCCCACACCCTTGTTGCTAGGCAATGGATGATAGAAAGCAGCCAGTGTGGTGGGAATGATACCATGAGGCTGTGCTTCGTTTTAAAGCCGCAATGATGGCATTGGTTGTCAAGCTTTGCATGGTAGTGCTAGTCTAACAGAACCTTAACATCACATTTAGCTTCTTTAAGAAAGAGATGCCTGTGTTCACCCCTCAATATTTTTGATATTAACAACAGGTCAAACGACTTTTGTGCAAAACTGCTAACTGACTCGTTTCAATAAGTGGTCGCTATCTGACGATTGATTTTTACCTATCCTGCTCCTACTTTTCATGCTCCAACGAAAGGATGGTTTGACAGTCTGAGCTTCTCTCATCTGGTTTTAGCATCTGAATAGTAATATGGCGTTGTTGTAGTCAGTAAATCAAACAAGGAGATTAGTAGATCTTCAACTGGAAACAGGGGAAATGACTCTCTAAAAATCAGATGAGTGCTTTCATTTCTTGACCGTAAGAGCTGGGCAATGTGAAGTACTGTAATCTTGAATAAATGCTGCAATAAAACTATGATCATCTGTATCAACAGTACAAGAGGGAATCATTCCATCATAAAAACACTGACACATTAAGTAGTATTGCAGCTCCAGATGTAACATGATTCCTGGTCAGATTGAGCTCTATTTGTCCCTCGGGTTCCATCAGATAATTGGGAGAAGCTGGTAAAGAGCTGAAGTGCTCCATTGTTGTGTGTTGATGCTAACTGGCTACCAGGACACTGACACACATTACAGCTCAATCTGAGCAGCAGCGCAGTCATTTGGATGTAACGGCAGGAGCGATAAATTAAAGACCCTCCCCCCAGGCCTCTGAACGAGACACCCACACATGCATACAAAATAAATACACGCACACACATACACACTATCCCTCACCCTCAGTGGTTTGGATTCCCCCATGCTAACATGTCAGAGGTGAGTGATAGTGTTTAAATGGTTTTGAGGAACAATACATTACACAGACAGACACAATGGGAACAGATAACGCTCAGCGTGTGACATATGTTTGTAATGACTTCAAAATGCAGATGCTCAGCTCTGTTATAATGAATGTGTTAATAATGGTTCATGCTCGTGGTAGAGAGGCTAAGGCGTGGCCAGGTTAGCGGAGCCTCTTTGTCTGCTTTGCACCCAGGGGACACCTCCCATAATGGCACCCATGTCTTGGAGAGGAAGCCCCTGTGGGTAGCTGGAGAGATGTTTGTGTTGTGTGTGGTGCCTCTCTGTCTGGTTCATCTGAGGCTAAATTAGCATCATAAGGTGCGAACATGTTCCATTATGTCTATGATACAAGCTGTGCAACACTAATGCAGAGCTGCAGCTAGAGAGGCACAATATAAAGGAGGTATTAAGAGAATTTCTTGATTGGAATCTGCTGAAATTAGGTCCAGTGGGGTAAGAGGCATCTCCCCTGACCCCTGGTCGACCTTTGACCTCTTCCCAGTAGGTGCTGTTTTGGTCTGGAGTTCACAGACAGCCGATGTTGTCTGTTTCTGGTGTTTCTCAGTGTGCCAGCAGAGGATCCAAGGGTGTTGAAATGTTTGTGGTTTCTGAAATTAGGTGATTTAAGGAACAGTATGTTTGTGTACCATTGTGTTGAAACATTTCTAAGCTGTTCTAGTGGTCTTAAGTGCCCATCAGTTAAACTGCAGTAATAAACCCTTTTGAGTATCAGAGATGCCGGTTTTCAAGAACTCATTGCTTTTTATGAGAAAAACAATCACTGTGTTTCTGCTGAGAAATGCAGTTTGAAACTCTGATATCTGGGCATAATTCTGCGTTCATCACAAATCATGCAGCTGATCATAACCACATCTTTTTGTCTTTTCTTCTAGGTAAGTTCAAACGGATGGGGAGAGATGTTGGCACCGGGGCCCTGTTGTAGGTATTGTTGACCTGTTCCTTTAGCGTCCCTGCTGCAGGACACAGCTGCACCTGCTCCTGATTGTTCCATTGATTTTAACACTTGAATGAGCACATCTCCAGCTGAGTAACAAAACCTGTGCGTGTCTGTGTGTGCTGCACAGTTCTAGTCTAGGCAACCAGATGGCCTCCGGAGCTAATCCATGACTACATCGTCATATACACTCAAATCTTTTGTTTATTCTCACATTGGCAGTCCTCACAATTATGTATTGCACCAATCTGACCTACAGTCCCTCAAGAAATCCATGACTTCTCACCAATATTACACAATCTGAACACAGAGTGAGATATTTCACTGTTTTTGTGTGCTTTGGGTTTAGAATTTGTTTGAATCATCTTTTGAAAACTGCGAAACAAGTGACCTCCTAACATGGTGACATGTTTTCTAATTATCTTCCCTCTTGGCTACCTCTCGCTCCAGCCTGCTCCAAACCAATTACCTGAGCTAACTGCCCCTGAGCCTCGCTGGCTCAGGGGTCAGGGCCAGACCTCAGGCCGTGAAGAGTGTTTGCGCATTGTACAGGTTGTAGGGCCAAGTATTGAGCATTGCTAGGAAGGGAGAAGCAGCTGGAGGTCCTTTAATCTCTGAGACCCTCAGCCGATTACTGATATAATACACACCATCTCTGTCAGTGAAGATCTGGATGAGATTAGTAACCAGTCACCTGCTTTTCTTCTTCTACTGTAGGTCACACCAGAGCTTGCTCTGACAAAGCACAAAACACACCAACATTATTCTGTTATTGAAACTTCGCCTGTGAGTCTTTCAGTAGAAACAAAAGTGCTTTATGTGCTGTGAGATCTGGGGGCTTTGAACAGAACCCTTTGTAAGAAACAGTTAAGAAAAGTGCTCTGGATATCATCACTTGTTCTCTACATAAAGCAATATTGTACCCTGTAAACTCCTCATTCATTTACATTTGTTGACGCCATCACATTCACATTCATGCTGCATGCTGAGCGTCATTGCTTCAGCACAGCTTGTGGTAAATCATTGTTTTATTGCCACTCTTTGTCCATATAATGACTGCTGGTGGGTTGGAAGAGAAGTGGCCATATTTTCTTGGCTCTACAGGCAATATGTTAAAATTGAAAAACACTTTGAGATGCAAAGCAAGACAAAATGCACAATTGCTTGGTGTAAAAACCCTCAGGGTCAAACAACTCGACCAACAACTCTGCATACTAACTGCTACAGACTGATCTTTTCTCTGCATTTGGATTTTCTTATATAATAAAGGGAAACTCATTTGCGGCAGGAGGAAGTGATGTTCAATGTTAATGATAAGGACAGGTAGTCTGTATATAGAAGGCCTCAGAAATGTATTGATGTAACATTTTTGACCTGTGAAGTCTTTTTAACCAACTATCATGAGCACCTGAGTTACATTTGGGACCAGTAGGAAGCAGAGGAATAAAGGATGTCAGCCATAAGCTGTAATGAGACGGCAAGTAGGCATCACGTCATTTGAGTGTTTGCCTGACAAAGAAGACCTTGAAGGTCAAATGCGTCTCCATTAGCTTATTAGGAAGCTGTCAGTATTCAGTTTGTGGACTACATGTGCTTTTCCTTTGTATGCTGCTTCCGTCCTGCACCTGTAGCTTGCTGAGGTTGGGTCGTCTCACCATCAACCTTTTTTTTAAATGTTGGGTCAGGCCATGAGGTGGCGCCATTGTCCTAAAAAGCAAAAGGGGTGAGGCCTTGGAAAGGAACACATTGCAGTCGATGTCTTCATAGAATGTTAAGCGAAGACTTGTATTTTTGGGTGGATTATTTACTGCTGTATGTCAGTGTAGTGCTCTTCTTGTGTGACTGCTTCTGTGTGATTCATATGAATACATGATTGTTGGCTGGATATGGTGCATGTTTTTCTTAAAGGCTGCTTGAACTGAGACACTGGTGCTAATAATGCCTGCGAATACATTACTGCTGCGTTCCTGCAAAGCACTGCTTGACTAGGAATGTTTAGCACTAGAAATACTTGGTGGGAATACTGGTTGGGTATCCTTTGCTGCCCTTCACTGGTGCGGCATTGTACTTTCAGCACCATGGACAGGGATTGTGTGACATGAGCAGTGCTGAGGTGAGCCCTCTGTCATAGCCACTGCTTCTGTTTCTGCCTTAAACTATAGGGTACGTTATGTTTCAGCTCACGCCATGGCTTCTACTGTGTCATGAAATACAGACACAGGATAGCTCATGTTCATGCAAATATGGCCAAAAGCTGCAACAGACATACAAATTGCGTTGTTTGTAGATGTCAAATATTCGCTGCAGTCAGGTAGTTTTGTCATTTTCATGACTACAAGCTAAAAAAACTGCAAAACCTGCTTGAGGAAAAAAATGACTTATGTGTTTTTCTGTGTGTATTTATGCGTGTGTGTTTGCTCTGGAGCTGTGAAACCTCCCAGTCACTGAGGCAGAGTGTACCATTACAGACGTCCTAACAGGGGAGGTTGAAGACACTGACTGGACTCCAAGTTAATCACCCCCTGGCTCCAGGAAGAGTGGTACCTCCCTTGCTCTTTTTTTCCAAAGGACACTCGCTGATGCTTCCGTGTCCTGTATCCCCTCCCACATATCGTTTCCTCCTCCCCCCTCACCTCGCCTTCTATAATCCCCACACACCCCTACGCCTGCCTCCCCTTCTGGTACATGATGAGCGGGGAAGCTCTGTATATGGAGAGTCCAAGTCAGAGGCTTCCCAGGTTCCCATAGCATCTGCTGCTACCTCTGCAGCCTGAGCAGTAAAGGGAGGGGAGGAGCTCTCTGCTCACTGCCTCTCTGTCTCTTTCTAGCTGCTCTGCCTTTCTATTGGTCTTCTAGCTTACCTCTTGGTGGCGTGCACTAGCCCACCCCTCTTCTATCTCTATCCCTGTCTCAGATCTAGGCAGCAGGGAGGGTGGCTTTACAGACACTCACAGTCTCTGCATGGCTGAAGAGAGCTGGTGGGTTAGAGGACTAGAGGATATCAACGCTACCTCTATCCTCTTCCCACTTTCATCTACTTGCGACGGTTTATCCTTAAAAAGACTGTCACCTGGTGAGGTGGGGGCTGGTTTCCTTGGCTGACAGGCTTGCCACTAAAGCAAGCATTCTGAGAGGACTTCTGAAAGTGATCTAAAAGCTTTAGTTTTCTTCGTGTCGGGACACTGAGAGGGCAGCCATGGCTCATGCCGCGGCTCACATTAAGAAGGCCAGGTCCGAGATGGATCAACCTCCAGACCTGAAGGCTCTGGAGAAAGCCAGAGAGCGGAGGAGGCGTTCACGGGAACGGGCCGAACGCAAGCGCAAGGTACCGGCAGACTCACTGGAATCACCCACCTATTCATTCCCGCTTTCTGTGACCAATGAGTGTTTTCACGTCATCCCACTTCCAGTCATCCCCTCACCTCATCACCATCAGAGTGTCACTTCACCTGTGCCGAATGAAGAAGACCTCATCAGAGTCCATTATCAAGGACTGCAGAAGAGTTTGCGGAGTAGAAATCATCATCAAAGACTACTCATGTCCTCATCTTCTCCATCTCCAAAGATATCCAAAAATCTCCTGCAGCTGAATGACTCCAGATAAGATATGATTATAATTACCACCAGCAGCCCCAGCACTATCAGCATTAATGATCTCTCATCTAGTCTGGGTGCCTTATCTAATCGTGTTAGGCCTGCAACTGAGGCGTTATTTTTGTCTCAGGGTTGTCATTTGACGCTACGGTGACTAAAGTGGTGCAGTCCTGCTTTGTCCACCTGAGATCAGCTCATTTCTTTCCTCTGAAGATGTAGTAAAGGTCATTAATACTTTTATCTCCTCCAGACTCGACTACTGCGACACACTTTATTCAGGTATTAGCAAGCCAGACATCCAAAGACAGAAATGCTGCTAACAGGATTTTAACTCATACTAAGAGTACAGAGCACATTACACACATCTTTGCTTCCCTTCATGGGCTTCCTGTGAGTTTTAGAATCGATGTTAAAATGTTACTGCTTGTTTTTAACCTTGAATGGTCTTCCTCCTGCCTGTATCTGTGATCTCAGCTTGTCACAAAAGGTGACCAGATTTTTCAGGGCCCCTCAGCTGTGGAACTCTTAGCCTGGGGTTATCAGACAGGCAAACTCAGTGTCCCCTTTCAAATCTCTTCTCAAGACTCACTTTTATCTTATAGCTTTTCTTCAACTGATGGTATTTTGTTACCATGTGAGGCAACTGGATTTGCGAGATCATGCAAAAATCAATTTCGCCAGATTTGAAGTTATGGAAACATGTTTAGAAGGAAGGAAAACTGTCTACTGCACAATCCAAAGCACCAAACTGTGTTCTGTGATCGGTGTCATCAGCCCATTGTCACCCACGAAACCACAGGAAACACAGCAAGCTGCGATTCCAACAGAACACGGCCATAATGATTGCACTCTGCCTGATCCCTGCTGCTGTCACTGCTCGTCCTCGTCTCATCGTGCCCGCTGCTGAAGGATCCTCCTCGCGCAATCCTTCATTCCACTCCTCATTCTGTCATCTTGTGGCTGCCACAACATTAGAAATGACCTCTGTACAAGTCATCAATCACTCAATCAGTGTTGCTGTGCCCCCACTCCAACTGTCCCTGGGTGGGAACCACCACATCACTTGTACAGTAAAATTCCTCTGCTCGTCTCCATGTAGATGTACCTACGCAGATCAGCCTCTGGTGCATTGCTAGGCTGTGTAGTGTATGTTCAAGCTATTTGCTCATGGACACGTCCTCTCATGCAAACACAAAATCCTACTGCTGTGGTTTTATTGGTCAGGTGTACTGCTGAGGTATGCTTTCTGCTAAGTGTTCACTCTAACAGGCCATTTTAGAGAGAGTATTTGTGCGCATGATCCTGTGCAGGATTACTGTAGTTCATGCTTTTTTGGCAGCACAGCAGGCTCTGAATACACACATTTGACTGCACTGTTAGGAAAGTCATGTGTCACTGAGCAGACTTTATACTGATGCCAGCGAATTCTTTATGGAAGGAATGAGCAAATCTGTCATATTCTAGTTCTAATTAACCATTAGGAGCTGTTAACTTGGATCACTGTATGCCATTATTGTATGAAATGATTGGAGTAATAACATTAATACCAGACAAGCTGTATGTTCCATGATTGTAATGGGTGACGGCATTGGCTGACAACCGCGCTACCTAAGTTTTGCTGTCGCTGCGTTAGCTGCAGTTTAACACTGCTGCATTCAAACATAACAACAATCAAAAATGCGCTTCATAGTTGTAGTGACTACATGTGAGTCCACAACATCAAACCAATCAGAATAGTGAATTTTCAGTGGCCATGGTCTGAAATATTTGACAGATTTGTATGAAAGGAATGAAATAATTTAAGGTAAATTGTTGTTTAACTGAAAAAGAGGACCTTTAAGTGTTTCCCTTTTCCTTCTTGTGATGGTAAAGATCATTACGTTGCATCAAAATAACATCTTTCAAAGCTGAAGCCCAGGGGTTTGTTGTTTTTACTGTTTTCTCGGTCTCTCCCCCGTCACTGTTATTGACTGAACTGCAAGGGAGATTATCACATGGGATTATTGGTGTGCCCTCTCTCTCTGCCTGTCTCTCACTCTGTCTCAGCACACACACACACACACACACACACACACACACACACACACACACACACACACACACACACACACACACCTAAAAGTGATTAATAGATTCAATTTGGTGGATTGTCCAGCAAGTGCCAGAGGGCAGACATTTACATCACAGCAACATGCACAGTGCTGTCAAATCACAGTTTTATCACCAGCGGTCAGGTCCTGCTTGAAAACAATTAACTCCATGTAAACAGTACTTAGTGCGTATCAGAGGGCTTGGCCTGGACAGTGCACGGCTAAAGCATGATGTTATGAAATGATGAGGCACATAGTGGATGTATTATTGGATGTCCTCTCAAACGCGTCATCACGGATGCACATTTGTGTTGGCCTCACCAATTATATAACAAAGGAAGGAAAATGCATGGCAGACATCAGTTTGAATGCAGTAAGTGTCCATTACATGCTGAGCGATCATGTGGTGATCCAAGCCCAGTCTTAAACTGGATTTTTGGTTCATTGTTGCACAGTGATGTAGGTTAGTATTAGGATTGCTTTTATGTAAGATGATATGATACATTAAGGAATGTATAATGTATGTAAAATGAGCAACTTTCACAGCTTAGCAGCCATATTTTCTCATATCACATTTGAATAAGCCCTCTGTTTTATGATCTTTACCTCTCTGCTATCTCGTTTATTCAATCGCTGTGCAGCAACCCTTCGTAAATCTGAACACTTCCTGAAAAGATATTGCACATTAAAAGCCCTTCAGCAGGTCAAAGGGCAAAATCCCTCCTGTTCCTGGTGCTCATTTATTGCGATATGCTCACAGAAGTGTTGATTTCCATTGATGCATTTCACAGAGGCATAATGGAAGCAAATGGAATAGTATTGTTGCAAAGAGAAACTCAAAGCAGAGTGAATCTGTTGTACAGATGAAGATAATTCCAGCTGTCTCAATGTTTTTTACCTGGCGTTTATTCGTGACTGGCCTTTGTTTGTGCTGGCCACTCATTCAGCTCTTATTGAAGATTTGGTCATTATTTGAATATCATTATGTAATAGCTGACAGGATTACAAAATTACATGAACGCACAAAAGTTTTTTCTTTTCTACTACTTTGAAATTCATTGGTTCTGTTTAGAATGCCCAGAGCAAAATCCAAACCAAACTCCCAGAAGTTTGTTAAAAAAAAAAAATAGATGGCATGTCTATCCCACAATTTTGCTCATTCGTGACTTGAATCCAACCTTAACATGCCACAAAAAAACTAGCCAAAACCTCTGCAGTTGGAGAAGCTTGTGGGGAACATTGCTTTGTTCAGTAACTACAACCTTTTATCCGTGACTGTAGATCTATAAGTGGTTCTGGATCTGCACTTGTCCTTGGCTCCAGAGGACTCACAACAACTTCTGAAAGTCAGTAAGATGCAGGGCATTTCAGGGTACTGGGGAAGGTCCTCCGCATGAAAACAGGTGGTGTTCTGGATTTACCCATATAATAGCCTCTGTGTAATCTATTCTATGTAATCCAGCCTTTTACCAGCGAGAAACCGGCTCTGACAGAGCGAGGAAACACTATAGGCAGAGCACTTTAGAAAAAAAACACATTATGGAAATATAACTACATAAATTCCTAAAAGTTGTCAGGTTAAATATTTATGTGAGTCTCAGAATCACGACAACACAGTAAAGGTAGTGAGCCCAGCATGTCCTGTTGAGCGGTTCCCTACACATCTCAGCATGCACCACTTTACCAGTCACTGCACTACAGCTCCATGCGGTACATGAATCACTGCAGGAGTAGTGGTGCCATCAAACATTAGTGGTTTAATATACACCCACAGTGATTTAGGTACTTGAAATTACAGTTGTGTGCATGAATCCAACTTTCTCTCAGCGTACGACCATGTTTGAGGGAGAAGATTAATTTGGCCCACACGACCAGCGTCACATCATACAGTGTATATCCTGATCAAACTCTCTTGTTTTATGTGCCGTACTGGCACTCAACAACATGTGGCAGATGTTGCAGAGTTTTCATTAGTCTCCAGGCATATTAAAGAGTTATTCAGCACTGAGCCACAGAGAAGTGCAGAGAAGTGCGGCCACGATGCTTTCCCGGAGTTGAGATCCTCCGTTGCCCCCACCCTAATCTGTGATGTCGCAGCAGGTGTATTTCATGGACTGTCTGTGAACGGTTGAAATAGCCCTGGAAAACCCTGGTGAATACAACAGTGAATTTTATTTCAAGTCTATAAAGCCAGTGTATGTAAATGTGGAATGTAGCCATGCCCTCACAAGAGAAAAATGTGTTTTTTTAATCCAGTGTGGGCAAAATTACATGTTTTGCTTTAACTCGGTGGCATGGTGCTGCTCCAGTGCTGGTGCTCTCTCTCAGGTCAGCTACATTTGATTTTAATTATCCTCTAGTCTCTTTGGACACAGTGTTTTTATTCTTTGATATATTTTATGCATGTTGGGTTTGGATGGGTTTTCTGTTGATGCCCTGCAGCTGATTGCACAGCCTCTAACAGACGTCACACTAGCAGGCAGACCACAGGCTTTTCCTTATCCTGCGAGGATGTACAGCACATGCATCAATACTAAGTGCTGAAGGTGCTAGTTTCACATCTTTATCAAAGAAATTCTGCACAATGTCATATTCCATAATCAAATAGAAGAATTGCCAAAGCACTAAGATCACTACAGTTTCTTGATATCAGCATTTTAAAGCATTGTGGTAATGCAGAAATTACAGAAGAAGGAACTGCTCTTGTAGTTTAACCTAGAGCCCTCAGAGTAATCATGTGGTGATGGTTTTCCTAAAAAGTTAACATTCAGATTTGTTAAATACGTTGTTATATAATGAGTCCACAATCTAGACTACTTAAAAGATTACTGTCATAACAATGCAGCTTTAGGTAGCCATATTGATGGTCTTTACCTTGCGGGCAGTAATAGCTGTAAACAGCTGATCGTGTCTCTGTAGCCACTTGACAAAGACAAGCTAGTTTAGCTGTGTCATAATTATATATAGGAATGACTTTACCTCAACACACGTCAGTTCTTAGTAGAACTTACAGTGTTAATCAGTTGACTTACAGTGGAGAAAGATGAAATCCACCTTTTTCAGAGGCCTTGATAATGTTGAATTGAACAATGGGAACAAGGTATTTCATTGCTGATGAAGTCTGCTTTCATTTGTAAGAGGAAGGTGTTATTTCTCCTGTCAGTAGTCACATTGTGCTGCTTCAACTGGTAATAAATTTACCAAAGCAAAACAAATTCTTGCAGTTTTCCGGTTGGTTTTTGTAACTCTTGTCAGTATGGAGACTTTACAAAATCTCAGGTGAAACTGACTAACATTTACCAGTATGCACAGGCACCTTGCAGAGTCACAGGGAAAGAGACAGAGATGCTGGGATACGTTTGCCTTGGTCCACGTCAGGACAGATGAAAGGTGAATGCGCATATCACAGCTGAGCAGCATCCTGCTGTACTGCAGATGCAGACAGTAGAGAGAGAGAACAAGGGGAAAAGAGGGAGAGGAAAGTCATCCGGAAAGAGGAAATGTGACAGGGAGCATGTTCAAGAGAGAGAGATAACAATCCAGTAGAATCAAAGAAGGTGAAATGTTGCCTACTTGCAGCCTTTCTGGGTGTTTTATACCTGCAGAGGAGATAGGTGCACTTGTCGGGTTTGCTGCAGTGCCTGAGCAAGAGCAAGGGAAGACAAAGCAGAGCGAGAGACACAGAATAAACCAGCTCACATAAGGAGAGTCTTAAGACTTAATTGAAATGCAAGAAGCAGAGTACTTTTTAGCCTGTCAGGTAATGAGAGGAAGTGTGACATGAATAGTAAGAAATAAGAGACAGACAAGGTTTGGACAGAAGACAAAATAAAGTCATCTAAATGATAGCATGGCTATCATGTGAAAGATCCACACCAGCCTAAAATTGACAGTTAACATACATCCTCATGTAAAAAGGTGATGTGTGCTGCCACAAGCCGTCCTGTTGTCATATCAGCTGCCTGCCTGGCCAACACATAAAGAATTTTCTCCATCGATTTCCTGCATGTTGAGTCATGTGACCAAGGTAAGCTTAACTTCGCTCTGCCAGAACAAAAATACCCACAGGAATCTTTACAGGAACAATGGTAGTCACTACCACTGTGGTTAAAGACAGATTACATGCAGCAGAGTAGCACATACAGGAAGTGTCACGACAAGTTCAATTGGTCTGGTATGACCAATGGCTCATGGTGGCTAACTTTAGTTAATGTTACCAAAGTTGAGATCGTTTGCTGACTTTAAGTCTGTTCTACCTCTACTCTGCTCTGTTTTAACACGCCATGACATTTGAGCGACTTTGTTGTGAAGGTAAAACAAGGAGAACTCAGCAAACCTCTGAAGAAGACATGTTTGTGGTTCCCTGCTTGTCGTCCCATCCCACTCGCTGTGAGTCAGGACACCCAATGATGATGATGCCTTTAAAGCAACTGACTCAAGACCAGCTCAGGGAATGAAGGGGAATTCACTGTGTCATCATCTTTTAAGTGATTATATAGTTCCTGTAATGCATCCCGATGTCAACTCAACCAGCCTACCCACCATCTGCCCTCAGGAGTTTTATTAGTTTCAGCTGGTGTAACAAATAAATACCCTGTGATCTTATGAACTTTGCCTAGCGAAGCAGTCTCTTTGTTTTTGGATATTGTTTTCACCTTCTTGCCAATGCAGCTGATGGAATACTGGAAGAGTGTGATGTTTATCTAGTGCAGCATAAAGTAAGAGTGTGGAGGTTGGGATGGAAGGTTGCTTGTAAGTGTTTGCCTTAAACACTGGGGACAAGTGAGTGTGGATATTTTTATTGCGTAGCCCTGAGCATCTTTCCTTTACATTCACCGTGTTGTTTTGAGACCTATACTTACCCATACTTGATTATATAGTAGTTGTCAGGCATGAATAATGAAAGGATGTCACTTTAGTGGTTATGGTGCATACTGTGATGGCAGCGTTCAGTTTCAGTTGGGGTCCTCATTGCAAGTTCTCGCTCTCTCCCCCGCACCATTTCCTGTCTGCATCTCTTCTGTGATCCATATCTAATAAATGTGCAAGAAATTACAGCTGAGAATGATTAGTGGATCCAGTACTATGTGTAATATATTGAAGAAAAACACAATAGTGGTTTTATATTTGGCCCATCTGGCTAAAAAATTGCACTATTATACAAATCCTCCTTGACCCATGAATGCTTGTGTCACTGCAGCTAACAGGAATATAAACCAGGTCAAACCTTGACAACTTGTGTTTTGTGCTGAACAATGACGCTGTCGTTCCACTTTCGGCAGAGCAAAACTCTGCTGCTTACTGTTGTGATTCACATCAGTGTGACTGCAGAGAAATGTAACCTCACCCAGAGGCGGTTGCCTTGACTACAGGGCCAGCTGTCAACCTGAAAACTTATCTGACGAACTTGTTTGGCTCTCACATTTCATACTTAATTACTTGATTGACTCACCCAGAGGAGCTGTTATGAAGCTCCTGCTACAGCCTAATTGAAATGAATTGAACGATTACATAATTCCCTGCCTTAATCTTCCCCATCCCTAGTCTTTCTGCTCTCTGGCTCTGTCTTTTCGTTTCTGTCCTTATCTCGAAAATATAACAGGAGATTGATGGTGTAATATTAATCCGCCCTAGGGCCTCAATGCCGGAATAATCCATTTGCCATTTTCGTCATGGTTGTTTTTATGGCCATTTGTGTTCGACACAGTGCATTTCAGTCTTAACCATTTCAAAGTATTAGTTGTTAAGTTCTGAGTAAATGCACTTCAGCTGGAACATTATTTAGAGCTGAAGTTACTGGGCTTGAGATACAGTTGGTGGACTTGATGTAAATTGAAATGAGTGATTCATACTGGGCACAATATTTATTTAATTGAAAAGCTGCTGGAAAAAAGGTGGGGAGGGACAGCAATGGACAAATAATTGTGTTGAAATGACTTGCCAGGTGCAGCATCCTACTGCATGTGTGACTGACTCGGTGTATGTGTGACTCATTGGAACACCTGTGTTGTCCAAGTGGGTACTCTGTCTCCACACACCTTTCTAGCTCTTTCCAGTGTGGACAGCACTGACTAAGTGGAACATACAAATGAAACACTTATTGTACTTTTTGTATTGCTGTGATTAATCATTTCCCAGAGCCTGGGGGTGCTGGAAGAAAAATGTGTACTCACTCATGAGCAGATCTTCCAAAAATAGAAGATTTGTATGATACAAGACACCAAAGACAAGCAAAAGATACAGCATTCCTGGAGACAGATAGAAGGCAGGGGGGTGCAGCCAGGACACAATGGAAAGTTTTTTTTTCGTTCCGCTTTTGAATGTAAGCATTAGGAACACTTTTGCCTTTAGATGTTATTGACACCATGGATGCATTCACGAAAACTTAGTAGGCCTACCACCTTCCACTGGGCGCATATGTTGAAATTTCACTGAACCAAATGAATCAAATTCTGATTATAGAATAATTTCCAGGGAGAAAATGTGTTAATATATTTCCAGCCATTCCTTTTCAATGAATGTGTGTAGGGAAAAAAACTACCCTCATGATCCATTGATGACACTATGCCAAAACTGGCTCAGAGCTCACCAGTGTTCCTTAATGCTTACACATCATACATGTAGTTCAGTTGAAGCATATTGAGGTCTTCAAGTCACATACATCTGTCAGCTCAGAGACACATAAAAATAACTTTTCCTTGGTATTTTCAACAGTGGCACAGTCAGAAATTTCCTTAGAAATGTCCTTAGATGTGAGGTATGGAGGTCAGCAGATGTGGTTTCAAAGCTCAAATTAGTTGATGGCCACGACTAGCAGAAGAGCAGGTTATGGTATGCTAATGCAGCTCACACTGACTTACTCTCCATGAAAATAATGGGCTTGCAATGGAACATTAGCGATGAATCTGAAAAGTCACATTCGTGGAAGTTTGGGTTAATGGCTTCCCATGGACTACAATTATAGAGTGTATGAAAATGTTGGCACAAAGTATGGTTTTTATTTCCACCAAGCCCTCCATCTGGGTTGATTTGGACGCTCCTCTGACCCTCCCGCCCCCCTCCAGAGCATTACATTATGTAGCTGTCCTGCTGGCAGAGCCACTCTCCTGTCTGTTTTTACATCTAATCTCAGTCCACAGCTGGGTGCTGATGGAATATTTGTGGTGGAGATGTTAATCACTTGTCTTCACCCCCCCCCCACCTCCTTTCCATCTATCTATGGATCTATCTTGTGATCCGCTGGAGATTTAGACAGAATGTTTGCACTCTTTCTTTACGTTCATGGTGTGTCACTGTATTACTGTATTTCAATCGTTCTACTACAGTAATCTTTCCTGGTAACTGTGTTTACACTCTTTAAGACCTGATAATGGTTTCATTTGTTTCCCCAGCATGCCCCTTGTTTATTAAATATTTTACTGGAAACTTCCACTGAGTTAACCCAAAAACCTAAAATTGGATCTTTTAGTGGCATTCCAAACACGCAACTGTTCTTATTCTACATTATTCTACATGTCCTCTTTACTCACTGTTGCTCCATGATGCCCCATCTCAAAATGTTCACTTAAACCACACACACATACACACACACCCCTCTGATGGTACATGAATGTTGAGCATGCACCACTGTTTGATGCTGAACTGGGATTGGCAAAATCCAGGATTAGAGCATTTATAATCTGGTTGCTGTGGCACTATGGGACACTGCAGCTCAGGAGACATACCAATCCTATCACCATGGCAACCAAGAGTGAGAGAATCCACTATTGAGAGTAACAGCAAGGTCTGCCCTGCAAGTGCAGAGATACACTAGCTCTGTATTATGGTAGTGCAGTGGGATGAATACAAGCAGGAGTTAGTCTTTGCACATTATGTAGCAAAGAGCTTTAGTGCCCCATGATGGTCTATTTTTCTATCTTTCTACTGCAGATTTAAAGCAATCTGCACTTGATTTTGTATGCCCTTCAGTTTATCAATGGAGCCCGTTGTTGGAAGCCATCTGGGCCTCCATGAGATCTTGACAGATTCAGTCCGAAAGTTTGTCAATCTGTGAATCTGATGTTTTATTGATGTGAAATTGAAGCTCATATTAAGACCAGCAGGCCTGTCAGATACTATTGTCACAGTGATGTGCCGTGCAGTATAGCAGATGATTCTGTGGCTTAGTTATGCAAGGGGAAAGATCAACCAAAGGAGCTTAGCATGGGAGCAAACTCCTCCTGGGAAAAAGCTATCTGCCTCAACGTCTTTTCTCAGAAGCCAAGCTACTTTAGGTCTTAATGGATGATACTCACTTTTTGAGACTTTTTGGGCACCTGCTAAGCTCAGTACCAGAAGCAACGTGTTACCCGCATTTATCTCGAAGTCAAATCTGGATCTGCCCTAACCCATCTGACCCATGATTAAACACAAAGGCTACACAGTCACTTGCTTTAAAGTGTTTTTTGACTTGTGCAGTTGTAGAAACATGAATTCAAATCATAGCTGCCTTTATCCTATTGGTCAGAATCAATCAACAGCTATGTTGCTACTCACCTTTGTCAGTCACATACACCAGTTTGGAAGAGAACTCCTCAAGATTGTATTTACGCAGTGCTTGCATGATGGCTGTTTTGAGGTTATCTGTCATTTTGCATAATGTACTGTTCCATTCAGACGTGCAAAGTACTTGCACAGTCAGCTCCCACTTGTTGATATAATGCAAAGTGGCACAAAGAATTTTGTGGTGAACATCTGTCCACATATCCAAAGGGACTGCAACATTGCTATCAGTCAGCTGCATCCAGAATGGTGTTTTGTTGAACACCCTCTGCATATTTTGTCAGTCGGCGTGATACAGTTGTCAGTTCAGGTAGAAGCTGCTGAGCCACCCCATGGCGACTTTGGGCACAGATCAATCAGGCTCTGAATCCATCACCGCATGCAGTTTCAAAGGATCTGATATCCTGGCACAAGCATTTTACAGCTAACTGGGTTATGGCCTCCTTGTCCTCCCATCTGGGGGTTTGAGAGCAGTGTCCTTGGAAAAGCATCTGTCAACTGGCACAGCACCTGTGCTCCTGCAGCTGTCAGTATGTTATCTCTAAAACAATGTGCCTCGCTTTTGGCTATCAAGAGCTAATACTTTTTGGCACTTTTTACAAGCAGCGAAGGCACTTTGCACTTATTATATAAATGGATTTTATTTGTCCAAATTTTGAGATGTCTGTTTCTGGAATTTATTCCTGACCCCACCACAATGGAAGTGAGTTGAATGAATGGGTAGGGACCCCCTAAAGGGCCCGTAGAATAAACTTTTTCACTACAAGTTTGTGGTGAGTATCGGATAGCTGCAGAAAAAGACTTCTTGTGTTCGTGAAAAAGTTTAGTGCTGACAAGAAAGTGGCTAGTTTCGTCTTGTCTCCCTTGACTCTTACTATTTGACCATTTATCATATTATAACATTATTTATTGGTAGGGTACTATCGTGTGCATATTTCTAATACTGTATGTATGAGCTTTAAAAGATACGTTGTTTTTGTTGCATCTGCATCTTCAACATGTAGCCATGGTAAGTCTATTGAAAGCTGAAAGGTGAAGGTGAAAAAGGTGTTTCGCTAACTCAAGAATGTTTCAATTACAGTTTCTTGAACATTAGATTCTCTGTGGTGCCCAAGAAAAACTTTTTGGTGAGCGGCAGATGGTTTCTCATGCGCACAGAGCAACATTAGCATTCACTTGGAGCTGTGTTTGTGTCCAATATTCACTTTTTTTCAACTCTGTTTTGGTCTCCACCAACTCCAGAGGGAAATATCTGGCTCTTCGTCAATTGTTTCTGCAGTCCAGTGTTCCTTAGAGTTTATCAATGAGTTATCACTGTGAAACAGCCTTCTGCTGCAAGAGTGCTGAGACCACAGAATATAGCTGAGGGCCGTAAAACCAAAACAGCGGCCTTAAAGAGGCTAAAACGCTCCACAGAGCTGATGGGAGCTGCAGATTTGGTGAGTTCCCTTTGGTTTGATTACTTAGAGCGACCCCCTTTCACATCACACATTGTCATTTGAATCTTTGTGGATGGTAAAAATGTTTATTAGTTCAGCTTTAATTACAAAGAGGCACAAAAGAGCTGAACACAGCAAGGATAGAGCAAAACTGTTAAGTGAAGAAAAGGAAGTAGAGACGACAGAGCTGAGGAGCCAAAGGTGATAATGTAAATTCAATGTCAAGACAGATGAGCACAGCGTCTGAACTCCATGCAGAAGGAGGGGGTGCCAATAGGTGTGATATTAGTGTTACTACCTGAAGACAGTGTGTGTTTTAGTTTTCACATTCTCATGTCATAGCTCTCCTCTCTCTCTTTCTGTCTTTTCTCCTTTCCGTCTCCAATCAGAGCTGTTCTTCTTCCTCTTCTTCTCATCTCTCATACAGCTCTGTGGGTGTTTGGCCTGCTATTTTAGGCAGGTTCATCATCCCTCCACACACCACTTTCTGCTCTACGTAATGGTTTTTTGAGACACTATGCTAAGGTTGCAAGGCGTGGAACAATGTTATAGTCACACCAATTCAATTAAAAAGAGCAGGTGTAGAGAGGCTCACTGAGATTAATTTCCCCCCCTGGATCCAGTCCAGACGCCAGCATTGGGAGCTTCAAGTGTGTGTGTGTGTGTGTGTGTGTGTGTGTGTGTGTGTTTTCTGATTACTCACTGTTTGTCCTTCAGGGCATCAGAGAGTCTTTAAAAGACTGACTGAAATGACGAGTGGAGACATTTAGAAGCTGTACATTCAAACAAAGACAGCTTAATCAACACAATGCTTTGACTTTTGCATTTGCTTTTTTAAAGATGAGTGAAAAATATTATCACAACACCATGAGAATTATCTAATGATTTGATTTCCCCTCCAGGTCTCTAATGCAGAGCAACTAAATTCCAATCAACTTCTTCTTGAATGAGTTTTCAAGTGGAAACATTTTCCCCATTACATTTCAATTTAATGCAAGGAATTAATTAACATAAAAATGCTGGACTTGCAAATCAGGGCAACAGAGACTGACTTTAAGACTCTAGTGTACTCAGAAAAACACTAGATCCCACCCTCCCCACGATAAAACTTCCTAGCCTCATAAACGTCTTTCATGAGTTTTCAAGCTGTGGTTTGAACATTTGCCCTGTTTTTAAATTCATATTTTCTAGATAATTGTAGATTAAACTTAATATCATCAACTTTATATAGAATTGTTGCAGACTTTTGTCATTCCCCATCTTCCTCTTACCCCATTTCCCATCACCTTTCTACTGTTGGCTATCAAATAAAGACATAAATGAGTTCTATTTGAATAATTTCAACAGTTTAAACAATCAGTTTTATAAGTTTTGTTTGAGATATGTGGGTTTTGGGTTTTTTTTTTTTTTAACCCCTACTATAGGGATCCTTTTCATTCCTTCTGCCTCCTTCTCTTGGTGTCTCTGGCCAACTGCAGGTATTTTGGTTAGTTACATTGAGGATAAAATATGATGCAAGTTTAATGATCTACTTGGAGGAACTGGGTCACCATCAGGAGAAAAAACAATAGGATACAGCAAAACTGAAGATAAATAAGAACGAAACACTTCTAAAAACAATTCTAAAAATTGAATTAGTTGTGATGATATACCAGCCTGAAGGATATGGAAATACTCTATCTTACTACTTGGATGTCAGACTCAGCTGGAGAACAGTGACTCCTCAGTCACACATGACCTGGATCATGTGGGAGGTGAATGATCTCTTTCACCGCGGGGTCACCATGCTAATCTGTACTCCACATGTACAGTGTATACGAGCTGTGTGAAGGGTGTGGGGCAGTTTGAAATTCAGAGTCGAGCAGCTGGTTGTTCCACAGCATAGAGCCCTCAGCACTCATTTCTGATTAGACAAGCAGACGTTACTGAGGCTGCAGGACTACAACTATTTCTTAATTCCAGATGCAGATCACATTTTAATATCAGGTGGAAATGTGACGAAGCTTTTCTGTCGGCTATTCAAGATGGAAACCACTCTTTTCAATTCAACTCTCAGTTCAGTCCATCAGTCATCATGTCACTCTGCTGTCACTTTACAGCAGTAAGTTATGTTGGTCTAATTAAGGTTTGACACAGAAGAAGCCATTTTCTGCAGGTCTCTTATTTTGTAGCAAAAGAAAAATCCATGCATAAACCTTTTCCAAATCTGTTTCCATAGCAACCTGGCCTCCAACTTCTATAATTCATGTTTTCCTTTTTTCATGACAGTTGTGTTATCCTGTAGCCTGTTCCTTATGGATAGACACTGAGTGTGCTTATGTGTTTAATACTGATTAATATATCCACATGTGACAGTAATGGACCTGATACAGTATGTTGAATATTAAATCCCAGATTTGTGTTTGCTTGGATATTTGACTGCACCCCCGACTGTGTTACCAATCTCTGTTACATGGGTTTCACTTCCTGTTTGTTCCCTGTACCTGATTGGTGCAATACTTCAGCTTTAAGGCAGTGTTAGCTTCAGCTTGTAGCCTTATGTTAGCATTGAAAAGACTCATTGTCCCCACTGAATTACAGTATGCACTCATTCCAGTCTGACTCTAGTACATTCACACCAGAAAACATTAAATAAAGGATATTTAAAGGATTTATTTTGTAATTTGTAACTAAAATTTAGACAAATCGAAACAGGATGCATTAAATGCTTTGTGAGCATTTAGCTGCTACTGTACAACCCCCTAATTTTTCAAACTAAAACATTTCTCTTCCCTTTCCACTGCCTGTAAAACCCTCCAGACAGCTACTGTACACACACATCACATTTTCCCCCACAGCAGGAACATAATGCAGTACAAGTGGCTTTAACCAACGCCCCTCCTCCCTCCCGCAGCCAGTGAGCCATATGGTCGATCATAGATTAAAAGCATTTGTTGTCTCTGCCTGCCCCACCCAGTGGATTACCAACTCACAGAGGGGTGGGGGGTGGTGGATGGAAGGGGGGAGGAGGGGGTAATTCTGTGGGCATTGTGGAGAAATGAGAGTAGTGACTTTCCTGTTTTTACTCATGATGAGTTGACGAGATTATAAAACCTACCTGTACCAGGCTGGGTTTGACCTTTTTCTCTTTACACCACACACATGCAAACACACCCATGGCCTCAGCCGGTAGCTAATTGGATGAGTGTTTTGGCAGATGATGGCTGTTTAGAGGGAAAATTGGAGGAGACGTTAAGCAAATTACATCCAGGAGAAGGTTAATGGAACTAAGAATGCCCGTTAGGTGACAAAGCAGTGGAAGATGTAATTGTTTGTAGCTCAACTAGTGATGGAGTTAAACTGAACTGAAGTGGTACAGCGTGTGTGCAAGTATTTGTTGTAGTTGTTGTAGTGCAACAGTTAAACTCTCTTGCACTCTGTTCATAGAATGATATATAACCTGTAACTCAATGACTTCTGTTTGCGTGTTTGCTTATGTGCATGTATATGGCGCTGCTATGAAACATGACACCTGCATACACCTACCACTGTTCAGATGACCTGATATGTCCATAGGAAAAGCAGGTCGTTCTTCTCACCTTACAGCTGCAGTAAAGAACCAGACCCCAACATCTTACACCTGTTTACAGCTGAAGGTCATATGCAGCCTTGCCTGACAAGGAAATAACCAAAATGGCCTTTCATTGGTTGCTCATACGCTTATCACAGTCAGTTTACATTTTCAGAGGACATAAGGTATTCCAGTAGATGTTTTTTGTGTGACAATTACTCCATTTTGTGACATTTTATCTAATTTTGTGAAGTTATGCAAAATTGCTAGCCATGCAATTTTTTTTAGTCAGGCAAAATGATGGGTGACATTTGTAATGATCTTTTTCACTCAGTACAACCCCACTACATGCTTAATAATAAATCCTTACATTTGAAATTACATGGATTAAATAGAAATTGTCCAGCTCAGATCTCTCAGTCTGTAAAATAAGCCTCACAGAAGCCTCACTGCACCATGGTATTCTTTGTAGTACCATGTTTCCAATGATATTCTAAATGTTGGTTTAGAAGATTTAAATATAGAAAACTAGCAAATGGTATGCATGAAAAATCATAATAAGTTAATGTTCAGTGGCTGAAAAGATCAAAGATATACATTCAAATAACCAATAGATTCTAATAGTCATGTTATTTTTCCGATATTTCATATATTTGCTATTCAGCTTTATGGATCCATGTTTTTTTATGCTTTGCTTGTTAAAAAGGAGAATAATTAAAAGATTTGATTGGAGATTTTTTAGGCCCTGAGTCAAATCAAGATGTTTTACCAACTTGGAATTGAATTTAACAACACAGTGTCAGATTTAATAGCTATGCAGATGACACACAGGTGTTCATTCGCTTACAACCAATGACCATCAGCATCCCATTTTCACATTTTTTAACAGAATTCTTAAAAATTATTACAGTATGCATGCATGACATGTCATTGAGGACAAAAACAAAATTAGAGTTGATGATGGTATCTTAGAAGTGTCTTGTTCTTTCTAAGTAAGATCAATATTTAGTAGTATAACAGTCGGATCATATTTTGCTCTTCAGGCTTTGCATTTCTATTCTCTTGACTACTGCAATGCTGTTTAAACTGGATTACCCAAGACCAAAGGAAATAGATGTCAATTTGATTTAGTTAATGGCAAGTGTATTGAATCATAGTCGATTCCAGAACAGGAAAGGCTCTGTTTTTAATCGTACGTTATTCAGTTTCAGAGCTACCTGATGGATATTCAATTCCGATTCAGTTCTGATTTTATTAGTACAGCACTGTGTCATACAGCAGTTCAAAGTGCTTTACATAAACAAAGCAAAATAAATGAGTGATCATGTGCTTGCTTACTCAGTAAATATTCATTCATTCATAGAAAACTCCAAAGATGCTTTCTCATGTGCTCTCTGTGACTCTCAACAATGAGCAGTCTTTCTCCCTACGCTAACATATTCAGTGAATGAGGATTGTTTGGGTGATATTTTCGACAGTGAGAGTATTGTGTGAGTCATGACCGAGAAGAAGGCAAAGATAATGGGGACATTTACCTCCCTGATGTCATCAGACAAGGACACATGCTGCAGTACTTTCACACAGGGAGAATACAAGCAGACATCTGACCGTGGATAAGACACAGCATACCACTAATTCTGTGAACCAATCAATTGCCATGAAAAGGTCTGTGTGATTTTAATCTGCATTCGGTCCCACTGAATCAATACAGCTCAGCTCTGGGCTACAGTCTGACACAGATCTGCATTAGCAATGTCTGCTTCCACTAAACAGTCCATGACAGGAGGCCTAGTGATTACTATGCTGAAGAAAAGTCACATTGGGGGCTGCACAGGTGAAAAGCCTGGTATGCTCCTAGTGTTGTACATCGGTCACCAGCAGGGGTCAATCACATGATGACCATGATCATATTTAGTCAAGAGTTAGCCAAAAAGCAAAAGACTTCAATGCAAGACAGTGACAAAAATTCTAAGGTTTCCCTTTGAAGCCATTACTACTTTTTGCAAACAGGTCATCTTTGAGATAGAGAAGCACTTTTGCAGGTGTTCAGCAAGCGTGCAATAAAAAGCGTGGCTTAGTTTTCAGTCAGGGTGAAGGCATTTAGGAAAAGGTCGCATGGAAGCAGGTTACACTGGTTGTATATGTAACCTTAAAGGAGCTGCTCCACACACTGACACAGCAACAAGCAGGGGAAAACACATTGACAGTATTATTTACCACTATTACTTACTGATATGTGTATGTGTACATATGTATGTACTATTTCAGCTCGGTCACTGTAGTAAGAAACATTTCACTTCTCACTTTTCATATCATAAAAAAGGTTGATCAGGTTCTTCAGACTGCAACTGGTTGTTAATGTTAATGGTGCCCCACTTCATCACTTCAGTTAATAGATAAATTCATGTCCACTTCACCAAGTCAGTCAAGGATGTTGCTATTGCAGGCCAAAAACAATGAAGTGAAACATCTGCACAGATGCAAAACTAGAAGCCCCATCATCTTTGTTGTGATTTGAATCTGTGGAAATCTACAGATAGCAACTTTGGCCCCATTTCCTCTTGTTAAATCTGCAGTATCTGGATTTAATCCACATGTGAGTTAATACACTATACACTTAGCAGCAAAAATGCAGCTCGTCCACAAATCTGATTGCATCTAGCTTGCTTTTCCTGGGCTGTCTGCAAATGGGCCTAGGCCCTTTTCAAATCCAGAGAGCTGTGGTAATGCATCTAAAGCTATTTTTTTACTGGCGAAAACACCAGGGATGGGTTGCACCAATTCGTTTGTGTCCGTTAAGACCAGTCTGTAGAGTGGTCAGCTGCGCCAATCAAACTTAAGCCTAGTCTATGTCCATCTACGACTTTGACTATGGACATTGCCTTGCAGCCTATATACGTAGAATGCATTGCTACCACTCTCTCACCGTCTTGCTAATTTGTAGCTAATCATTTTGCAGTCAATTTGCTGCAACATTACAGAGCATTAAAGAAATAGAAAAGGCAACTTCACGGACATTGATAAGAAAATCAAAGGAGCTGTACAGCCAGCACAAAAAAATGCTGGGATGTGGATGTGGAACCATTCTAAACTTTGTGAAAGGCTGTCTATGACAAATTCTGATTTATTTGCCCCCTCTTGTAAATTTGGCAAATATAATACATGAAGTTCACCTGCAAGTTCTTAGTCCTGACTAGATAAGTATTTAGTGTCTCATCTTGAATATGAAGTGCTTGATTTAACAAATACTGCATATTATCACAAATCATTGCCACATAGACCTCATATCAGTCCATGCTTAGTGCGTCTGTGATGCACCCTCCCTCTTCCTGTTTTGGCATGCCGCCCTATGCCGACCACCCTCTCTGCTCTCTCTTCACATGCATAGCTAGGCTGGTGGGTGTAAAAATAGCTGGAGTGGGGAGGGGGTGTTGGTCAATGGTCAGAGAGTTGGAATTAGCAATGAGGAAGAGTTAGCTCTGTGCTGGCAGTAGTAACAGGACACAAGTCCAGTCAAGTGGTGCAGCAGGGACAGGAGTGCTGAGCCTGAGGCCAAAGTGAAGTGAGGTTTGGCTGGACTGAGGGGGTCCCCCCCCCGGACAGTAGCTTGTAAGGTTTTAAGGGGGAGGGTAAGTGGAAGCAAGCACAAGGAGTGGATTATCAGAGTGATTAGATGCACTCACTTAGATTCCTTTCCGCTCTGATGGGATAGACTTGTCAACCTTGCACCATGGGCAATGCAGCCATGTGTAAGGTGTGTGGCTCGGACAAGGGCCTGAGGACCACCGGGAGCCAGTCTAACCTGGACCAGAATGCTTTGCCAGACTACTACTGTGTGGAACATTTTCCTGTTCAGCCTCCACTGATGCTGGTAAGGGCCCCCACTGGCAGGTGCAGCAGACACTTTCAGGCAACTGGGGCACTCCTGAAGTGTTCTTTCTGAGGTATTTTAGGAGATTTTTACAGATGAGACGGTTGTAAGTAACCTTTTTTTAATGCAGAAACTTCAAAGCACTTGTAAGTCAGTGTCAGCTTATCCTCAGAGTTATTTTTATTCTGGTCGCAATCTGGATGACAGGACTGTTTTTTATCTGTCACTGACAAACTGCTCAACTTGCATGCATTCTGTTGTTTTTCACATATCTTTGCATTCAGCTGATACATTTTTCTGTTTTCAGTGAGGAAGCATGTCTGAACTGCTTCTGACCTCAGAATCAATACTGATTTGTGCCATGCAATAAGTATTAACAGGTATTGACAAATGGTACAGGTGTTTTGGGTTTGAGTTGTGAGAGGAGCTTGAGTGTGTGTACTAGTGTGTGACAGTGGGTGGGTTGTTGTAACCTCTCCTCTCCCTTTAAAGGCCAGTGTGACATTTTTGTTCCTAAAGTATCCCAGCACAGCAGCATGTGGACTCTTGTGGCTAATTTGAAAAGCGATGTAATGACTTTAGCAACATGCTGCTGCTGCTGCTGCTGCTGCTGCTGCTGCTGCTGCTGCTGCTGCTGCTGCTTCTGGGAAGACAATGTGAAAAAAACAACAAAAACACTCATTTAGCCTGGTGCTTAGTCTTAATGTGTGGCTCTTCAGAGAGCAAAAATATATGCCAGTGGGATAGTCATAATTTGTTTGTTTCTAAATGGCAGTGCTTGACCTGCCTCAGTGCCTTATTTTAAGATATTGGATCTTGTATCTTCAAACTATCACAAACTATTTAGCAGTAGACTTGGAGTATCTTTCAGCTTTAGATTTACTGTCATATCCCATTCCACTGACTTGAACTGAAAAAGACCTAAAAAGTTATGGTTTATATTTTACCTGGTGCAACTCAGCAGCTGGCACAGGAGGGTCCAGACTGCTGTAATTGGCCTGTGTGTAGGAGGAGGAGGCAGTGACCTGACAGCCTCCAGTAACCTCTGGCGGCACAGGTTCCAGCTGAGCTTCTATTATCTGGTGGGATGAAAGAGAGAGGATGAGAGGAAAAGACCCAGACAAAAGTCAGTGAAACAGCAAAGTAGTGAGACAGATAAAGCTGGACGTCATTACAACAGTCAGACTGTCTCTCTGTGTGAATGTTTGCATGTGTGTGTGGAAGTCAGACATATTGACCCTTTTAGTTTTCTGACTTGTGCTCAGCACACTTGTAGTGGACCAGCAGACCAACCTAAAGACGGTGTCATCCATGGAGCAGCTCTGCTAAGACTAGAAACAGGCAGGAGTTTGACTGAAGCATTCTAGTAAAACAACCTCAATCCAGACTGTGTTTGGTTTTTGTGCTAAACTTTCAGTGGAGACCACTGTTCATTTCCTGATTCCAAACAGCAGTGACCTCAATCACTCCCAGACCCTAACTGCTCCTAGAAAACACTTGACTTTCAGGGCAGTTCACAAGCTGCTGAGCTAAGGACCGCTTCGGGGTATACCATTCGTAAAACATACCCCAGTTCTCAGTCCCATGTCTCTGTGCTAATGGTCACTTTTGCTGTACCAGCTTGTGAAATCAGCTGAGCTTTTATTACATTTTGGATTGCTACCAAATCACTCTTTCCTGAATCATTATTGTGCAGCTCATGTTGTGCTGTGACAGTAAGCCCTTCCATCTTCTTTAAGGACACATCCCACCCACCTCCTGTTTTAGACATGGTCTATTCTGGAAGCTCTCTGTCCTGACCTATGACACTTGACCCACTCTCACACTGATTTAGTGTCATGTGCAGCTTTACAGTGTCTGTCATTTCCTCCTAATTATGAGTTATAGCAGGTATGGGTATGTTTAGTGGGACATTCTAAGAAAAACATGCTGCAGCTGTAGTTTGATTTTATTCAAGCACCATAAACGGAGGTAGACAATATAATGTGTTTTTTTTTACTTTAAATATCTGCAAGATGCATTTTAGAGTTTAAAAATCTTATCATAGGTCAGATCGTGCAATTGTCATTGTCATCTGTTCCCTGTCAGAATACTGTGACAGATATTATCTTAAATAAGATAGGAATGTGTTCCTTACATTCTTACATAATGTACTGTATATGTATGAACTCTCAGTAGTATATGATGCATTGAGCAGTACTGGATGCTCCCCCGGCCATATGCATTTATACCTTTATTTGTCTGAAACAAATAGTCCCCAGGTCCTGCCCTGCAGGCTAAGAGGTCCACAGGGATTGCTCTAATTGGCTGAAAACAGCCCAGGGCCATTGCCAAGTGGTCTTCCAAGACTGGATATCACTGTTTGCAGATCAGTTGATCTTGATCATGATGGTAATGAAGGGAATGGGAATGCAAGGAAGGCGAAGGTGGCGTATATATCAAGTCCTACAGTTCCAGTTCTGTCAGCTTGAGGACAATGAATTAGATTGGGCTATTTATACTCTGCATGAATGATATTATGTGATTATATCATTACTATGAAAACCGAGAGAGCAACATTTTGTTAGGCTAAATGTGGAGTTTTGGTTGCTGTATTGATACTGGTTGCATTGATTGAAGTGCTGCTGTAATCTCAAAACAGTGTGCTCTTGAACCAGTGTGTGCAAGGCAACCCGAAGGAGCTTTTAATATCAGAAACACACACACAAATAGAGCCAGCACCAATGGGAGAAGTGCAGTTGCTAGTAAACACAGATACTGTTATTCTGTCCCGACAGCTAGGAATAGAATGTGCTCCTTCAGTCAAATAAACAAGACAGACACAGCTGCAACTTATGTGTGTGTTTGTGTACATGTGGTCTTACTCTTCTTCTTATATGGGCCAAATGTCCGTGGAGTTTTCAATGGTACTGTGTTTTGTTTTTGGTTATGTTCATGGTAAGGGTAAGCCTCCAGAAAATGAATGTAAGTCTATGTAAAGTGAGGAAAAAACGACTGTGTGTGTGTGTGTGTTATTTTGTAAGTGTCCACATAATTTGTCACTTTGTGCAAAAGGCTCTCAAAATGATATCTGACATCTGCATTGCCCGAGGCAATAAGTAAATGCGATTTTGTCTTTCAGAAGAGTCTGATTGCACTCACTAACATTCCCAAGTGCGCGCACACACACACACACACGAACACACACACGTGAAAGATACAGGATGCTATAGCGTCCCACTGTGTTGATAGACAGTTCTAAAGGAAGCATGTTTTCTCTGCTTACTTTGCTCGCTCTGCTGACAGACAGAAAGCCTTGTTGTCATGGTTACCTCTAGAGAGGGCAGTGCTCCTGGTAACTGGGAGGGGCAGGGATGCTCCCAGCCCGGGCACTGGTGTCTCACAGTGAGTGTGTGGGTGTGGGTGTGGGGGACTGGTCTGCATTATGGATGGAGCTCCTTGCACTCCGCAGATAAAGACAGTGACTTTGTAAATGAATGTTTGATGTAATGTGTTGGTGGAAGAGCTTGAGGACTGTGCTTTGTCACGCTTGGCAGGCTTGATTGAGCCATGAAGTAACGTGTCTAGACATAAGGTGGACCAGAAGCAGGAACAGATTATGATAGAAGGGATACAATATGTTTGTATATTATAGATACATATGATGCAGTGAGTGTTGATGAGGATTTTTTTTTTCATTTTACTTCACCACCTTCCTCCATTCTGCAGTGTATTTTCTAACAGTGTGAAAGAAGCAGAAAGGCAGTGACCTTCATACTTGACTAAAATTCCTTTATACACTTTTATTTTTTTATTTCTGTCCCTATTAATTGCAGAATTGCCCCAAACATGACCTTCGTGTAACTGCAGGCCTTTCAAATCAGTTTTTCTGATTTGCACAGCACATTCAAAACATTTCCCCATCAAAGAGAGTGACAAACGAACTAAGCTCCTTATAAGCAGGAGTTATGAAAGTATTCTGTAGGAAGCTGGCTCCCTTTCTCTGCAATGTTAAGCGTTTTCCATTAAAAAGACCCACTTGCCTGAGAGTCCTGTTGGTCTAAGTGTCACTATAGCAACGCGCCAGTCTTAGGATGATGATTAGGGCAAGGTCTTGCATAATGTGACTCGGCAGCTCTGACGAGAATGTGAGGATATTATCAGACAGGCTTGATTGTGCTAACGGCAGTGCTGCCAGAAAACAGTGCAAACCCCGTATAAACATGGATGAGACTGTATGAAAAGGCTTTCAGGTATTTTCTGTTTTATTGTGAATGAGAATGCTTGTTTTCTCAGTCTTTGTAAATGAAATCCACTACAAGCTAGACGAACCCTCGGAGAGCGCAGACATTCACCAATGCCAATAGTTGACTCTTCTGATACACAAATCTGCAAGCACAACCACCATATATGTGTGGATATACCTCCAAACCACTGATCAGTACTCTCTCAACATATCCTATTGACTACCAGGAAAAAAATATTGTCCAATCCCCAATTCAATCTTGCTGTAAGCTAATTAGAATACTGAAAACATTTTTTTTTTTTTTAAGAACACTTTTAAAAAACTTAAATACTGTGCTAAAATACAGTTAAAATAATTCAGACAATGTTTTAATGTGTTGTTAAGAGACTTATCTAAAATAAACCAACAACATTTCAAGCCAAAATTTGCTCAATAAAAAGAATTATGCACTTTTCCTCTTCCCATAAAATGCGCTTGCACTGATGGACGCCATTTTCCTTAATGAGAAAGAGAAAGGTCCCAAAGCCCCACCTCTTCACATTTGGTATCATTGAGAAGCCCTAAATGTTCTCTGTGGATAGCAAAAGAGTTAATTCAGTAGTATACAGTGGGTGAGAGATATTCAGGTTTACAAATGTCCACAGAGGACAAATTTGAACTACTGGTAGTCAGGAGGATATGGTTGTGCCTAGCCGAAGCCCGATCCTCTCAGCTATGCATTTATTATGCACTTGTAAAGTGGAAATATTTCACATACTTAACGTCCATTTGTGAAAAACAGAAGTTATTTTTCGATCCATTCCAAAATTTAATGGCTGATCCCATGTTACACCCTATAGTCTTTCTGTAATCCTGCGGACAAACAAGCCAACAAACTGCACTGAAAACATAGCCTACTTGACAGATGTAATAAAACAAGAACTAAATGAAATTAGAAAGATGACATTTTAAAAAAGCTAAATACAGTAAATACCTTAGAATACATGACTGTGGAAGTGAATGGTGCTAATATTTGTGTGAAGAAGAAACTCCTCTGGCAGCCATGATATGTGAACTATAGGTTTATAGATACACTGTGGGTAAGAATAAATGCCATATGCTATATGTTATGGTATAATAATGTGCAATATATGTAAACTATATGTAGAACTTTAAATTTACTTTCACTTTAAAGCTGCAGGAGGTAAGATGGAGAAGAGAGCAGACTTAGCCTGAAAATATGAACCAACACAAGTTTCGTCACTCCCCCTCCCTCTCTGCTGCACTCATGCCCTGCCTCCAAGCCCCTCCTCCCTGCGGTGTCTGCGCGGCCACCGTGACAACCAGTAACATTAGCCTTAGCATCGGAAACAAGCTAACTCTGCCCAGCCGCTACATCACAGTTGCTAACATACCGTATGCGCTGCAGAGTGTTACTGTAACAATCACCATATTAGCTTTATGTTTATTTGTTGTCTTAGCTGTATATGCTGTTGTTGGCAGCAGCAGTATGGGCAGTTTCTCCTTTGAAGGTGGCTGTTGCTCAGCCATAACTTTCACTAGCCTCCTGACGCCGCTCACAGAGCTGACTGAGCGGCAGCCGCCAGAATGAGCGGAGGGAGGGGGCGGTTCGCAGCATGTGTGAGTAGTGATTGACAGATGTCAGACACTCCCTCAGACGCTCCTCTGGCTCTGATTGGTTGATTTGTGTCGGGTGCGGTGGATTCTTGCAAATCTCAGTAGGAGCAGTAGGTGGGACCAATGGAGCTGTTTTCTTTTTTTTTCCACAGATTACATGTTTCATGTACTGCTGTCTGGGCATAAGTTTTAGCAAATATGACAAAAAATTACATTTATGCAAGTTACCTACTGCAGCTTTAATTACTGCCCGATTAAATAGTTAAATAGTTCCTCTATAGGAAATTGAAGGAAAATATGGCCCTGTAAAATAAACTTGATGTTAAGCTAAATGGTCACGCTCTGGTCAATCTAAGGTGCAGCACACATCAGATGTATCACACCAATTTATGTGCATCAGTTCACAAACTTCATACTTTGTCAAGGGTATAGTACTTGGCATGTGCCAAACATGGGACCAGATGTGATAAAATGTTAGCTTTTCTGAAGAGTTGATGCAGGAAATACAGCCGTGGCACATCCTGACAGCTGACCCACTACAACTGTAGTGTACGCCAAGGTGCTGCCAGTCTTTCTTCCCCTTTAGAGTTGTGTCTTGTGTCATTTTGGTTCAAGGGATCAGACCCTTCAGTGTGATCAGTCCATCAAAGCACTCTGACATTTTGGGAAATCCTTGTTTGATGTCGCCAAATCAGACAAAATGACTGATATTAGATTTATATCTTTCTTAGATCATTCTCCAAAGTACCAGCAAGGACAGGTTTCAAAATGTTGCTTGTATAGAATTGCACCTTCCGTCTCCAGCAGCCTTCACGTCTCTGCAGCTTGACTTTTCTAGTGTATCGGTACGATCTGTGAACTGTGTAGTTAGTGGACTAAAACATGGACAAACGTCAATATGTTCTTTTGAGGTGATGGTGACGATGTTGCAGAAAGCCCCAGCAGCTGTGAGTCTGAGTGATGCAGTGCAGTTCTCTGCAGCAACCACACAGCAACTGACTGCAGGTCAGCCAGAAACAGCAGACCAGGACTGTTTGTATGTGTGTGAAGTAGACATCAGTGCTGCAGTGTCGCTGTTCGTTTTATGCATATACATATATCGGTGCTGCATTCTTTCCTCTGATGTGTGCATTGTGTATGAGGACATATCAGCAGGGTGATGCTGGAGGTGACTGAGACTGGGACAGACTATGACGAAGGAAAAGACAAACCAAACTCCCAATTAAAAAGCTTACTATGAAAATTTCAGGCAAAATATGACCTTGACAGCTAATGAGAGGCCGTTCCTCCACTAGAAAAGAAACAGAACATCTGCTGAAGTGTCCATGAGCAAGTCTCTAACACCCTCCAGTGTGGTACTACATTATTTTTGCATCTGACCTTTGACCTCCCTGTAGATGGAGTAACACAGTTTGAATGCGGTAAAAGTATGCATCACACAGTGTTTTTCCACAGGAGGCGCAGCGAGCTGGGAGCTTTGAACGAGCTGTGTGTGAGCCAGGATTTAGCTTTAGTGAAGGCACCAAGAGGAAAATGCTGAATCATTCTGCCTCCTTACAGTGTTGGTCTCTTTCCAACTGCAGCATCCAAAGGCAGTCAGGGGACACGTCCTTCCCAAACCACAGACATGCACATTATTGTGCACAAAGGAAAAGAATTATGGTTGCGCAATTATTGTTGATTTATTGTGAGATTCTGCTCAATTCCAATTTAGACATTTAAGAACTTTTCCTTAATAGAAAACTCGAACACATTGATTCCATCCTATGTCTGCATGTCCATCCATTCTTGTGAAGGTGACATTTACTTGGACTTAAAGATGAACTGATTAGATTTTAGTGGTGAAACGTCAAGGTCACTGTGAGCTCAGTTGGTGACTCGGCTGAGTGGTGGAGGCATACAACCACATGGTAATTCTAGTTTTCATATAACAGACAGTTCACAGTACATTTTACCATCTGCACTGAAAACCATTAAAATCAAGCAGTTCATCAGTACAAGAACGTTCCAATCAATCACTGCATGCCAGCAAAATCAGTGTGTCTTAGCTCAGTGACTGCAGGTCTGAGGGTCTATCAGCCCTTTTCACAAGCTAAATTTAAAAAGATGCTTTTAGCTGTATTGCAGTGGTGATGAAAGAGGTGCTTTATGCTTTACTTTTTAATCCTTTTCTGCTCATACAGATTATGAAGTGGTTGCATTAATATTTGTCTGGGACTAGGTTGTAACAAGGTATGAAGTGTGACGGTATCATTTCATGAACTGCACTGACTTATGGGAAAAAGGTTCAGGTTGTGTGTGCAGATTTTTTTGCAAAGCTTGTTCCTGTGGAAATCAAGTTGTTGGTGCTTCTGCATGTGTTTCAAACGAGATGTTGCTTGAAAGGCAGTGACACTATGCCCAGTATTAGGTCAAAGTGTTTCACTCCATGTTACCAAAATGACTCATTAATATTTAAAAGCTATTAAACAGGGATTGATTTGAGAAAGAATGGCTGAATTTCTCCATTAACATTCTGTCTGACAGCCAATGACAAAATGTATAAACGTTGATTGGACTTTATGTGGATTATTTCTGAAAATGCATTTCTTCTGTGTCTCTTCCAGTCGGACAGTAACACCAGTTTCCTGCGAGCGGCGAGGGCAGGGAACATCGACAAAGTTTTGGAATATCTGAAAGGGGGAGTGGACATCAGCACCTGCAATCAGGTAGGAGACGGAGAACGGAACATCTTTCATAACATCCATTCACACTCACACACTCCCTGGCACTGCACAATTTGGACAAAAATGTTGGTGTATTTTGTTGGAAGTGTGTGAAAACATTGCAGAAGAAGCGTAAAACAGTAACAATTGCCAACAAAATTTCATTTCAATAAGAAATAACACTTTGATCAAACTTTAAAATTAGCATGTTGAGTCTACTCAGTTGACCTTTTTCATGGCACGGATTTTGACCTATCAAAGCAGAACAAATGTTTGTGTAAATAATATTGTTAATGATGGCTGCTGCATTTCATCTAGTGCATGCTCTGGTTTGGTCTCCACCAGTTCCTGAGGAAAACATCTGGTTATATTTAGTTGCTAAATCTTCTACTATGCTCACCAACTAGTCACTAATGCTGTATGTCTGTTCGTTGCTGAGCAAGGAAACTAAAAGGAAGGACGGGCTGTTTCTAAATTGTAGTATCAAAAAGTGATTATCGGCATACTTTACAGGCCTCATGGCGAGTCAAATTAAAATGTTCACCATGGTGAATTAAACAAAAACTTGCAAGTGAAATGTTCCTTGAAAATAATGAGTTATATTGCTCCAAACATCAGAAAAGAATGCATCATAATTATGACTGAATCAGTCTCTGCTGTGATAAAATGAACACCTGGGCTTTGATCCCATTTGTCTCATCTACATCCACATCAAGAACTGTAGATTACATAATGTTAGCTAATGGGCTCAGAGTTAATTTATTTAGGGTATTCTCACAGTTAAGATAACTTACTTGTCTAATGGTAACCTCAGTCACTTACGCACAAGAAACTCTGGTCCATTATAAATCAAGCATAACCTCAACATAAGTTGCATGCAAGTGAATTATTCAATTAATGTACACATCAGATGAAATGTATCTTGAAGACTCATTAAACATTAGCTAAATGACAGCACCATAATACCAGTGCCTCCATCACCCATCTGATATGCTGTGAAACTGAGAGGGAGGAGATGAAGCAGTGACGTAATGACCATTCTTTTGTGTATAGCTTCCTCGGTGCTGGGCTGGTAGTGTACAGTGGATTTATCAGAGCTTTTCACTGGAAACACCTCCTTCTGGAAATTATGTTAGTGAGAGTAAAGTTTATAGTCTGATATACCAAAGAAATGAGATCATTATTATGGGATTGTCAGTACAAGCGACATCTTTCACATTACTCATAGTCATATTTTGATATTAAAAATGATCCTGATAATGCAGCTTTTAACTTAACTGTGAAGTGAGTTCAATGATTCTTGCTGCATGTTTAGCCTACAATCCACAGAATGTATTATTCTAAGTGCTAAAGTGCTCATGCTGTCCACCACACACATTTTGTATTATTATCATGTGAAAATAGCTCTACATGCCTGTAGGGAAGAGGACTGTGTTTGATCAGGAAGAGGTTTCTTTATTTAGGCCTAGTCATTATCTAGTCTCCTCTAAGCCCATTAGTCGTCCAGCCATGGCGGGGGGCGATGAAACCTGATAGGTTGTAAACAGTCTTGTCCTGGCAACAGTCATAATGACCAGCCCAGTAAACAAAAGTCACATGAGTGGAAATCTATGATATGCTGGTGGCTCTGTGGTGTGTGGAGGCTTTTTTATCAGCTGTGTGGTAGGAATGATGTTGGCACCGATGCCTTGTGCCCTTGAAGATATTTTGGGCTCTTGTGCTTGTGTTGTGTATGTGTTTCTCACAAGTTTTTCTGTCACGTAAACTTTGTGTAAATGTGTAAATGTCACATGTCAAAGTAGCATCAAGTAGCATGAATTGGCGGCATGGTGGCGCAGCAGGTAGTGCGCATGCCTCACAGCAAGAAGGTCGACGGTTCGATCCCCGGGTTGGGTGGGAACCTTTCTGTGCGAAGCTTGCATGTTCTTCCCGTGCATGCGTGGGTTTTTACCAGGCACTCTGGCTTCCTCCCACAGACCAAAAACATGCTCATTATGTTAATTGGTTACTCTAAGATTGCCCTTAGGTGTGAGTGTGAGCGTGAATGTTTGTATGTCTCTATATGTTGCCCTGCGATCGACTGGCGACCGGTCCAGGGTGTACCCTGCCTCTCGCCTGTCAACAGCTGGGATAGGCTCCAGCCCCCCGCAACCCTGAAAGGGATAGGCGGGTATAGAAGATGAATGAATGAATGAATGGTTTTGAATTACTTTTTTTCTATTTAGCTAATTCCCTATTTTACATTGAATTAATCAATTTTTGACATTTGCATGAAGATACCTGAGGACAAGGATGGGAAATTTCATTTGTGTGTGATAATGGGCCTTTGACAGCCAATAATTATCCATTTATTTTGTTTGAACCTTCTAGTAGCAGATATTTACACCTTGCTACATATCCTTGACCAGGTTTTGACATTTGAACAGTATATGCTTCCTGCATTGGCCTAGTTGAGAGGGTTGACAAGGGTCCTTATGACTTGAATTCTGTCATCTGCAAAGATTCATAGATGATTTTGGAAAAGACAAAAAAATCTTCTACACATCCATTACTTTTTACCTTGAGGCTGTTGCTGGACCTAACATCCACCTAAGCACAAAGACACATGACATGTAAATATATGGCACCGCAGAAGTGGACTTTACTGTGCTTTGACATTGTCATTTCTGTGGAACAAAAAATGGTGTGTTCACTCACCACATTTTTCAAAATGCTACCATGTACAGTACACTTAAATGCTCAGTGACCAGTTTTGTGGTGGATATATGAAAAATTGGGCTTTTTAACACTAAATGCCCGCCTCTTTACATAGAGAAGGTAGACAGGTCATTAAAGAGATTGTTGATGTTTGACCATGACAAAACCTTTTTGTCACACACACACACACACACACACACACACACACACTACAACATCAGTCAAAACGTACAGCTATAGTCAGCGTCCATTGAACCCAAATGACTCCATTACTGAGATGGAGTGTTCGTGTCATGTCTGACTAGTGAGTAGTAAATGCTTTCTGATAGACAGGGGACTTTCCTGTCTCACTGCTCATAATAATATTTCCAGTGCCTATGGATAGAGGCTGTCATATGCTGCGCAGATTGTAAAGCCCCTTTAGATGAATTTGTGATTTGTGATGTTGGGTTGTATGTTAAAAAAACTGACTCTAGAGCATTTACCCTCTGTATTTTGATCACATCACCACAGTTCCACAACTGCTGACACCTTCAGTTCCCATTCACTGCCCATGTGCTGCTGGTGAAAGATTTGGAAAGGCTTGTAATTAGACCAAGATATAAGCTCATTTTGTTCTATTGCCATGATCAAGAATGAACTTTAACAGTCACATATTTTTCACTGTACAGGCTCCCACAGCTCTCAGTGTTTTACGGTTGCTAAGCTCATTGTTTTAATTTTCTGGCCCAAAAAATTCCACTCTTAATAATGTCTCTTCCATTACCAGTTAACTGTTTTCAGCAAAAAAAAAAAAAAAAAAAAAATGAATGAATGAATTTTAAGCTCTGAAAACCCACTGTGTACAATACCTGCACCAAACAGCAGACACAGTTAGCAACTAGCTGCTGAATAGGCATTTGCTATAGGCAGCATGTTAGCTACAGTGTTATTCAATAATACAACGATAATACAACAGATGTTTTTTTTCTGGCCCCAAGTGGCCAAACAAATCTAATGCAGCTTTAAAACCATAAATCTTAACTGCAAAGCTTAAATACATTAACATTTACTGTGTATGCTATTAGCTATTGCATGCTAGATAATGGTGCAGTAGCTTAGCCAGCTAACCAAGAGGCCTGATAGTGAATTTTCCATGGAGGGAATGATGGAAATGAAAAGGTCAGTTAGGGAGAACAGAGTTTAGATTACATAACATTACATTTATTATCAACAGGCTAATTGTTGATAATCCTTACCATTTCCATGAAAAGTGTTGTGAAAGAGACTTTGAACTTGACCTGAGTGATAAATGGGCATCTGTGTTTTATTGTTTTTATAGCTCAATATCATACTGTACTAATGAGGTAGTATTTACTCTAATGAAGCACCTCACTCCCCTGAGACAACAGCAGCACTGCTAAATGAGGTTTTCACCACATCCCATTTGCATTGCTTTAAAATTGCTAGTGTAATAGATCTAACAGATAATTGGGAATTGTCTCCTAAGTGATTGTGTTCATGTGGGCTGACAGAATGAGGTAACAGATATTATGAATGGAGCAGTGGGTGGACAGGGCATGGTACTTGATAAAGAGGTTAGTGGTTTCTTGGAGGTGAATGCAGTTCATGGGGGAGGGGGTCTTGAAAGATGAATAAGGCCGCTGACAGTTATGACAGCACTGGAGGTTGTTCATTTATATGTTGCAGTCATTTATGTTCCATTTAAAAGAAAGAAAAAACATAAAACACATAATGATTTTGTGAACATTAATTAGAAATTGTGAGTCAAATGGAGGACATTTGAGATATTGGATATACTCATAGATATTCTATGTGAGGGTGATTAAAGTCCCTCCTGACCACATGGGAATATGGAGTTGAAATAACTTTTGTCATCCAACTTCCTCTGTCTGTTGATGTCCTTTGGGTCAGAAGACTCAGGAACTCATTCATCTCTGCAGCCTCATAGCTTCATAGCTGAAAAATAGCTGTCTGGTCTTTCAGGGGAGAAAAGTGACAGGTGCTGCTTCAAACAGACTGCTGGATGCTTATTCTGAGATGAAGAGCTGTGCTTAACCGACACTGAGAAGTGTTTTTGATTAAGTTATTAGAATGTGACTTTTATCTTTTCAGATCACAGGTGATGAGTTTTTGTGGCCCTTTGGCTGCCACTGTTTTTCATTCAAAGGTTGCTAGCTACCAATGTGAGAAGATACCGTCCCCATTTTTAGTCCAGTGTGTTGATGTGCAACTAAAAGCTGTGGGTACTGCTTGGGTTGGGGTTAGGGTCAGACAGGCACATGCCCATGCATCACTCAGATCTTCACACCCTTACTTTCCACCTTGGAAGTGTTGGCATTGGGTGTAAATCACACTGGCTAAGTGCTGGGTGATATGAGGCCATTAGGAGGCAGTCAGGTGCATGAATATGTCAGCTGATCCAAAAACAGCAGGACTAAGCTGGAATACATATTCTGCTCTGCTACTGAACAGATGCCAGCTATGGAATATCTCAGGGCAATGAAAACTGAAGCGTAGTCAGATGATTCTAGGGCATTCATTCTCTTTGGGATCCCACAGGGAGCCTCTGTAGGGGCCCAAGGACTCCAGTGGGACCATCAGCCTTAGGGGGCTGCGTGATGAACATCAGTTTGACAGTCACGGAGGAAATTACTTATCGACTCAGCGGCTCTTTTTATACTGCAGTCTAATGCTTGTGCTGCTGAAAGGGTTATTGAATCAGTGCTGGGTCACTTGGAAAAGGAGAGGGGGAAACTGGGGGAACAGTTAAACCTATTTACCTCTATTCCTTTGCTTAAAGATGTGAAAGAAAACAGAAGGTTGTTAATGGAAGGTGAAAGGTGTTGCTCATCTCAACAACCCCACAGAAAACTATCACCCATCTGTGAAGTTCCTATCAGCTCTACAGACCCTCTGGGCCCCTTGTAGCCCATTGTTTTACTGCCTCTATTCTATTCTCTTTGACCTTGTTTTTAGCAGCTCCAAAAATGTTTAAAGGTTTAATAAATCCACTACGCAATACCTACCTGGAACCAAACACCAGACGGACAAAGTTAACAACTATCTACACAAGAAACTGGAACAATTAGCAGCTAAAGAGACAGGTATGTTTCCTCTGGAGTTGGTAGGAACCAAAACAGAGCTGAAAGAAGGGTTGAATATTTAGCTTGCACTCATCAGATGCACAGACTCATAACAAAAAACAAGGTTGTTCCATCTGTTTTGAATGAGTAAATAGGCAAGTGTTTGCTAGCTTTACCATAATACTTCAATTTATTTATTAGCTGCTGCTTGCTAATGGCTCAAGAACTAGAGAGAGCAAGCAATGCTAGGATGTGAGGTTTGCTAAAATAAGCTAATAAGGTGATAATAGGTCAAATATTTGTTTTCAGATTTTTCAGCTGCCCAAAGTAGCAAAAAATTATAATTATTATACAGCTTTAAAATATTTTCTGAACCTTTTGAGCGCTTAACATTTGTGTGGCAATCTCTCACTTTGTGTGAGTCAGATCTCAGCCGAGCAAGCCCGCCCACCTCCTCCCTGCCAACCAAGAAGCACATGACACTCAAGTGTCCAATACAGATATTAATAGAGGTCATGACTGATTTATAACTTGAAATTTCAAACACCACTACTGTGAACTACTGTGCATGTCAAGTTAAGGAGAAGTCATTTGTTAGTATTATTGCCATTTGAAACACACCAAATCTTAACATGAAAAGCTTCTGCATGTTTTTTTTAAATGTGCTTCTGGTTCATGAGGTATTTTAGAATCAATCCAAAATATTTATGAATTTTCTCAGCCATCACCAATCAATATCAAAAACAACAATATTTGAAAGGAATGGATCAACACAAAACCTTACAAGTTGTAGACTGACTAATAAGATGTTCGCTTGACCTACACACACACACACATGCACACACAAACACACGCACACACTCTCACACAGCTATTTATACCTTCATACCCAGGACTGGCTCTGTTCCACAACAGCATAACATGGCAGAACATCTAACCCATCTTTGATAGCTAGCTCTGATATGTCAGTCAGTCCCTCCACATGTAAGAGTGAAGTACTGCTGTTCACATGTTTAAAAGACTGAAACAGAGAAAGAAAGACGGGCTCAGTTAGCTATGGACCTGGAGGAGGTAATCCCTTCTCTTTCCATTTGGATCTGTCCTCCGTCTTTGTTGACTTTGGGTTGTTGGATGTTGGACCTGACCTGTCCTCCCTCGTCTTTTTCCAGAATGGTCTTAATGCACTACACCTGGCAGCCAAGGAGGGCCATGTGGATCTGGTCCAGGAGCTGCTGGATAGAGGTGCAGCTGTGGATTCAGCCACAAAGGTAGGTTATATCAGCTCTATGTCTGTGAAGATTCTCATTCATGCTGGTCATGGTACTTCTAAGTGCTTCCAAAAGGCAACTGGACTTGTTTTGTGGTTCTAAAAGACGTTTTGCCTCTTATCCAAAAGGCTATATATCAGCTTTCCACTTTCTAACATCAATTCCTGAAAAGAAGGACCTGGAAACTCATTGTGGGGAAGCTGTCCACACAGTACACAATCATTTCTACTGTGTTCAGAAACTATATTTGCAATAACCAGAGGGTTCCTACCTCAATATGACAATCTACAACTATCTGTAAGTGATAGGTTTGAACAGTGTACTTCATTTTTATTTGACTTGCTGATGCTTTCCAACTTGGAGACATCACTTAAAAATCTAATGGTGATATCGTCACTTTCAAAGCCTGTTCATCCACATGTCCTCATAAAGTACATGCTACTGGAAGCTTAGTCACTTAGTAAATTTGTGAAGAGGCTCATGGCAGAATGACAGCTCACTAGACACTTGTTTTGTTTTGGGTTTTTTGCTTAATTTGTCATCTGAATAGTAATATCATTCTCAATGTCCTGCTGCCATGCATGCATTGAATTCTGTAGTGCTAAACATGACTCAGTATTTCAGTGTTAAAGTTCATCATATATTCTATCAGGCAAGTTTATTAAGATTGCCAATAATAACTACACGGCTAGTTGGCAGCTTCTTTAGCTGGCATGCCAACTTCTAACACACTAGACAGCCAGGAACAGGCTTAAGCTAGTCAGCCACGGTGACTGTGCCTGAAAATCACTTCCTAAGTGTTCAGTGTATTCACTGTATTGCTCTCAAATATTCCACTAATGGAATGAAAAAAGTAGCGTCTCAGGCATGTGCACCACTTTATGCTAACAATCCCACAGTGCAATGCATCCCATTTGATGTATGCAAAAATCAGAGTTGTGCTACACTTACGTAGTCACTCACTAGTGTCTGTTACACCGGGAGTGACTTTCAGTATGCAGCCAATAGAAGTTCAAGCTATCTGCCTTGCTCGCTGTCATTATGCAAGCTGTGTACTTCTGTTGCTACTGAACAGAGGGTTCACACGCATGTTTCTTGTACTACATAAGTTTGTGCAAACCATCCTCATTTTGTTGTTTATATTCAAGCAGTAAGTGTAGACTAAAGCGGATGGTGCAACACAGCTAACGCTAAAATATCTTCCTGTGTTTTAGACTCTCCGGCACTCTGTTCTCTCATAGGTCAGCACTGTCAAAGCAATTTGTTTTTTGGTCAAGAGTGTAAATTTGCTGCATTCATTTGCATTAAAGTTGACACAGATTACATCGTCCCCATAAAATAGCTGTCCTGACTGTTGTTATTCCATGGAAATGAACTGATTTCACTCTTTTAACTATCACTGTTGATTTTTTTATGCTAGTGTGTTCTAAGACCACGCTGAGTAGGTGCTTGTATAGTCATTTTATCTACATTTTAAGGACTTAGTTCTTGATCTTATTCACAGTGTTTGATGATGACGTTAGTCAAGGTTAGTGCCGTTCTAAGTAGTTGTTTTGGCCACACAACACATGTAAAACTGAGCACTAGAGAAATAAAAAGAAAAGTAACAGAAGAGGCTCAAAAGTAAAAGACAGAATTGAATATTTGGAAATGATTTAATGGGAAGAGGGGAGCTTGACCTCCTTTAAAGGATTAGTTCCAAGCTGACGTTTGTTTTTTGTTTTCAGTTCCAAGCATTGAGAAAAACAACTTTCTGCACTGAATTTAGTGTTGTGTGTTTGTGTAGAAAAGGAACTGAGAGAGTGGAGCATCAAAGGAAAGTGATACGGATAATGGAGTAGTAAAAATGGATTTCAGATGGTTAAGCTCCTCCTCCTGCAATCAGAGAAGGGCACAGCTCACTGCTTAGCATGTTTTCAGTGTTATTGTGACTGTAGTTGGTGTCACTCCAAAATGCAACTACATACTGCACAACAGATGCTTAACAGCAGAGCTAAAGAGCTCAGGCACAATGTTCCATAAAAAGTGTCAAATATCTGGTATAATTAACAGAAATATAAATTTCAATTATTATATTTAAAAAGCAGTCAAAGAAACAAAAGATGTCTTGCACTCTATGTAATTCACTCACATAAGAGTTACATATTTGTGACAAATTAAAGGAAAAAACAGAATAAATGAAGGGAGAAACAATATGGACAAGCTGAATACTCTTCAGTTGACAATCAGGCTTTGGTATTTCATTTTATTAGGATTTTAATACCGTCACATGACCACATGTTCATATGCCAAATACTCTCATGTCAAACATACAGATCTTCAGCAGGTATATGAGTCCAGATTTTATGTAGCTACAGTAAGCCTTGTTCTAAACCAACAGAGTTTCATTTTAACTGCTCAAGACATCACTCATTACAAGTGTGATATAGCTTTACTGACACAAAGGCATACTTTCTAATAGATATACAGATGTCACATATGTAACAGTGAAGTTTACATAGCGTTGAGTAACACTGCATTTTGAACATCCATGTCTACTAGCTAACAGTCTTATTCCTGCATTTGCTGATATTTGAACTCAACACTCGAACAAATACAACCATCCCTGCAGTGCTCCTTCAGCAGGTACGCCCCACAAATTCATGGACAGCGGACATCCAGCACACCAGCTGCAGACAGCCATACTCACAGCTACTATAGCTAACATCACAACAACAGCATATCTTTGCAAACTAGAGAGCTGAGAGCTGAATGGTTGCAGCCAAGTACTTTAACGTTACTTGATACACAAATGATGAGCAACACAAACATTATGTAAAAACATATTAAAATATTATTATGTAAAACATAGCAGCACTAATGTTAACCGCCTATCAAACATAAACAGAGCGACCTCTGCATCCGCCTTCATGCATTTCACCTCTTGGAGGTCTCGTCATTGTTGGAAAGCCTCATCAGTGTTAGGTTATGTTAACTTGTCTAGTGCGTGAGCACAAACGCCACCTGTTGCTGATTGGTTGAAATAGTGTTGTGTGGTTTGGGCTATTTGCAAGTTTTTATGTAAATACTTAAATAACTGTAAGTGAGTGCATACATGAGTAAGGTGAGGTGTCTGTATTACACCCAGAAGTATAAGAGACAAGCTATTTCCCTGTAGCAAACACAGTGTCAGGATATATAAGGATGATCAGAGAGGCATCAGACTATGTTGAATTCAATTATCTGAGAAACTTATGCAAGATTTTACTCTCACCATTAACTATGTATTGGTAATAGATCCATTAGCTTTTGCTTGGACAGAGGATTAAGACTAGGGCTAATCAATACTCAGCTGTACGTTACTGCAGAGCATCATTTCACAGCTGAAATGTTTGAAATTCACAGTTAACCTCTTTTAATGAGATTAGGTCATAAAGAAAATACTGGTATGAAGTGTGGCACCTTGTGCGTGTTATCTTGGTTTTTAGAAGGAAAGGCTTCTCCTCATTACCCTTTCATGTTTTCTGTTAATCCAGAAAGGAAACACAGCGCTTCACATATCTTCTCTAGCTGGTCAGGCTGATGTTGTGAAGATCCTGGTCAAACGAGGAGCTGACATCAACGCACAGTCTCAGGTGAGCCTCTGCACTCTGCTGCTGAAGTTGTTCAATCGTGCATCCTCTTGAAAGTCTGACAACATCTCGTATTACTCATCACTAACATGTGAGAGAGCCATGATTTAATTTTAGGTGGTTGCGTAAATACAGTTTATTGGTAACCCCTTTTATTTGCCTGTGTGCTGTAGAATGGATTCACTCCTCTGTACATGGCCGCCCAGGAGAATCACCTGGATGTGGTGCGATACCTGCTTGAGAATGGAGGCAACCAGAGCACTGCGACAGAGGTGAGAGGAGTGTGTGTGTGTGTGTGTGTGTGTGTGTGTGTGTGTGTGTGTGTGTGTGTGTGTGCGTGTGTGTGTGTATTTTAGATCACTACATTGGACTCTGCTATGTAACTGTCAAGTACTGAGCACAGAGCAGATATGAGACTGATGAAAGTGCCATTATGTTGCAGCTTATTTAAAATTTAGAAATTTGACCTGATGACGGTGCTAAATAAAAATACAGGTGCTCACCAAAGTGACTGCAATTCACCATTAGGGGAATGTGAATATCTGTACCAAATTTCAAGGCAATCCATCCAGGAGATGTTGAGACATTCCATTTTGTATGAAAAATGTCAACACCAAAGTAATGAGGACACATCGTCTGGGAAACATGATGTCTGCACGAGGATTTACGGCAATCTCTCCAGTATTTGTCAAGACATACAAAGTGGTTTGACCAAAGGGCCGACCCCAGAGCCCTGCTCCTGGCATGGCTAAAAAATGGGCTAATTTTCTGTAATTCCCCCTTTTATATGTTGAGATATTTCAATGGATGATTGAAAACTGAAAACTTGAGGAAGAGATGTGACTAATCCTCTTTGCCTTGTGTTTCTTCTACCTTCTCATCTCTGTCTTCCCTCATCCAGGATGGCTTCACCCCTCTCGCCATCGCCCTCCAACAGGGCCACAACCAGGTGGTCTCCATCTTACTGGAGAATGATACTAAAGGCAAGGTGCGCCTGCCTGCCTTGCACATTGCTGCCCGCAAGGACGACACCAAGTCAGCCGCCCTGCTCCTCCAAAATGACCACAATGCTGATGTCCAGTCGAAGGTATGCCCACTGTTTGACTCTGAAAGGTTGGCATGTGTGTGTGTCAACTTAATGTGGTGCTACAGTACATGTTTGTGCCAATGTGTCCAGTCTGGTTATGAGGACTTTTCCGAAGTCTATGAATTATATGAGCTGCAGTGGATTTGGCTAAGTAGGATCTGGTGCTATTTGAGGTACAGAATGCTGACGATAAAGTGGTGAAAACCAGTCTAGCTTTCTTTTAAATGTCAGTGATTGTAGCATTTCAACTCTGGGGTTCACCCATGGGACCTGTAAGAGTCTTTAGATGTAAAGACCTTGTTTACATCTGCTATTAAAATGTGACCTGTATCTGGATAAGTTATCCTGATAATCAACTGACAGCGCTGTTCTTATTATATCCTTTCTTCATAATCACTGGGTCTCATTTTTCTTGCTCATTATGCAAAATGGGAGAGTAGGTGGAAAGCAATAAACAATGCCATGGAAGGTGATGTTAAAGTCCAATTGTGTGGCTTCTTACATGTGGCCTGAGCTGTAGTTGTAGTAATGACATTACTGCCTGTGGTAATGATGTTAGTATGCTCACTGATGAGGTTTCTGCTTACAGAGATGATCTCTCAGCACACATAGCAAAGGCATTCCTAAATTGTCTTTACACCATTTTATGTGTGTCGCAAGGTATATTCAGACCTATACAGGCTGAAGATGGGTGGAAGCCCTGAAATGGTCAGTGGCAGTGTCACAGGATCAGGTGGCAACTGTAAGAAAAATAGACTACTATCATCAGCAAAGTGCATTGGTCTTTTGGCCAAATACTTGACCTGGGTTTGTCCTATCAAGCATCATCTTGTGGGTGTCCATCAAGAATAAGGCCAGATGTAGCTGGATGTTGCTGTAGTACTGCAAAATCTCTCAGGCAGGACCCTGAGCTGGAGGGTTGGTTCAACAAAGCCTGGGACTTTGACTTCAGCAGTTTTCATGCAGTCTCTTAACAGTCTAGAGGTGTTCAGTGAACTCTGAATCTTCAAGTTGAACTGACTGTACTGAATCATGTTACTGGCTGAATCAGCAGCCTATAGCAGAGCAGCTCTGAACCAGCAACAGAATGGACTTACTACTGAACTGCAGACAGTCAGAAGCAGCACCACACCTCACATTATGAAATCCTATCCAATCAGTATCACAACAAACAAAAGAGTGACAATGAATCGTTGAACTGAAGTGGACGAAGCAGTTTGAATTAGCTAAGTGATTTATAAACCTGTACAGTTGACATCATTTGTCAGTTGCTCTATACATAACCAGACAGTAACCATACAGGTGGCACATTAGAAAAAGCTCATATGAGTGTTGAGTTGGGTTATATATGGGTTGTTTTGGAAGGCAACAACATCAGAAAATTCCCTCTTATGTTACCCTCTAATTGATATCTTAAAAATACTACTTTGACACACTGCAGGTTACTATCACCGTCCGTCTCTGGCAAGTTCTGTCATCTCTGGACATGATCTGGCAGATTGGATGTTGTTGTATCACACTGTTGTGGCGTCAGTTATTATAAGTTTTTCCTTATCTAGGTAAAATATCCAGATACCAAGCACAGCAGGTGTAAAAAGGTTCCCTCAAAATATATATATATGTACATGTATGGTTTAGTGTGGGACAAAAGAGCACTAATTTGTCTTGATGTACTTCCCATGAAGCTGTAGACCTGTGTATAGTGTGTTTGTGTTTCCATCGGTCTATGCATCTGTCTGTTTCTCTCTTCCTCTCTTTCATCCAGTGTCTCTGTGCCTGCCATGTCACTCCTGGTCCTGCCACTAACTGGGTCTCTCCCTCTTTTTCCTTTCTCTCTTTAAATGCTACCTCTCTCACACTACTTCCCCCATCACCCCCTCCCACCTCGCTGCACCGGTGTCTAAGTGTAGCACTGTCCACTGCATGGAGTGTGCCACTGTCTGCAGGTTGTATGGTGGTGATATTTAAGGCTGCATGCAAACAAATGGGGGGTGGAGGTTGTGTTAAAGATTGCGTTTTGACCATCGACAGGGGAGGGGGGTTTAAGTGTCAATCCAGTATTAGTGGGAATTCACAGTTACCTGCTGATGTAGGAACACAATTTTTTCAAGATCATTTAAGTGACGTGGCTCGAGTGATGATGACTTACTGTACTTCTTGCCTTTTTATCAGACTTCATGAATGTTAGATATTGCTTCTATAGTAGCTACAGTATATTTCAACAAGGCACCAGTTATGTTGTTATGTAACAGAACACAGTGACAGCTGTATACGTACCGTATACGCATGCATTTAGTGTAATGCCATTTGTGGTTCAGCTGTTGTGATGCAGGCTTGCTCAATCCTGTATGAGTCATATGAAAGGTCCAGAGGAGAAAACGGCTATAAACGGCAACTTGCGCAGTCACACATTTACAGATAAAACACATATTGCTGCCACACACAGGACACAGTTCTAATCAGATACCTTGGGAAAGCAGTCCAGTGACAGTCTGCTTCCATGTGTGTTCACTAAAACAAGATTCTTATTAAAAAAAGCAACTTGGAGGGGTCAGAAAAACAAGAGGAAACACAGTCAGACAGGTTGTAAACAGACCTCCTGGTTAGCCAAACTTATTTGGAAGAGAAAATGATTTGATGTTGCTTCCAGCTTCAGATGTGATGAGTTCCAATGAGCATTTTTATTGTTCTTTAAAAATTCTATATCAATCAGTTGCACCCACAAATAAATGATGGATGGATCCATAATGAAAACAAACATTAGTTGAATCTCCACAGGACCTTAGGCTTTGATATATGACATATCACCTCTGTGTGAACTTGGCATCAGCTGCACATGACCCAAATAAGACAGCTTTGGGAAGTGACCCACCCCAGCCACGTCACTCGCCAGTCTAATATCTCAGCTGCCTCTGAGCCACTGTGCGTTGGACCACAGTGCAGTAATGTGTGAAATCAAGCTAACTGAAGTGATCTTTCCCTCCCTCATTCCTCCTGCTTCAGATGATGGTCAATAGGACTACTGAGGTATACACACGCTCCGTTAAATCTCCACAGATTCACTATACAGTCCCATCCCTTTTCTTTCCTTCCACCATTTTTTTTCACTTCCACAGCACTGCATGGTGTAAATAAAGAAACATTTGGTTCATTTCCCCACAGTTTCTGTTGGTTTGGTATATTAAGAAGTCAACATGCACGGCTGACACGAATGGCCAAGCTGCTGCCGTGTGTCCCGCGCTCAGGCACCGCACACAGTCTGCTTATCTTTGGTTTTTGGCTTTAGATGCTGTTTATTCATTCTCTGTTTGTATGCATTTCATTGTTTTTTTTTTTCCAGTTTAGAATTATTTTGTCACCGGCTCAGAAGGCCTCTTTTGTTTTTGTCATAGTGACCCTTAGGAACATCTCGAAACAATCATAACTTAGATGTACGGTTTATTGGTTTATTTTAAATGATTCCATTTTCCCCCTGCAAGGTTTGGATTTGATGAAGACTGTGCTTATGTATTTTAGTAACAGCTATGAATGTATATTGTCCACTAGTCTGGTTTGTAATTGTCTATGTTGTGTTGCATGATTTCTAGAAATGCACTATGAACTACTTACAGTAGTTTAAAATAGTATTGGTTAGTAATTGCAAATATTACAATATACTGCATTCAAGTATGGAAGTCTGGAACTGCCAAAATAAAAAAGAAATTATTTTCTCAAAATGAAATTCAATTTTCCATCAGTGTGCCCATCATATGTAATCAAATTGAAATTAAAATGATAAAAATCAGATTTTTGTTTGTATGTTTGAAGATGCATAAGTACTGCCAAAATACACTGTCTGACATGGAGTGAACGGAAAATTATTTGTAAATAGAATTTGCATTTTACTTGTCATTTTGGCAATAATTATGCATTTTAAAATGTGATTTTTTTTTTTTTTTAATGTGCACACAAATGGAAAATTAGAATTGATTAACTGATTTTATTGTAATGGTGGTAGTCCTGGTCGTCTATACTTAACAGCTTCCTGATTAAGTATTTCAAAAGCATGTTTTTCTATAAAAGACTATAAATTACTGCCATATAACTTTTACTCTTAAGCAAACGATGCAAATCAATAATGGCATGGGAAGCTTGGAAAGTTTTAAACATGACCTGCTTGGCCAGAGACTTGGTATAGCATGTTGCATCCACGCTACCTTAATTTGCACCATTATAAGGTTTTGAATGTGTAAAGTTTTTAAACCATCACGTTAGTCACTGTATTCTTCACACTTTTGTAAACAACTTTTTCACATTAAATCGGACCACACTTACAGAATGGCAAGGTAAGGCAAGAATTTCACAACTACTCCAAACTGCTCTGCAATCTCTAACTTTTCTCATATTTCTCATTGCTAACTCTAATACTTCTATGATGTACAGTTAACATAGTGCACTTTGGTGTTGATCAGAAATGTACCCTCTTTGTTATGTGCCACTTTATGATTTGTACTATGATTTGGTGTCGTTTGGGTAGCTGATATTGGTTTTTCATCTTTCCTGTCAGTCTTGATGACAGTCTGTGTGTACTGTACATCCTTTTGTTCTGCTGTTGTTTTTGTCCTTTTCGTTTCAAGATTGTTTTCTTCTTTTAATGCTTTTTTACTTTTGTTCTGTGATAACCTGCATGGAAGTGACATGTCTGAGTGTGTTTTGGGGTTGTGTGTATGGGAGCCACATATTCTGATATTCATTTTTTTTTTTTTTCCTGTAACTTTTCTTTGCTCTCAGTTTAGTTTTTGTTCACCTGTGATGCTTGATGTGACTGCTGCATGCTGGGAAGACTAAAGATCAAGAGACATGAGTGAAAGTTCAAAGACGTGAAGTAAAGGCTGATGTCTGACCTCTCTGCTCCTCTCTGTGTGTCCGTCTCTTTCCTGTCTGTCTTCCAGAGTGGATTCACCCCCCTGCATATCGCTGCCCACTATGGCAACGTCAATGTGGCCACACTCCTGCTGAATCGAGGGGCAGCAGTCGACTTCACAGCAAGGGTAGGGCGCACTAATAACCAGTCCTTCGGGTATGATCCATGCATTTAAAAACACCCTAATTCCCCTGAAACACTTCTGCACACTATTCTTGGCCACTGAATCGAATGGCTATTAGCCAAATTGGGAAACCTTTGCAAATTCCAGTGTCCAGGAGAGCTGCTTACGCTGATTGAAGCAAATCTGCATTATATGACATCCATCTTGTGCCAGTGTTCAGTGTCAGTGCATGTAGCAGTATGTACTTCTTGTAGAGAGTTTGACTGATGTGTATTTTGTCCCTTTAACCAATATAATCCAGAATACAAATTCAGATATCCTATTTTTAGCCATGTGAGCGGTATGGATATAAATAGCTGTTTTCTCACCTTTCTCTCTGCGATAAAAAACAAAAAACACACATCTTCCACTGTGCAAAATACATGGAGTTCAGAAATGTTTTTGCTAATCCTCATGGGATTGTCTTTGTGGCTAAGGAGGAGGTTGCAGAAATTTAAAAGCCCAAGAAAACATTCAAAGGCATATAGATTTTCATCAATTACTCCCCAGATGTACAACTGTATGCAGTATTTTCAGTATCAATACTCAGAAATTCAAAAGATTTTAATGTGTCTTACCAAGACAAAATGCATAAAAGTCATTTTTCTCCTCCCTCTGTAGAATGGGATTACTCCACTACATGTGGCATCCAAGCGTGGCAACACTAACATGGTCGGTCTGTTACTGGACCGAGGCTCTCAGATTGATGCTAAAACAAGGGTGAGTACCATAAAGAACCGAACCATGTCAGTCGTAATAGTTGTGAATTATAGACTGGACATCTGAAGTTCTCTGAAAACAACAGCACAGTATGCATCTTCTTCCTCTTTCCTCCTCACTTCATCAAATCCATTTCGCCACAGGGGTCAAATGTTTTTGCTATTACATCCACAAGAGCAGCAAAAATGACCAGCTCATTAATACTATCTACTTTAGTGACAACAGATGTGCATATGAGCTTAATGCTGTTGTTATCAGTTCAGCTAGACCTCAGTAGGTCAGTGGATTAAATTCAGTATCACATTGGATGGACATCCTGACCTCTGTGTGATGTTATTTTGGTGTGTGCCAGCTAGCAGGACAGTTGTGCTGTTAGCCATATTTGTTTCTAACCATACAAACAACATCCAGCTGGTGTTAGTTACTGGCAACACCTGTATTTAGAGAGAAACCTGGATATATAATAGCAACTGATGGGGTCATTTTCAGGTTAAGCAAATGACTGCTAATAAGCAGACTAACTTGGTTAAAGGGGATTTCTGCATGTAAGCAGGAACATCAGTAAAGTGAAATAACTGCTGTTTATTCTGCAGGATGGTCTGACTCCCCTTCACTGTGCAGCTCGGAGTGGACATGACACATCTGTGGAGCTGCTGCTGGAGAGAGGAGCTCCCTTGCTGGCCAGGACCAAGGTGTGTTATATGTCCATTCACCTTTTACAGTTAAAGGGACAGAAGCATGTCACTCGGACACTTTTTCAAACTGTCTCATATTAGCTAAGTTATAATTTTCTAACCTAAAGGTCTCTGCATAAAGTAATTCAATACATAGTGTATATAGACTGAATCAGAATATGGTTCTTTAGGCTTTGAATATTTTTGAGGTGTGGTCAGGAACGTTTTAAAGGAACAGTTTGACCTTTTGAAAATACACTTGCACATTTGTAATTTTACCCAAGTCACACGAGAAGATTGATAGCAATTTCATCTTTATATATTCAATAAAGGTTTCTTGGTCATCAAACAAATAGAGGCATACATCTAAAACATTGTGGCTTGAAAAGTTCTTTACTTTGTAACTCTACTATGAACAAACCCCCCCTGATTCCTGGATATAGGATATATTGATCAGTAGCATGCTCACTTACCAGATACAACATGTAAATAAGACAGCTTTGGAGTTCTTGGAAGGTATATTTCTGAACTTTTGACATAGCTAGCATAGCTCTGTTCCCCTCTTCCCCCCTGCTTTCAATCTATGTGCAAAGCTAAGCTAAAAATGTCAAATAGCCATTATATCGCTGGTTCTGAGTAATATAGCATTTCAATTATATGCTTCATTTTAGCAGCTTTAAAAATAAAATAAAACTATTTAAAACTCCAGTGTTCGGTTTTGAACAGGCACATTTGACATATGCCTTATAAGGTTCTTATGTAAAGTCATCTTTTTGCACATCCAGCAGATGCAGAGCAACATCAGCATTCATTTGAAGTCTTATTTGTGTCCATCTGATGAATGCAAGTCCATTATTCACTCTTCTTTTATCTCTGTTTGTGGTCTCAACCAACTCCTGACTAACGTATCCGCCCTTTCAGCTGCTAAATGCTCACCAGCTTATTGTTAACGAGGTGTTTGTTGTTCATATGATCTCTCGTCAACATTTTAGAACGGGCTGTCTCCTCTTCACATGGCGGCACAAGGCGACCACGTCGAATGTGTCAAGCACCTTCTGCAGCACAAGGCTCCTGTTGATGATGTGACGTTGGACTACCTGACAGCGTTGCATGTGGCAGCTCACTGCGGTCACTACAGAGTCACCAAACTGCTGCTGGACAAGAGGGCCAACCCCAATGCCAGGGCACTGGTACGATGCAAAGACCTGGAAGTCAAAAGCATAATTTAGTCAAACTTACAAATCATAGCTTCAGTGTGCTTAGATGACTAAAGTGAACATTTAGTTATGGTAAAATATTGTTTTGGTTCATCCTTTACTCTGTGTGTTTGTGTGTGTGTGTCTGCGCCACATTTCCCCGACAGAATGGCTTCACTCCGCTGCACATAGCCTGTAAGAAGAACCGAGTGAAAGTGATGGAGCTGCTGGTCAAATATGGAGCGTCTATCCAGGCCATAACAGAGGTAACAAACTTACTGCTTAACCTGCCTGAAGCTAACATTAGCAGTCAAACTGTTGCTGAATAGCAGCTACTGTGACCAGAAAATAATTCACAATACAGTATTTCAGCAATAACTGTCATGTTTTTCTGGTTTGAAAAGCAGGAATGTGTGCTTTTGTCCAGCTAGGTTTAGGAAAGGCTGATGTTGAAGGATAAGAGAAGCAGAAATCAGCCTGTTTAATATCACACAATGCATCAAGCTGTTTTCTGATAGTTGATACAATAAAAGTGGGATTAACATAAGCAAGGAAACTGGACCTTTTAAGATGAGACATATATGTAAATATCATGGTTTGGCTAATTCTCAATTGTCTAATCTGATCAACATCAAGAATGTTTCATGTAGGCTACTTACATTAAAACAGAAATTATTATTAGAAACCTTAAACGGTGACATTGGACTTGAGAAATTCCATGGTTGAGGTACAAACTTGGGAAGTATATGTAATCCTTTTTCAATGCAAAAATATATAGAATTTTGCGATGAAAAATTTAAAAAACACAATTGGAAATTAATTTTGCTTAAGTCAGTTCCTTCATCTTGTGTGTTTCTTTGTTCCTTACGTATTATGTTACTGACCCTGCTCCAGGGAAAGTAGCTATTGGCTGGTCAGACATCGCTAAAAGTTGCCAGATGCACGATTTTACATGTTAATAAGCTTGATGAGTTCTCCTTGAGAAACACATTTATGTTTAACATCACTGTCATTTTATCTTATGATTCCTCTTTTACTTCCCTTCCTGTGCCCAGTCTGGTTTGACTCCCATCCACGTGGCAGCCTTCATGGGTCACCTGAACATCGTCTTGCTGCTGCTGCAGAACGGAGCCTCGCCTGACGTCAGCAATATTGTGAGTGAAAGCGACAGAGAGGGCGATCATGCATTCTCTTGTAATTTGTCATTGTTGTTAAGTGAGGAAAAGTGTTACAATGAGTGGCTAGTTTAAATAAGTGTGTGTTGACCCGTATGTTGCTGTATGTGCACAGCGTGGAGAAACAGCGTTACACATGGCGGCCAGGGCAGGTCAGGTGGAGGTTGTCAGATGTCTGCTGAGGAACGGAGCAATGGTGGATGCCAGGGCACGGGTGAGACTGCTGTCATCTATATTGGCATTCCAGAGAAGACTTATTCTACCATCATGTAAAGTAAGCAAAGTGTTCATTCCTCTTCCACCATGTTGTCTTCAGGAGGACCAGACTCCCCTCCACATTGCGTCCCGTCTGGGAAAAACAGAGATTGTGCAGCTGCTGCTGCAACACATGGCCCATCCTGATGCTGCCACAACCAACGGCTACACCCCCCTCCACATCTCCGCCAGGGAGGGCCAGGTGGAGACAGCCTCTGTCCTGCTCGAGGCTGGAGCTTCACACTCACTGGCCACCAAGGTGGGTGGAGGAGACGTGTTTTGTTTGTCACGATTTATAAATGTGACTGCTTGAAGGCCAACTAACTCCTTGAAGCATTCTAAGAGCGTTTGCTATTTTATTTTCATTAGTCTGTGAGGTTAATATTACAACTTCATGTCTCTCTGTTAGATACAGAGCTCTGTTAGCCTAGCTTAGCATAAAGAATGGAAACAGAGGGAAACGGCTAGCCTGGTTCTTCCCAAAGTTCCAAAACACTGTACGTCTACAAGTGCCAAAACTATTTCTTCTCTTTAGACTGAGCACCGTTAGATGTTTGACCCTGCTTCCAGTCTCTATGCTAACGCTGTTTCATTGCATTTCAATTGCACTGTAAAAATTGAAGAATGTATTATTTTCTCTTTCTAATGCCACATAGTATTAAGCACAGGGGCAAATTCTGGATTAAACAGAGAAAATATGAAGACAGAGCTGAGAGCACAGCTCCTGAATGCAGTTACAGTAACCTTTATTTATTTATTTATTTTTTTATTATAACCTAATAATTAGATTTGATTAGGTTCAACTTTACAGTCGACAGTGATATGCAGCAGTGCATTTAGCAAGAAGTGCAAAAAGAGATAAAGTGCAGAGTAATGCATATGTATGGATATATTTATGTTAGTGCTCCTATATACTCCAGATTCAGGGTGCAGCTAGCCATCAGATGTCATGATGATTATTACAGAAGTTACAAATCGAATATAAATGATACGCTGTAGCAGAGAAGAGTTAGACAAATGATGAGTGATGTGTATTATAAAAAACAATTTCTTCAACAGAACAACCCAATCAGTTGAAAATAATACAGCAAATGGAGAAATCCACTTTGGAAGACATCTTGACAGATTAGCAGGTTGGGAAAAATGTGTAATAGCAGTGACTTACAGTAGCACACGTGCAGATGAAAGAATAGACTCAAAGAGCAACAATGCTTTTAGTGATGATCCCATGGTGCCCTCTCTTGGGGGCCACACACAATGAGGTTACAGTAGGGCTGCATGTGCAGGTCCCTGTCTGTTTGACCCACTTCTCATGAATGATTGATGAGGCTGTAAATCCTGAATAGTGCATGAATCCTGAATGCAGTCAAGTGATTCATCATCATCACTGTGTCAGAGGAGGCTGCACGGTCAAAGTCTTCGCTTTGCATCCACTTCATTCTCACACTTGTAAGGGTGAGACAAAGCACTTTCTGATGCAGTGTATGCATCAGGGTTCACTGGTTCTTCTTTCTCCCACGCTTGATGTCTCTCTCCTTGGTTTCTTGTCGGGGAGAAAGGGTGTGGCTATCACCATGGAAACCAAGCCAGGGAAAGTTGTTCACATGCAAGTGTAACATTCTCCATCCATCAAAGCATCTTCATAACGTTCCTGACTTGTGATTTGCTTAGAGCGCTGTGTTAAGAAATCCTCTCCCCTCTCCTCCATCGCTCTCCTCTTCATCCCTTTTCACCTCTCAGTCACCTGTTATAACAGCTTCAATCCAGGGTTTGACAAACAAAGGATCGCTCCCTGCATGATCAGGGCTGGGTCATAAACACGTTGGTCATATGGTTTCTGTCAGCTCCAGCTCTAATGTTTGTATTTCAAAATAGTTAAAGTGCCCCCTCTGCTGGTTGTATTGTGTAAGTAAAAGGACTCTTTCATATTTTAGTTAAAGATTATGTGGAATTGCATCAGCACTAACAAGGTGGTGGTGAACATGGTTTATCAGAAATCACTGTAGAGTGTTCCCCTGATGTATGCAATGATAATATGTATGAATGTTAATATAAAAAAATAGCCAATAGTTAAACTTGGTCTGAAAACGTCAATAAAATATAATAGTCATAACATAAACAAGTGGCTCAGGATGGGCTGAAAAAATACAATTTCTTGCTTGTGTCTTACAGTATTGAAATAATGCAAATATTTATGTAGAGGGATAAATAACAGAAAGAAATCTGACTTGGATTCTGAGTTAACATGTGAACAAATAGCCTGCGTTCACTGTGTTTAAACACATTTCTTCATATCCCTTCTCTCGTTGTTTCTCTCCACAGAAAGGTTTTACTCCCCTGCATGTTGCCTCCAAGTACGGAAGCCTAGATGTCGTCAAGCTCCTGCTGCAGCGCCGTGCTCCACCTGATTCTGCTGGGAAGGTATTCAACGAGATAACAGCTAGATCTTCATAGTTTCATGTTCATTCATTCTACAATCTGTGAGATTTTGCACATGATGTTAAATATCGCAACAAGGGAATCATGTCCATTCTCTAAATGTTCTGGTGAACCCATTTCCTGCATGAAAAATGATTAAATGTAAATGTTGTGTTGCTGTTTTTCTGTATTGAGGTTAAATTGACTGCAAGAGCACCGGTAAGCCTTGTCTGGATAACATCAGCCATTCCTTCAATTGGATTAACTATGATTCAGATAACAGAAGCTTTTTACATGAAGATTCCTTTTTTCTTTGAATATGTTCGTCTTTACATCATAAGGACCCACTCAGTCGTCCTCACAGCTTTTGCTGTCTAATATAACTCTAATTCGTCTAAACCTGCAGTCTTACCCCCTTTAACACTTCGTGTGTGTGTGTTTGCTGCACTAACTGCTGTTTAATCCATGTGCGCTCACCGTCCATCCCTTACAGAATGGCCTCACCCCGCTCCATGTCGCAGCACATTACGATAACCAGAAGGTGGCGCTCCTGCTTTTGGATAAAGGAGCGTCCCCCCACACTATGGCCAAGGTGAGATTCTGCAGTGAAGAGCTGCTCACACTGTACTGGAGATAATGGGAGGGCTGAGCAGGGAGTTAATTGTCAAGTGAAATGTAATGATAACGGCCAGAAGGTGAGAATGTTTCATCTTTCCAATATAGCTCTAAAATTAGCCTCAAAAGTCTGATCACACAGCCGTCATAAACACACTGCTCAAATTAGCATGACTTTCTAGTGGTGGCAATGGAGAGCATGAAAAACTGCTATGATCATGATTTATACTTTTTCTTTAGTATCACCAGAAATTCACTGATTGCTTGTTGTCTGAGCATCCATTAGTACTGCTCACACAGGAAGCACTGTGACTTTTCATGACACAGATATGCCAAAATGTGAACATAAGCTTACAAAACACAGAGATGTAGATAGTTTTCAGGTCAACATACAGACATTTTGGGACAATGGCAAGCTGAGTTAGGGACTGTCTCCAAAGGCATGCAAACTGCCTCCTCCTATTGCAGCTTTCAGGTTTTGAAGAAAAATCCTGAAACATGGCCCAATGAGCTATTTTGACTTGTATTTCCTCACTGTTAAAAATTCCCTTCATTGTTTCCATTAATCCAGTCAGCTATCCAGCTCTTATTCAGACTCATTTCCTCAGGTTTTTGTTTGTTTGATTTTTATTTCAACTATTATGTATTGTGTTCTGCATGTATTTGCTACATACATAGACAATATGACGGAATACAATACAACCATGCTGAAAACCATACTCATATTGTATGGAATGTATGAAATCATTAGTGCTTATAAGATTATTATTACACTATTGGATAACCTTAAAGTGGAACCAGAGTTTTTCAGTTCCTGAAAAACACTGGGGTATATGAGGTTTTCAGCTGACAACAAGCTCTCTCAGTTAACGCTCTTCAGTGATACCAGTTTCTATCCCCTGTCCCCATGAATCAGAACGGCTACACTCCTCTCCACATCGCGGCTAAGAAGAACCAGATGGAAATCGCCACAGTGCTGCTGCAGTACGAAGCCGAGACCAACATTCTGACCAAGCAGGGTGTCACTCCGCTCCATCTGGCCTCCCAGGAGGGCCATGCAGACATGGCTGCCCTGCTTATAAGCAAAGAAGCCCAGATCAACATCCAGACTAAGGTAGTGTACAAACCAGGGTTGGATTTGACTAATGAGTGTTTTTCTGAGAGGGTAGAGTCATTTTTAGGAACATTGCAACAATTGCACCACTAGTTCCTTTACATTGCATCTTTGTGCTGTGCAACTCTTAAGTAAAGCTGCTAAAAAAACAATTTACTGACATTACATCCTGCACTAGCTGCTAGCATTTAATTCATATATATCAAAATCAATACAGTAGTAAAATCTTAACAAACCTGTTGTTTTTAGGGCTACATTAGTTTATTTGTCAAGACAGAGTGAGGTCTGAATTTGGCTTCTGTGAATATAGTAACTGTGCTGTGTGTGTTCCTCATGCAGAGTGGCCTGACTGCCCTCCATCTGGCAGCCCAGGAGGATAAAGTGGCAGTTGCCGAGATCCTAGCCAGGAATGGAGCCAACCTCGACCAACAGACCAAAGTATGAACAGTCATACTTTCTCATATTGGTTATAATATAATGTGATATTATAGTAGTCAAAGCCCATTTTTCTGAAAATTAATCATCGGTAATATTATTTCTCCAGTGTTTTTCCGTAAATGCGTGTTGTATTTTTTGTCTTATTCATGATTGGAAAATTCTAACAGATTTGTTGTTGTTTTGCAGTTGGGATACACCCCGCTAATTGTAGCATGTCACTATGGTAACGCCAAGATGGTCAACTTCCTGCTTCAGAATGGAGCCAGTGTCAACGCCAAGACCAAGGTACTGACACTAAAGTACATGTTTGTTTGCTCAGATATGCCTTATTATCTGAGCCCTACATAAACCATTTTTAACTTTCATTATTTAATATTTAAACAATTTTTGTTTTCCACTATTATTATTTCTAACATGTTGCTGCTAATGTTAAATCATATCACCACATCATTGTATTGTAGAGCATGACAATAAACAAATACACTGCTGTATATTTTCTCTGTATTCTTTCAGTCAGGTTTATTTTATATTGGCTGCCTGAATGCTGAGGATCAGATCGAACTATGAATCATCAATTCATGCAATGATCGATTTGACTTTTCACTTTTATCTTCTTTCCTTCCCAGAATGGATACACTCCTCTTCACCAGGCAGCCCAGCAAGGAAACACACACATCATTAACGTACTGCTCCAAAACGGTGCCAAACCCAACGCTATCACTGTGGTGGGTAAACAAAACGCAAAAACGCACACACACATACACACACACCTCCACAGACAAACTGATGTCTCCTCCACTGTGCTCTCTCCTCCAGAATGGTAACACTGCTCTGGGTATCGCTCGGAGGCTGGGCTACATCTCTGTGGTGGACACGCTGAGGGTTGTCACTGAGGAGATCATTACCACCACAACGGTCAGTCACGCACCTGCATCACATTCACTTCTCATTAGAATCTAAAGTTTATAAAGGTTATGACATCGAAATGTACTTAAAGCAGTCATTATATATAAAATACATGCATTTTAGGTGTCTAAGAATGTACATTTTTCAGCTAAATTTAACCCAATTTGACCTTTTACACCAATGTTTCATTGGAGACAGTGGTGGTCTCAGAATCCACCTTGGTCACATCTGTTTGCCAAACACATTTCATTGGATTTATTATTGATTTTTACTTTCCATGTCCATATAAAAATGAATAACTCATATTTGGAGTTACTTTAGTTACAGTTATTTTACAATTACAAATGTAATTCAGAATAATGCAATATAATTCAACACCAGCACAAAGTACAGCCTTCTAACTGACAATAAAGTTGAATCAACACCTCTCTAAAACTGTCTGAGCAAACATTGAACATTGCAACCTTCATGAAGGAATGCTGTGTTTGCAGGATTGTTGTATTACATTACACTGGTTTCAGTCAGGTTTACCTAATAAACAAGTAGCTGAGTGTGGTGTGAATGGAATTTCTTTCTCCTGTGCTGCCAGACGGTGACAGAGAAACACAAGCTGAACGTGCCAGAGACCATGACTGAAGTGCTGGATGTCTCTGATGAAGAGGGTGAGTCATGTTGTACATTAAAGCCTGTCAACGTTAAGCCACAGCGTAGCCCTCAAATGGAAAGAGCACTCATAGTGTTATTCTAAGTGTGTGTCCAACAACACTGTGGATGAGTTGGACTAATGAGATGACCTATCCCATGACAAAGCCCTGTTTGTTTTGTTTGACTTAGTGGTTGACCCAATTTCAAGACAGGTTCCCTTCAGACAACAGCTTGTGAATGTTTCCATTACTGCTAGTAGGGATCTTTTACACATCCATAAAATCACAAATGAAATCTGCCTCACCCTGCCTTAAAGCTGCACTAATAAATAGTTTTATTAAACTGAAAGAGTTAGCTAGTTGCTGTACAGTGGGATAAAATGGAACATCCAGCAGCAAAGACCCAGACATCTCTGTCAGTAGTTGGTGGAGATGATAACAGAGCTAATAGTAAAGGGAATATTGGATTTGTCAGGTAGCCAAGAGCACAACTCCAAATTTGTTGTAATTACTGCATCTCCGATGGATGTATAAATAGATAAATAGGCAACTTTTTGCTTATATATTAGCCGTTACATCTGTATAATATGTTATGTCAGATATTGTGTTTGCAGCCTGTCCTGCTGACTGAAAAAAGGGAGCTTGCTTACCAAACTATTACTATAACTGTCATTAGCTGCTAATGCAGACTGAGTATCAAGGCATCTCTGAAACCTTTAATTTCATAAAAATTTTTAACAGAGTAATTTTCACTCTGTCAAGACTGAATGGGACATGCTGTCGACAGCCTTCAAGAAGCTACAGAACTGTCTGCATGTTTCTATGGTTATTATGTTTCTATCTGCCTTTTGAGGAGAGTTCAGGGGGCTTTTGGTAAATTTTTGGAGGTAGTGAATGACTGTGCTGTCAATCCACAGCACTGAGAGCCATTGATGATGATGTTATGTCAGACGACCCCATCGATGAGGAAGGTATTCAGCGGTGGTGGTGTTTGGTGTTTGGTGTGAGGAGTTGCTGCACTGATTTTACCAGGAGTGGAGTTGTGTGTGCATGGTGAACGAGCCTGTAGCATCTACTGTTTGGCTCAATGCTACAATACTAACTGTAATGTTATATTTGTATACAGAGAAACATGGAGAAAGTTGAACTGAACCAAATCTCCTGGAGGCATGAGGGTCTCATTAGAAAATTACATTTGGCTCAAATCAGTACTCATAATCTTGTAATGTATATTTAAATGAATAATTTTGGAAATGTGCTTATTTGCTTTCTGTCCAAATCTGAATTGAAAAGATGAAAAACAATCTTATGTCAGTAAGGGCTGGAGTAAGGACATGTTTTAAGCTAGCTAACATAAAGCAAGAGGAAGCAGCTAGCCTGACTCTATCCAAAATATACCTACCAAAACCTGTAAAGCTAAACATTTAAGATGTTACATGTTGTCGTATCTCCAAAAAAAATTAAAAAAAAACAACAATTTGTGTGTTTCAAGGGGAGTTCAGGGGAGAAAGCCAAACTATCTGTTTTTTATCTCTTTCAGCTAGACTCAGTGTTGTTTTGCTAGCAGGTAATTTTCTCAAAGTGTAGACTGAAAACGTTTATTTTCCAGAGAAGCAGGAGGAAATTCTGAACAAATACAGTAGTAAAATTCATCGCTTACATCACTTCATAGCTTATTTCTTACCCTACACTGACAAACACTGATTCTCTGTTAATAAACTAATCTCAAGTATCAAGTGGGCATTAGCATTAGCATTAGCATTAAAAGATTCGTTCAATGTGACATCCCAGAGGTGAGTTTTGTATAGTTGAAGGCAACTTTGGAATCAGAGTGAGTACTTTATTGTCATAATTAGTGGATTGTAGGTCTTTTCACATCAAAAGCATCAGTGACCTCCTTTGAGGAGACATCTAAGAAGAAGGAGTAGGGAGTCAATTAAAATCTGCTTTTTCTCCTTACACTCTTACTTCTCCAGGTAGCCAGTATATTCATGGCACCAGAGCGTCTCTCTCAGAGTGTATCTACAGTATGTTTTTCACTTGTTATGCTGTCCTAGCATAATGCTTTCTGTCAGACCTGGGCCAAAATCAGCTACAGCTCCTGCATTAACCACAATACCACATGGCAACAGCCTGACAGACTGCTCTCTCAGGCTGGTGTTACATGCCACCTCCATGGAGGTTATGCATTACACAATGTCTGCTGCTTCATTTCTGTTTGAATTTCTCTTCTTTTAACACACATATGCCTGACACACAAGCTCCACCAGTCCAAATATGCTGATCCAGAACATTTTGGCCCAGGTTAACCTGCAGCCAATAGTGATGCTGCTCCCTGCTGAACAGTAGAGCTTTGTTGCTACCGTGCAGATAAAACATGACCACAGAATGCTGCCTTAACATGCATCTGTTTGGTGTGAGACAACAGAGGGGGAACAAGAAAGAAACTGTTGTTTAAGTGCTATTATAGACAGACTAAAATCAATCTTTGCAAACAGAATAGATTATAGTAATCCTGTAGCATTGTCTGAAGAGTGAAAAGCGAAAAGGTAAGTATGCTAACATCACATGCAGCTTCTAAGCTTGCTAAGTCTGGAAGGTTTGCTCAGCTGAGAAGTAAAACTGGCCTAAAACACTGCAAGATAAAAGTGCATTATACTAGAGCCTGAGAACAATTCAAACTGGTATACTGAAAATTGACTTGTTCTGAGCAAGTTTCCATGGGAAGAAAAGGTGTATGTCCCTCAGGAGTGGTCTGCAGAAGATGACCTGATTAAATGTGTTGAATAAATTCAGTTTTATTTGTAAAATGTCTAAATCTACTGGCCAAAGATACGAATACTAATACTAATTACCTATTACTGCTCAACATATTCCATGATATGTTAGCACTGGAACTACATTTAAATGATTTGATGTCTTGGTTCATATTAATCAATAGTAATCTGAACAGTAGCCAGTTGCCAAATATTCATCAGTTGGTTTTGTTTCCATTCATGCATTTACCTTTCCTCTTCTCTCCCAAGGTGATGACACAATGACAGGTGACGGAGGGGAATATCTGAGGGCTGAGGACCTCAGGGAGCTGGGAGACGACTCCCTGCCAGGACAGTATCTGGATGGAATGAACTACCTCCGCTTCAGCCTGGAAGGGGGACGCACCGACAGGTACATCAAGCTGTGTCATGCTTAACTTAGCTAATAAGCAGCTACAACAATTAGGGTTCAAGCGTGGTTTGGTAAACTAATTAATGAAAACTCCCTGCAAGTGAACTTTTTTCCATAGTTGCTATGTAGTGACTGATGTTTGCTGTATATGGTTGTTCTAACCTGATCATGAATCAGTCTGTGTGTATCTGTATATACTTATGACACCTTTCCTGTCAAGGACACTAAACTCAACAATTAACCACCTGTATTTGTATATGTATATGTCTATGTGTGTGTTTTGCAACCTCTCCTGCTCATACTTCATCGTTGGTTTTCCTTGTCATGCCTCCATAGTCGAATGCAAAGGTATGTGCTGACGCTGGCCAAATATCTGGCTTTTAGAATCTACAGCACTGCTGAAATAACCTGTTTAGCAGTCTTTCTGGGAGTATTGAGTCGTAGTCGTGAGTCAGAGTGTTTTTAACTCTTTTCAGTTCGATATTACCTGATTTAAATCCTATTGTGTTTTTAGCCACTCTTGACATCTGCTGTAGGCATAGCAGTGTTGGTGCTCTGTCCACCCCTTTGGCCTAGACATGACATTTTGTACAGACAGTCATTGTCCCCAGAAGATGAATCCTAATGACATTGATGGTCCCCATTTTTTTTCTTCTAGCGCAGTTATCAGATCAAAAGTTTAATTTGTCCAATACTTTGGTTTATGACCAAATACCTGCAAACTAATGACATTCTCATCAGTTCCACTTCATGTTTACTACCAATTAGCAAATATTAGTTTGCTAAGATACTACAACACAATGGTGACTGTGTTAAACATTATACCTGCCTGACATCAGCATGTTAACACTGTCAGTGTGAGCATGTTAGCAGGCTCATGTTTAGCTTTGTTGAACTAAGTTTAAGTTCAGCCTTACAGTTGTAGACAGTAGTGGTGGTGCAGCTGTAAATTAGTCTTGTTAATTAGCTGTGTGTGGTATTTGCCTGTTAGCTAATAAAGTGTAAGATGTGTGTGAGACAGTGCTAACCTCAGAGCTGTTAATCTTTTATTTCGGCAATGTTCCTGTGAGCTTGTTTGTTTTACTGTCAGGTTGAACAACTGTTCTCTTCTCTGCTCCAGTTCTGACAGGTCCTTCACACCCACCCACCACAGCTACTACTCACCTAAACATGAGGGCATGATGGATGAGATGCTCAACTGTCACCAGGTACAGTGAACAGTCAACATAGTTACAGCAATTGCAGGTGAAATACACCTCTAGCTTTAATAGTCACTCTAGCACATCTTTGATCTCTGGTCCACTACAGTTCAGAGGGAAATCTTGTAAGTGATAGATTGTAAAAAGGCAAAATCAAAGCTGCAGAGGCCAAAATATCCTGCCTTTTAGTCCCTAGGGTACAGTAGCTCAAGCTCTACAAACACTGGATCTTTACTTTACATTATGTAGTTTGGAAATCAATTTAGGCATTGAATCTTTGACATCAAGGTGTGAATGGCCCACAGAGATTTAAAGGGACACTGGGTTTCACCACCACTCAATAGAACTCATGAAAAGTGATAGATACGTTGACAGGTCCGGCTGCCTGTGACTAAGTACTTCTTGATATGCTATCACCTGCCACTTGGCAAGGAAATTCTAAAACCAACATCTTCATTTAGTATTGCTATATTCAATAATTAGTAGTATATGTCTAATAAAAGTTTTATTGTTTGATTACAGGTTTCTTCACTTGCCAGGGAGAGTGATTCGTACCGTCTGAGCTGGGGCACAGAGAATCTGGACAATGTGGCTTTATCCTCCAGCCCCATTCACTCTGGGTAGGTACAGTCAGACTGGAGGAAATTATTATTGACAAGCACAAGAAACAAAACAATACAAATGTTACACTCTTACATATTGAACACATATGAGTGCATAGGATGAAATGTACACATAGTTCGCAGATGTGTATATGCATGCATAAGCTAAAACCTTCTTGTGAATTCATGAATATGCATTAACAGTTAACCCAATCTCATGAAAGTCCTGATAGCTGAGCTGCTATGATTCAAGTACTTAATTATATTTAATTAGAGCATTTCTTAATTAGTTCATTAACTTTAATTTAAAATCAGTTTTTCAATCTGTTATTACCCTGGTGCTTGGAGTGTAGTAGTGGAGTGCTTTCTTTCACTGGGAATGTATTGTACCGCTGCAGCATGACGCACACAGTGGCATATTATTATTATGTAACAAACCTGTTGTAAATAGGTTCTCATCCTCCCAAGATCCTCCAGTTGTCTTCTAATGAGCTTTTAATAGCACATTCTGATGGGTCCTCACACTTGTGAAGTTCATCTCGACCAAACGCTCTTTGGCGATGTATGTATACTGTTGTGAAATGTGGGCATGCTAAAGAAAGACTTTCTTGGATTCAACCTGGAGCATCGGTCTGTGGTTAAAGAAACAGGTTGATATTTTTCTAAATACATTTGTTTGCTTTTTTTCTGAGAGTGCCGTGAGAAGATCAATATCAGTTTCATGTCTGTGTGTTAAGTAGGGAGCAGTCAGGATGTGGTTCGCCTAACTTAGCATAGATACAGAAACCAAGTTCAAATATACACCTACGAACACCTCAAAAGGTCACTGAGTACTGTTATCTCTTGTTTGTTGACTCTATGCACAAACAAAAACAAGCCTGAGCTGTTTCTTGTTGAACAACAGCCAGGAGTAGTGTCTTGTTGTCAGGTTGCCAGATTTTGTGCAGTATCACTGTCCCTGTGCGGAGACATATGCCAAAACCCCCACGGATAGATAGACTGTTGTTCATCAAGAAACAAAATCTCTTTAGTAATTATTCTTTTCAGTTACAAAGGAAAGCACAGAATATTGTCCATGTTCGCTAAGATTCTTATCATCATTATTATTATTACAGAAATAACATCAATGATGCCTATATGAAATTAATGCACAATGTTACAAAAAATGTTTTTGTCGTTCTTGCTAAACATATCTGGTGAAAGTACTATAAATAATGATTTAAATCACCATTTAAAAAAAAATTGATGTAACTGCTCTGTGTCTTCCACAACAAATTGCCTTTTTTCCTTATCCTGACGGTCCCTCGTCTGCTCTGTTTGCTCTCTCAGCGTTCCTCTTTTTCTGAATTGTTTCTGCTTGACTTTTGATTCCTTTCTGTCTGATGTGGTTGTTGTTTTTAGCCATTCCTCTCCGTGCCATGATCATGGAGACCACAGCAGGTGACCCTCTGCACCTTGGTTAAATCATCCTCCTCATCGTCATCACTCTCTTTCTCCCCCTCACAGTGTGCTCTCTCGGTGGAGAGGTGTATGTGTCACTGTCCTCAACAGACATTACCTCGTATACGTTTCTCTTCGGGTTTACGTTGTGTCAGATCATTTCAATCTGACTCAAACTGTCAAAATATTACACCTAGTTCCACATTCGGAGTCTCAGAGTTGATGTCTCCAGATGAGCAGATCACAAAGCTTAAATTGTGGATATCTCAAAAAGAGGTAGTGAAAGTTGAGGACAAGTTTGTTGATTTCATACAATGTCTTGTGAATTGTTCATTTTCACTAACATACCCACCAATGCTTCATGTTAGCCTGAGGAATATTTTAGCATAAAAGAGTAAAAAAGTATAGATACAGATGGATAAACTTAATGTTCTTACCATGTTGAAGTAAACCACTGATGTATGTTTCAGCAATGGAGAAAAGCAGTCTTTGTCTTCTAACAGTTTACCTGTCGTGGTGCTGAATTCAATAACACCTGTTTTTTATGTGTGTTTTAAAAACTGTGTTGTTTGTTTTACTGAAGCCAGGGCAAGATCACATTATAACTGGGTATGGTATCAAATTGTAGTGTCACCTCATCACACTCACACGTGTGATCCATGTGCGTACGCTATCTGCCACTTTGCATGGGAGTGAGGTCCAGAGAGTCCACAGCTATGATGTCTAAAGTTTAATCTAGCTTGACAGGATTTATGGAGATGGAGCCGTTGATCATTTTGACCATTCAGTGTTGAGAAAGTAGACACCGAATCAGCAAAATAGCCCCAGTAGATCACTGTCCACATGGGTTTAAACGAAAAAATACCATCTTGTTCCTTCAGTTGAATTTATTAGCAATAAAACACCTTCACTCTGTTCAATACACTACACAAGATGTTTTGCTGTTACTTGCTCTGGTGTGGACAGTAGTGTATGGTGGCTAATATTACCTATTGTTAGCTGGTTAAGATGGTTATTGCTCTTTGACATTAATGGGTCAGTTTACTGACTTTAAGGCTGTTGGGAGTTGTATTACTGTAACTATACATTTTAGTCCTTAGCATTATAATGTAATTGCAACTACTAGCCAGAGTTCACTGAGCTAGTCCTTTGTAGTTTAAACAAGTGTAAATCCAGCATGTGTATATAATCTTGGATTAGTAATCACTTAAATGCTAGTTCTTTTCTTTTTTCTACTTATGAGATGCTGATAGTGTGAACCGCTAGGCAAACAATCTACCAAGTAGCTTTGGTGTCTATGTTCTCATCACTTAATGGCGTCAGTGATAAATGTCTTTAATTTGTGGAAATATCTCCTGTTCCGCTTCAGCTTCCTGGTTAGCTTCATGGTGGATGCCCGGGGTGGAGCCATGCGTGGTTGCCGGCACAATGGCCTCCGCATTATTATCCCGCCCAGGAAGTGCAGTGCGCCCACACGGGTGACGTGCCGGTTGGTGAAGAGACACCGTCTGGCCACCATGCCCCCTATGGTTGAGGGCGAGGGCCTGGCCAGCAGGCTTATCGAGGTGGGGCCCTCTGGAGCCCAGTTCCTTGGGTAAGGCTTCAGGGATGGATGCTGGAATGAATGAATAAATGCCTTCAAAGTGAGTAACTGTACAGGGTTAAGAGGGAGGGGAAATGAAGAAGTCGCAAAAAGTCAATGTATTGATATGACAGGGACATGTAAGATCATTTAATTGCTAGTTAAATGTAGTTTTAGTTGTAGTGAGAAGCTTACAACTTGCTGCCCCTTTTCTTTCAGATTAATTTGTCCTCTGCCTCTGCCTTACTAAAACTGTTTCTGTATCTGCTGTTTGCTTTCTCCCAGCACCAGGGATCTCTTAGTCTTTGCTGTTCAGCATGCTCTGTTTTCTTTCATAGCAGCTGCAGTCTAACTCTTTTTCACCTTATCCCTAACCCTTAATGAATTCTTGTTAACTCCACCTCCAGTATATTGCACCATGATTGGTTTGATATGTGGCCACAAATTCTGCCCTCTGCTGGTAATGTTGAGACAGTATAACATAAACACATTCGTACTACGGTTATGAGTTTGCCAGTGTGTACAGTATGTACTGTAATTCAAGTTGTCCATCACCTATCTGCTGCTTACATGATAGAGGTTCTCTGTGACCAAAACTACTGAAATATGTGTTGTTCCTTTCATGTTTATATGAAATGTTTGAGTATTTAACTCAGTGAGTCCTGCCTCACTCTGACTTAAGATGATCATTCCCACTATGAATGTAGATTTTTTTTTTCGTGTGAATTGAAAGTGGTATCATTTGAAGCATTTCTGCAGAATATTTCTAACTGATAAAATGTCCTTACAGACCTCTGAAAACTTACAGTATAGATAAACCCTAATTGTTCAAAATTATTTACATTCAACGTAATTGTGAAGTAGCACATTTTTACATTTCAGTTAATTATTATGAAATGATATTTCATCCAGCTTGTTTTCACAATAACAGTTTGTTGCAAGCATTATGATTTAATTACTGTTTAAATGATCCTTTATATCATTTTTTTTCTCACATCATTATAGGCTTCATATTCAGGCTATGTTTGTCTTGATTGATAGACAAATACTCATAAGTGGCTGAATGAAATCAATCTGCTATTTGAAAAAATAGCATTTTGAACCCAAAACTGTTATTTTGAAATAAAACTGCTGGAACTAAAACTAACAGTTAAAAGGAAAAAGTGGCATCACAAAAGAAACATAATAATTAGCTTTAAAAAATTACTGAATCGTTCCCAATTTTGTGTTGATATTATATGTTTTGTAAGTATTTATTCACATAATTATTAATTTCCTAGTTTCTTATTCAGTCATTCATTTCATTTTGAACTCTTTTGTCCTCCGTAGACATGCAGCTGAATATTACAACAGCGTTAATAATCTCTCTCAGCTGTTTCAAATCAGTCCCTCAAGGTTCCTATTTTGCACCCAACCCATACATTGTGTGTGCTCTCTCTTCCTCACTGCTGCGTATGGATGCTTGGTTGATCACACAGTAAACTCCACCTCCCCAGTGCCCCTCCACCTCTAAATGAGGGAGAGAGTTTGGTTAGCAGAATCCTCCAGCTCGGCCCGCCGGGGACAAAATTCCTTGGGTAGGGTGGAAAAAAATCAACGGTTTTGCATATGAAACAATCCATGGATGCCAGTCTTAGAGTTTTCCTTTCCAAACCCTTCCATTTGGTGTTATTTTGTCCATACGTTATTGTCCTGTCATGTTTACACAAGTGTCTTGTACACTCTGGCACTTATGGCCCTCTAGACTCCAGACATCACATTGCTGTGAGATCACTTGCTGTTTCTTTCTTTCTTTAATCCCTCTTTTCTGCTTACCCTTTTCCATTTCTGTCTTTATGTTTTTATGTTACTTACTTTCTTAATAAATGTGTGTTAGAACATGTTTGCTTTTATTTTTGTGTGAAATTGAAATGGTTTACGTGGCCTGTGAATAGCAAGGGAACCAGATGCATGCTATGGCTCTGTTGTTGGCTCTACTTTTTTCTTCCCGCCCTGTTTTCCCAAAAGTGTAAACTGGGATTTCCAGAGTCTTGCATACTTTTGGCCACTTTCCCAACAATTATTTGAGCTTTTAGAAGGAAAATTTCCAAAAGCCAGTTCCAAAAGCTATGTTGAACGCTTTGCTATTTTTTCACCATTTGAGCCTAAATGAAAAAATATAAGGTTATATAAGGAGTTATGTGTCAGGACATGATCACATTACAAAAATTCTAGATATTGTTTAAGTTTCTCCAGCTATCACTGGGGGCAACCAGAGTAAATTAAAATAACATATATGAAAATATAATCATGTACTGGCAGGCCAAAGAACCCAGTAAATATCACATGAAAATATCAGCAGTTATGCTTTAATAGCTGTGTTTGTCCCATGTTGGATTGTACTTGTAGCATGCGTCTTACAGATATGTGTTGTAGCTAGCTTGTTTTGATTATACACATCAGGTAAGTATTAAAGTGACAGTTCAATACTTGAATATGAAATCTAGTGAGTGTATCAGAACCTTTGTCTCCTCACCTGTAACTCATCCCCTGTGGGTGTTTACAGATTTTGATATAGTGCTTACTATAGTATAATAATAGTCACCATAGTTGTCAAAGCAGAACTTTAGCCACCTTCACAAACCTCTACTGCAGCATAGTCGTCGTTTGCAATGTAACTTGTTTAAACTGGTTGCTCACAACTAGTGTTTTACATTGTGTTGAGCTACCAAGGTAAGCAGCCAGAGCAATTTAATCAATGCTGACATCAGACCAAAATAATCAATGCACAGTCTACATGTTTATACTCAGTAAAAATGATTTCTTAACCATCAACTTAGTTGTGTCAGGTGTACTAAAGAGCACCAAGAGCATGTCTGAACACCAGCTATGCAGCCTCTGGACGACAGACATGTAGCAAGGCTATTGGCATAAGCAGTCATACACTAATGCAAGTTTTATCACAACTTGCATGAAAAGGCGAGAAGATGCAAAAGAGACACATGTCCTGAGGCAGTTACTGCATTGTGTACAAGCACTGTCATCCATGACAGTCTATGCTTACTCACTCTACCTGGCCTCCACCCCTCCAGTCCTGTGATTGTGGAGATTCCCCACTTTGCTGCCCTGCGGGGTAAAGAGAGGGAGCTGGTGATCCTGAGGAGTGAGACTGGAGAGAGCTGGAAGGAGCATCACTGTGAACACACCCAAGAGGAACTCAACCAGATACTCAATGGCATGGATGAGGGTCAGTCTCCTATGGTTTAACAGTAGACTATACCATGAGTTGAGGAAAGTAAAAAGTAAACATTAATTTCCTTCTGCTTCCCTCCTCCAGAGCTGGACACACCAGAGGAGTTGGAGAGGAAGCGCATTTGCCGTATCATCACTAGAGATTTCCCCCAGTACTTTGCTGTGGTGTCGCGCATCAAGCAAGACAGTAATCTGATAGGTCCCGAAGGAGGCATCCTGAGCAGCACCGTTGTGCCCCAAGTCCAGGCAGTTTTTCCCGAGGGGGCCCTCACCAAGAGGATCAGGGTCGGACTACAGGTAACTGGCAAAGGCATCACTATTGTCTGTGGTTACCATTTGATATATGCATTTACTTGTTTTGTTGAATTCGTCTTATCTTAGTACTGTAGCAGATTGTGAGAACTGGTCACAATTTGTTAAATACGTTTTGAGGTTATACTCAAGATTCACAGTTGAGATATCAAACCATACCAACATCAGAAAGTAGGATTCCAATGTGCAATACAGGGCAAAAGTTTGACCTGATGATGGGTCCAGATCAAAGTCAGGGTCCACCCATTTATTTCAATTCAACCTCTAGGAGACATATCCATACCAAATGGTATGGTATGGTTAATCCATTGGCACCAGATGAAAATCAAGAGATTAAGAAAGTCATTAGATGCAACAATCTGGGGACCATGAATGTGTCTATTCAGTTTTGTTAATCTATCCATCCAAACCATCTAGCAGATACTACTGTGAAAAATTTACCCTGCTGGTAGTGTTAGATGAAAGTCAGTGGATAGGCAAAGTGGTTAGGATTTATGTTCTTGGGATGAAGGATATCTTTACAAAATTTCATGCCAATCCATCTAATAGAAGTAGTAGTAGTAGTTGAGATACTTCACTCCATACGAACGTGGTGGATCCACCAAATGCTGACCAACCAATATTATCCCTATAGTCATACAACTAGCATAGCTAGGCAGCAAACATACGAGCCAACCATATTTTACATGCTCTTTCCAAGTGGAAAGTCTGAGTTGCCATTTAGAAGGTGAACAGCTGGATCCATTGGAAAGTTTCAGTTTGACAAAGTAGAGATGGGACATGCTATTTAAAGGCCACGTGCTTTTGGGATATCCCAGACCATTTCTTTGAAAGTGCACCTGCCCAGAGTGTCAGATTAGATGGTTGTTGTATGTCGTAGCTTGTAGTCAGTCACTTGACAAAGCAGCATTTCAGTCAGGAGACCATTCTCACTGCTTGACCTTACTCAGACAATAATCCTGTATAAGATTTATTGACAATAAAAAGTATGCTTGCTGTAATGTCTGTCTGTTCTCCCAGGCCCAGCCAGTCAATGTGGATGTAGTGAGGAAGATCCTGGGGAACAAGGCCACCTTCAGTCCCATTGTCACTCTGGAACCCCGCAGGAGGAAGTTCCATAAGCCCATAACCATGACCATCCCTGTCCCCAAGACCAACTCTGACCCAGTCCTCAATGGCTTTGGAGGGGACACCCCCACCTTACGACTGCTTTGTAGTATCACTGGTTAGAAATACACACAACTACACTCACAAATCTGTGAATAAAGCAACCAGACACATGCTCACAATCTATGTCGATCTTGTGTTTGTGTCCATGTGCAGGTGGAACAACGCCTGCTCAGTGGGAGGACATAACAGGAACAACTCCTTTAACATTCATCAATGACTGTGTCTCCTTCACCACCAATGTGTCTGCCAGGTAACAAAAAAATAGTTTGTTATTGCACAACTACTGATTTAAAGAGACTCAGATTTGGCAGCTAAAACCTCACTGGTTCTTTCCAATCCCCTTCTGCTCTCTAGATTTTGGCTGATAGACTGTCGACAAGTCCAGGAATCTGTCAACTTCTCCACTCAGGTGTATCGAGAAATCATCTGTGTCCCTTACATGGCCAAGTTTGTTATCTTTGCCAAGACCCACGACCCCATTGAGGCCCGATTGCGCTGCTTCTGCATGACCGATGACAAGATCGACAAAACCCTGGAGCAGCAGGAGAATTTCACCGAAGTGGCCCGCAGCCGAGACGTAGAGGTGAGGAAGGAGAGAAGAGGAGGAGTGTCTCGCCAAATACAACTACAGCTGACAACTGTTATTATTTGATATTAAGCCCTTGTACTCATCTGTGTGTTATATTTCTCAGGTACTGGAAGGCAAACCTATCTATGCAGACTGCTTTGGAAACCTTGTTCCTCTCACCAAAAGTGGCCAGCACCATCTCTTCAGCTTCTTTGCCTTTAAGGAGAACAGACTAGCACTCTTCATCAAAGTGAGCACTATTCCTTATTAGTTTATTCACTAAGAAGCAAGCACAGAGTTTTCTTTGCAAGTGCAGGAACTGTCAACAATAACAGTTGAATGACTAATGATGAACTGCTTGGCTGTTGCAGATCAGAGACAACACTCAGGAGCCGTGTGGCCGTCTGTCCTTTATGAAAGAACCCAGAAACTACAGGTCACTCACCCAAAATGCCATATGCAACCTCAATATCACTCTCCCATCCTACTGCAAGGTAAGGGTTCAATACTGCTGTTTGACTCAACAGAAGACTTGTTCTGTCGCATGTCTTGTTAGCTCTTGTAAGTAAAATTGGCTGTTGGCAGCTATAATTTAACATGAAAACATGAAAAGCACTAAATAAGATACTCTAGTTGTTTGGAAGCTAGACCATACTGCGATCTTGATCCTATTTTCCTTGTACCACTGTAAAACATACTAATATCTCATTTATTAGTTTAAATCCTTATTTCTTATATTAATGTTTCAAAGAAGTCAATTGTGCTAAGGCTATGAGAGGCCAGTATTATTGCTTTATAGTGATGATTGCTGCTTTACTGTGAAAATTGCCTTTCTAACCAGTGTGCCATCTACAAAGCTGTACTAGGCAATATTGCAGGCTTGCGGCCTATAATCACATGAGGAGAAAACAAAATGTATTGGACTCAAAATCCAAGAACTCGTGCAATTTGATGGCTTGTCTCGATAGCATGGCTAGTTTGTGATCCTTTACGCCAAAGCGTCAAGAGACAAAAAAAGGTCAAAATATGATTTTGGCTAACAAGGTGAATCTGATTTTACAGCCAAACCATTTGCCTAATGCAGCTTTAAAGACCACTGTGACTTTCCCTGAAATCAAGCTGACTGGTTGTCTTCATTGCTATGGTAACCACACATTGCCCCCTGTCGTTTTCCCTCTTTAATGTTGCCGTTGTTTCTATCTGTACATCTTTCTGCTTCTCGCTGCTTCTTGCTCCCAAAAGGAGTCCGATTCAGACCAAGAGCAAGAGGAAGAGGTAAAAGCAGCCACCGCTTCTCCCTCCCTCTTCTGCTAACTAGCTTTGCTGATCTTGTCCACAGCCTTGTCATCAGGACAAAATAGAAGACATGTTCACGAGTAGTCAAATGTTACATTTTAGATATACGTTCTTTATTGTAATACAGTAGATGACATTGTGATTTGTCAGTGGCATAACTCATTTTTGTTGTGGTGTTACGTGGGTCCTTGTGTTCTTTTTATGAACCAGCAATTGTGATGGTAGTATTAGTATGAATGTTAGGCACATACAGTTGATGAAAAAAGGCTAACTGTGATTCATTTTTCATATTTTTTTCCAGACCAGCAGAACGCTAGAGAAATGTAAGACATTTTTTCCTATTTGATTGACTTAATATGTACTAAAATAGTTGCTATTCTAATATAATACTGCATGTCTGCTTGTCTTTATTGACTAAACTAATATGACAAAAACACTGATATTGTGTGGATGGTTTGTCTAGTGAAGTTAAACAGAGGAATAACCAAACTGATAAACTGACACCACCAGTTTAGCCCTTAGCATAACTGTAGGCCATATACATTTTATCAAAGCCTTTTAAGCTTCATGTATTTTTGTCTTGTCAAACAACCAAAAACACCTTACCCGCACCTGCCCATGTTAATGTTATGTTTTTCCTGAGGCTTAACTTCACTTTTTACTTTCTTTTTTCTAATTTCACACCTGCCTCAATGTCTTCAATTTGACTCTTTCCCCTTCACAATTTGAGATCGGACATATGGAGAAAGAGTTAGACACTGCCATCTACGTATGTACATAACAATTAAATTTTCATACTGTGGTGATGTTTATCACAAATGGCTCTAATTTTGTGCTGGCTAAAATCTGGCAGTAGCGTGAACACAGTCACAGTGCCATTTTTATTGTGACTATTTTTTTATGCTAGTGCTTATTTGGTCATTTAGTGACTCCAAACAAACCTGCTTGAGGTGGGTGGAGTGAAGCAGCATTGCAATTTGGCACATCAATAGGCAACTTTTAATGGCATTAAGGCAGACTCTGTACTGGTTCAAACAATGAAATACTCTTACCAATAATGTCATTCACAGCTGCTTGTGGAATGTATGACTTTGAATCCCTTGTAGTTGAAAACTGTAGCCATCGTATAGCAGCAAAAAGGGAATACGATCAGCTTTCAAAGGAGATGAGATTAGGTGATGTAATTTGTCATCACTGAAGCACACCTGGGCTCTTCCTGCTGATGCTGCCTTCCTCTTCTTAAAAATGTGTTCATTCTGCTCTGCTTCAGCCGCTCAGTTTGTGCCATGCTGGGCCAGGGTTGTGCTAGTACTTCTGGTCACCCAAATTCCAAACAGTAGTTGCTCACATCATGTGTACTTGAAATTACTGAAACTGGGTGCTAGTGACTGTGCAAGCATCCAGTTCCAGGAGATTAGAGGCCAGAATATTAGTAACCCTCCATCCCTACATTTGTAGACCTCTAGTATAATGGTAAAGCAATCTGAATCCTTCCCCTTCTACCCTTCTTCCTTGGTCATGTAGTGATGTGAAAAAAATACAACATACTTGAGCAATTAAATTAACCTCACAATAAAACAACCCATGGTATACATGAACCATGCTGTACATACATGGATGATATGTGATTCATTAAAATTCCATGTGTTTTCAGGAAAACTACAACATTGGTCTTATATATATATATATATATATATATATATATCTGCTGA